>CM053627.1:17373577-17456354 GCA_028646595.1 Phalanger gymnotis
TTGTTGACTTCCTCTGGATGTATGTTTTGGTCTTCTTTGTCACCAAAGAAGGATTCCAGAGTCTGAGACTGAATCTGGGTGCGTTTTCGCTGCCTGGCCATGTTCCCAGCCAACTTACTTGACCCTTGAGTTTTTCAGCAGGGTATGACTGCTTGTAAACTAAAGAGTTCTATGTTCCACGCTTGGAGGGATGCACCAGCTCTGCCTCACCAGCACTCCTCCTTCCCCAAGAACCCCCAACCTGGACTGGACTTAGATCTTCAGCAGGTCTTCACTCCTGCTCTGATCTGGCACTTAATTCCTCCCACCAGGTGGTCCTGGGGCCAGAAGCAACTGCAGCTGTAGTTCTAAAGCTGCCCCACTTTTGCTGCCCCCGGGGGGCGGTGGCCAAATTGCAAACTCCCTGTCCCCAGCAGCTTTTCCCACTAACCTTCTCTGTTGTCTTTGGTGTTTGTGGGTTGAGAAGTCTGGTAGCTGCTGCAGCTCACTGATTCAGGGCGCTAGGGCATGCTCTGCTGGCTCCTGGTCTGGTTGTTCCGCGCCGCCCACCCTGGGCTCTGTTCCACTCAGCCCTGCTCCCAGCTCCGTGAGGTTTAGACCTTACCCAGAGACCATCCAGGCTGTCCTGAGCTGGAGCTCTGCTTCACTCTGCTATTTTGTGGGTTCTGCAGTTCTAGAATTGGTTCAGAGCCATTTTTTTATAGGTTTTTGGAGGGACTTGGCAGACAGCTCACGCCAGTCCCCGCTTTCCAGCCGCCATCCAGTTTACCGAAATCTTATTAAGCTTTTCTGAATTCTGCAACCTCGTACTTACTTCTATTTCACTCTTCTTCCTCTTAAACATTTCCAATAACAAGAAAGCCCAAGGGGCCCAATCCAGTTCTGGAAAGTTCTAATTGTGGGTATTTCTTACATTGGGCTGAAATCTGCTTCCCTGTCACCATTTTTGCCCTATATAATGTGGTGTCATTTTCACAGCCAAAACAATTGTCCTTGGCATTGACATTTATAGGACTTGGAAAGGGGGGAGGAGTGTTGAATCCTGCTTTGGCTTCATACCGTGTGACCTTGGGCGAGTATGTCTTTTGACCTCTGGTCTGGGCTTCCTTTTTTCATGAGTTACAGGAGAGATTGGACTATCTGACCCATTGGGTCATTTCCGAGTCTAAATCTTATGCTCTTCAGTTAATCCCATGATATCCCTTCCAATTATAGGAGATATCGATTCTTCTCCTCTCAGCCCTTCACTAGGTTTTCCTCTTTTTAGGGCCCATCTATGCTTATACATGGTAGGGGAACAGGGAATCTGAAATCTAAAGCATTCAGATTCACTGCCTTTACAAATAAATGACTTGTCTTCTATTTCTCTGTAGTTATAATGTCAAGGGAAGAACATGATTTCAATGACTAACAAATTCCTTTAGGTAAACATTATGTAAAGCTAGATACTTTGAATTGTGTGTAATATACAGAGAGTTGGTTTAATTTGCCGAGGAATTTATTATGTCTCTTAGGTGCTTAGGATCAGGGGTCTTTAGTGGAAGGGA
Organism: Phalanger gymnotis; assembly: GCA_028646595.1. NCBI lineage: Eukaryota > Metazoa > Chordata > Mammalia > Diprotodontia > Phalangeridae > Phalanger > Phalanger gymnotis. The sequence goes on from CM053627.1 coordinate 17,375,125, forward strand.
CCTTGGAGTCCATGTTGTCTACCCTCACCCTACCCCTCATTTTGCAGATGAAGAAGTTGAAGTCTAGGAATAGGAAATGCTCCTGGTGCCTCAGGGCAGTAAACACTGGAGGCCTGATCTGAGCCTAGGTCACCTGGCCCACAGCCGCTGCTTTTCCTGCTCTCTGTGGGGAGTTTATAATTTGGCTCCATCTGAGGGGTGGATTTGGTCCCATGTTGGGTCACCGATTTTTCTCCTCTTAGCCTAGATTTTGATCCTGGTCAGTTCATTGCTTTGATTTGTTTGTGGATATTTTCAGAGGCCGGGGCTTCCATCTTGGATACTTTGGGCAGGTGGTGTGTCTGAGGGTGATAGCTTCAGAGCTGAAAGGGAGCCCCTCCGATGCAGCTCTCCCATTTTATAGAATCCACACAGTTAGCAAGATTTGGGACAGTACTATCCAGTCTAGCAAGTGAGCCTTGGCACTCCTCCCATGGCTCAGGGAGGAGGGAGGATTCAAACCCAGGTCTTCCCGAACTCCCAAGTCCAGCACTCTTGAAGCTTTGGGTACCAGTGGAGCAGGGGCAACAGAGCCTGGAATTGGGGGCAAGGATTTCCCCCCACCCCTGGTCCTGATTCTTGGATCCCTGGGGCCTCTTCTGTGGGTTTGACCTCAGACCATCCCCAGGATCAAGCCCATTGTTTGTGAGCACGTTGCCCTGTATTCCTGTGCCCCCCTGGGAAGACTCGGCAAACAGTCAAGGTGTTGTTCCCCAGTCGGCAGAATCTGCGTTCTAAGTAGCATTGTCTGCTTTGATGGGCCTCTGTGTGGGCTGTTGCTTCAGCCTTTTTTAGAAAAGCAATCTTAGCTGTTCGCTCTGTCTCCAGAGAGCAATGGCACTGTCTTTGAGCCTGCCAATGGCAAGTGCACTTCTGACTGTGACCCTGGCTGCTGTGCTCCTAGGAGAAGGTTTGGGCATGGACAGGCAGAGAGCCTGAGCCCCCACCCTGAGGAGCCCTGTTAGCTGACAGTTGATCTGGCCAGTTCCGCCTCTCCTTTTGGGAGTGAGGGAGAACGAAAGCGTTTTGCTGTTTTTATCGTTCAGATGGTTGATTTAGAGCTGAAGAGGCCTTACTGAAGTCATCAAGTCAAGTCCCCTCATTTTACAGATGAGGAAACTGAGGCCCGCATAGGTTGAGGGACTTGCCTTAAAGCTGGCGAGTGTCTGAGGCAGGATTCAAGCCTACATCTTCCTGGCCCCGAGTCCAGCTCTCTGCCCACTGCCCCACACTGTCTCTTGGATGTGCCTGTATCTGCACATGACATTTCTCCCATGGAGATGAGTCCAGGTGCTGTACTTTGTGTTGTCAGTTACTACTTCCTTGTCTGAACCAGAGAAGAAAGTACTAAGTGCAGGGCAAGTAGTTGGGTAGGGTTTCTTTAAAGGGAAAAGCAGGGACACGCCAAGACATGGCCTTCAAAGCGGTCTTTTCAGAACACCAGACAGGCATAGAGTCACCTGACTTACTCTCGGCCGGTGAGTGCTGCCCGGAGTGCCTAGGACCAAGTCAGGTATCAGCAGTGCAACTGATTGCAAACCTTACATGTCTAGAACAGAGCTGTGACAGAAGAAGTGAGCACCAAAGGTCTGGGAGCAGCCAGGAGAGATGCCGCACAGTCTGCATGGGAAGACTCGTGCCATTTATGGCTGTGACTTTGACTTCAGACACAGTTACGATCAGACTTGGTAATCTGGCTTCGAAGGCCATGGCAGATTAGAAACAATGAATTAGAAGGGAGAGAGGCAGTGCCTGGCATGCACACAGACAGCCATGAGAAGTGACTCGTGAGAGTCTGACAGAGGAGAAGGTGGAAAAAAGGCAAAAAGCATTCATGAGCTCAACAGGCACAGTAGCCTGGGACCATTTAGTGAACGTTCGGGCAGTCAGACCCATACACCCTAGTAGGCCCTACAATTTGCTCATTGTGGCACATCACGGCACAAGATTTAGTGTCACTTAACCTCAATGGGCCTCATTTTCCCCATCTGCATAGTTAAGGACTAGGTGGCTTCTGAGGTTCTTCCAGCCTGAGACTCATGATCCTAGAATCCTACACTTGTCATGATTGCCCTGAGGTTCTTCGGTGTCTTCTATTTTAAAAGGTCGAGATGTGATTACCGAAATCATTTTGGCGCTTTAATCCTAACAGCCAAGGTTTCTATAGCGCTTTCAGGTCTGCTAAGCGCTTTCCTCTTATTGCCTTATTCGATCTCCATCCCCCCGCCCCCCCCAGCCCTAGGACAGAGCTTGGAGCTGTGTCCTGAGTAGGCAGATGAGGAAACAAAGCCCGAGGTGATCTGACCCCCTTGCCCAGGTCCACACAGCTGCTCACACAGCCAGGTCCTGTATACTCCCCACTATGAGAACCTCAGCTTTCTAGAAAAACCAGCTGTCCAGTGGGCACAGTGGCAGGTACAGCCAGGCTCTTTCTTGCTTTTTGTTACTCCAAAGATCAGCAAGGGAAGTGACTTCTTAACTCATTTTAGGTGCTCTCAGCCAGCATTTTTTTCCTAAGAGGCAATTGGGACATCTCCTTGACTGCCCCTGATGGAGATGTAGGCAGGGCTCTTTTGGGGTGAAGAGTATCTGTCTGACTTAAATTGTTTACAAATCAGTATAGAAGAAATCATAAGGAAAGCAAAAATAAAGTCCCTTACGTGGTATGCGGCTGGGGTCATGGATAAGAACTGGGTGCTAGCTGTGGGAGAAAAGACAGGTACCACCCAGATCCCTGCCCACCCACCTTACCTTGTATGGGCCGGCTTTACTAAGGGCAGGGCTACACGGGGCCATAGTATTTATGGAGCCAGCTGTTAGGGCCTAGACTTGGCTCCAGGCCCCACCTCTGCCTCATGGAGGGGCTATGCGGCCCTGGGCCACTCACTTAACCTCACCTGCCAGTTACCTCTGCCAGTGAAATCCCTAGGCTGTCTGCCTATCCCTGTGAAAGGCATATATCATCTTGACAAAGGAGTCCCAGAATGGTGAGATTCCATCAAGGTAGGGGCATCAGGGAAGACTTCTTTGGAGGGAGGGAACCCTGAGTCAATGCCAAGCCTTTATTAGGCACTGCCCCAGGCTGTAGGGATTCAAAGAGGGATGTTCCCTCCCTTTGTGGAGCTTACATTGTCTCATGGGAACATATAGATAGATAAAAATAAATAAAAAGTGATTTTGTGAGGAAAGTGTGGTGGAATGATACAATTCAGGACAATGTCAAACATATGGGGGTGGATGCTGCAAAGAGACTGATATGGCCATAGCAGAGGTTTATGCCAAGCGGAGGTAAGATCGGAACCTTGAAGGGGTCTCCCAGCCCCCACTGATCATCTTACTGCTCACCTTTTGGGCAAAAGGCCAAAGACTGCCCACCATGTTTCAGATTCTCTCTTCCATTCAGGAAGGAAGGAGGGAAATGTCATTTGCACCTCGATGATTAATTTCCCAGCTTAGAGTGTATTGGCATATAGTTCAATGTAGTCACCCTTTGGATTTACCCTTTATTTTGGATTTGACATTTGAGGCTTCTGTTGATGGCACAGTTTCTCATGGTGAGAATCAGCCACAGCTTGGAGCAGGCCATTTGCCTGCCGGGGGCCGCCGAGTTGAGGCTGAGCCCCTCAAGCTGTCATCTGCAGCCAGCCCACTCCACGGCTCCATCCTTGTCTCTCTTGCTTGCCCAGCCTGTCCTTTAGACCCAAGTGGGACGGGCCTCCCTTTGGGCTTGGTCCCTCAGCGAGCCTGGAGAGCACATTCCTGCTGTGCAGGAGGGGCTGGGGATGTATGCACAGAGACAGGACGAAGACCTGCTGGACTGGGGTTAATGATTAGAAACTTTATTCTTCTCTCACTTCTAAATTGGTCTCTTTGAAGCTTCCCAGTTGTTCTGGGTTCTGCCCTCTGGGGCCAAATAGAACAGTCTGATCCTTCTTTCCCATGAAGCTCTTCTTCTTCAGGTTAGAGGGCCTGCCTCATGCCCGCTCACCCTCGATCTTTTCTTCTCCAGGCCAACAACCATCTTCAGGCCCTTTGATCAGTCCTGATGTCATACATGAGGCCATCTTGTTCACTGTCCTGGCCACTCCCTTCCTCTCCCTCATATCCTGCTAGTCTGACCAGGGCAGAGGTACGGTCTCTTCCCTCTTCATGGACACTCTGCTTCTCTTAATCTAGCCCACCGTCTCATTAGCTGCCACATCACACTTTGTTTCGTTGAGCTTGAAAGCCACTAAGACCTCCAGATCCTTTCCGGATCACTTGTTGTCTAACTGTGGATCCACCATCTTATACTTGTGGGCTACATTTTTTCTTTAACCCAAGAATGTTTCTGGGACAGTGAGAGTTCACTTTAATGTGAATTCTTCTCCAGGAAAATCAGAGAACTCCAGAAGTCTGCAGTTTGTGAAATTGGATGATGATAAAAGGACCCCACCCTGCTTTGCATATTTGACTCATTCTCTTTGGAAACGCCATTTGTTTTAAACCAGAATGGGTTATGTATGTCAGGATATGTTGGAGTGAGACCCTGACAGGCACCAGTACTTCCTGCCTTTGTTATTAACCATTCGTATGCCTGGGATCAAGTTAGTTTGTGCCCTAAAAAAAGTGGAAGCTTTGAGAGACACACTCGTGGTTTGGACAGTTCGGGGTCCCGACCTGGTCTTTTAGCAGCGATTTGTGCCAAGAGAGGTACTGCCCTTTCTCGAATCATAGGAGAGTGCCAGCACTCTTCCACACTCACCCTGGAGTGATGGAATTCTCAGTTTCTTTTCCTTGCCCCAGCCACCTGCTGAGAAAGGGGGGTCATCCTCACCCTTTCCTGGAGGTCATGCTGAGGTACCTCCACCTGCCCAGGCATTGTTATTTTAAGGTCATGTTCATTTGGCAAGATCCCCTATGCCCTTTTCCCTTCAATTAACTAAGGAGTTAAAAATGCCCTCATTTCATTGTCAGCTGTCGTCAAGACAATTGTTGTCCATTCTGCAGGATTTTGGAATCTGTGGTAGTTTTGTATTCAAAGTCTGTTTGCTAGAGGGCTGAGTCATAATTGGATCCCGAATAGGGATTTGGACGAGACTTCGGAAGGCATGTAATTTAACCCCCTCATTTTACAGATGAGGAAACTGAGTCCTGGGGAATTGAAGGATCCCATGTCTAAAGCTGGAAGGGCCCACAGAGGCACCCTCTAAGCCAGTCCCTTCATCTTATGGCTGAGGAAATAGGCCCAGGCAAGTTAGGTGGTTCGCTTAGTCTAGGTGTCAAAGGCAGATTTTGAACTCAGGTCCTCTGACTCCCAAGCCAAGGCCCCTTCCTCTCCCTACCACATTGGGGGGAGTTAGTTGCATTTTAATTGTAGAACTGTGCCTCTCAAACCAATAGCAATATTTTTTGGTTCAGTATCAAGAAGCAAGAATCCTGAATGAGATTGATTTAGTCTATCAGGCCATTTGGAGGGAGGTTATTTTGTGATGACAAATGGCCCTGTTCTGAATGGAAGAGCCAAAGACTGTGTCTGTGTTGGTCTGAGGTTATGCAGCTCACCAAGCGTTCCCATCACTGGCTCACCCGGCTGTTCTGTGATACCAGAGACGCTCAGTAGGTAACTCGGGATTCAGAGCAGAAAATATGAAGAGAGGGACCAGGAACATCATTACCCCTAGTGGCTGCAAAGTATCTCAAAGACCATAGAGCCGGGAGGGGCTCTCATCTGCCCAAGAACCTGGTGGCTGGGCTGGGATTTGAACTCAGGTCCTTTGTCTCCAAAACAAGTATGCTCTTTAGACTGCCTCTGCCTGCCTTTCCCCAACCATCTAACAAATAAGCAATTCCTTGTTTACAGTGAGTCGACCGAGGAGCCTGGGATACCTTCCCTGAGTAGCCAATACCAAGGGGATGACAGCTTTCTCAGACCTTTCAAATAGGAACATCACCAACAAAAGGCAGATGTCCCATATGTTGTTCAAATGAGGGCTGCCCTTATAACTCACAAAATTTCAAGGGAGAAAAAGTCTGGTTAACAAGGAAATGATGGGAAGCCTATAAAAATGACCATGGAAGGAAATCTTAAACATGCATACGTCAGCATGTCCAGGGGATATGGATTCGAGCACCCAAAGAAAGGAACTGTGCTTTCTCGTGGTGACAAATACCTCGTATTGTCATAACAGTCTGACAGTGGGCCAGCTGTGAATATAGAACTCACCCCTGAAATGAAATGTCTTTGGGAGGAAAAACATGTGGTCAAAAAAAACTGCCAGGTGATTGGCCCCACTTAGGGTGGTATCTGAGGGGCAGGGGGAAGCTGTGGCCTACATATGGATCATCATGGCCTGTGACAGCAAGGGAAAGAGCATGGTGGCTGCGACATCTGTAGCTAGACCACTTGCGCAGTGATCAATGCAATCCGATTGCCAATCATACGATGCTTTATAAATGGGCCTCTTATTCGTCAATGAACCACGACACGTTATAGAACAATATTGCATTTTATGCCTGGCAAGGACCTGAGAGTTCATCAGGGTCAGCCCAAGAGATCCCCAACTTTCTGGACCTAGAAGTGGGTCCAGTACTTTTTTGCCACGGCTTTCCTGCTACCGCCAATGAGGGACTGACTAGACAGTCCGTTAGGGTTTTTCCTTCCTAAGGATTTCTCTCTAAAGTGATAGGATTTCATTTGGAGGGAAAGGCAGCATAGCTGGGTAGTGAGAATGCCTGCCTTGCTGTCAGGAAGGCCAGGGTTCAGGTCACCCACCCCAGCCGAGGCCCTTACCTTTTTACCCCAGGGCAGCGGCATATCAAACTCACATAGAAATGGTGGCCAGCTACATACGTAACCCTGTGGGCCACATATTGACTTAGAAAACCACACATGTTTTTATATTTCTTATTAATACAGCAACACATTAAAATAACACAGAAACTACATTTTCATTTGGTTTTGGTGGTGGTTGGACAGTGTTTGGGCAGCATTTGGGCAGGGGCTAGGCCGCGTATTTGACACCCCGGTCCCAGTGGTTTTCTAAGAGTGTGAGTTCAGGGAAGGTGGTACTCTGCTGCTTCAGGGGAAAGACTTTTTTTCCTGGGAGCTACCTTTACCAGGTGAAATAACAGGTATGGTTGAGCAATAGAAACATCGGAGGGCAGTGTTGGTAATTTGTCATTTTTGTTTTGGTGCATATAACACTCTTTCAACTGGATAGATGAATGGATTTTGTTCTAGAGTCTTCCATGAATGGCATGTTTCGTTTAGCTTAAATTTAACATCATGTGAAAATCAGAAATATTTTAATATACCCTGACTGTGTGATCACTAAAAGGTATTTAAGTTTCTTACTTGAGAATTGTGGAACTTAAAAATAAATAAATAAATAATGAACATGGTCTTTCATTCATTTAGTGGAAAGGAAGTGAAGCATAGGCCAAAAGGAGAGGTCCATTAAGGCAGCATGTTATTGAGAGTCTCCAAAGCCTGGAGGCCTTCCATCGAGGTGGCCCCTGTGCTGGCCCTTCTGGGCACAGCTGACTTGAAGTGTTCTGATAGTACGGGGCACCTAGACACAGCCTGTGGCAAGTGCCCAGAGCGCTGGGCTTGGAGTCAGGGAGCCAACCTCAGATATGTACCAGTTCAGGGACCCTGGGCAAGTCACTTAAAATGTTAGCCTCCGGTTCCTTATCTATAAAATGAGGGTAATAATGGCACCTCCTGCATCCCAGGGTTGTGGTCAGAATCAGACATAGCACATAGTTGGGCTGAGTAAACTATGGTTTTTTCCCTCTTCACGTCTGGGGCAGGGGCCCACATGTGGTATTGGAGGGAAGGAGGCAGAGCACACGCTGGGGGTGGGTCTTTGGGCCAAACCGGTCATCCTAGTTGTGCAGGCTGCCGGGCAGATGCTTGAGGAAGGAGCTAGGTAAGGCCGATGGCCGTGGACTGGGCACGTTCCTGGCAGCGGGCCTCGGCCTGCTGGCCGCCTTCCTTTGGAGACATGGCTGTTGTTTGGTCTCATCTGTATCTGGGGTTGTGCTGTCTGAAGGCTGGAAGCCCACACATCTATCCCTGGGGAATAAAAGAAATGTCCACATCACTGACATGTCAATCTCTCTAGAAGTTCAGAGTCTGTAGACCACAAAACCTTCATTTATTTTTTGTTAATTTTTTATTGATATTTTAAAAATATCATCTTCATTTCCTAGTACCCAGTTCCCCCTCCCCCATCTAAATGGTCTTTCCTTAGGAAAAAGAATGAAAAAAGAAAGCGGGGGAAGGGCAGTTGAGCAAAAACCCAACCCACATATCAACCAAGTGTGGTGCTATTTGATGCAGTTTGACACTCCTAGTCCCCCACTTCGGTAAAGATGGAGCATTATGATTACATAGGATAGTGTCTGGATGCTCTTGGGTTATCGGTTTGGCAGCCACGTAGAGGGAAGATTGGCGAGGAGGATGCTGGAGGCAGGGAGACCTGTGAGGAGGCTGGAGGTGAGGACGCCCTGAACAAGGAGGAGGATATCAGAAGAAGTATACGGGTAGAGTGGCCGTGTCTGGAGCCGGGGTGGCTGCCCTGAGTGACTTGACACAGTGGTGCTGTCCTTGGGAGAAGGACGGGTGGATTTTAGGGGAGGAGAATGATGTCCAGCAGGCGACTGTTGAGGTCGGGTTGGTGCTCAGTGCAAAGCATTGGAGCCAATGTGATTGCATGACCTTGCACATAGTAGGCACTTCACAGATTTTTATTCTTTGAATTTTTAAAAGTCGGCAAGAATGCAGCCCAGGCCCCACTTTTATTGAGTGAGGAACAGTGGAGCAGATGTGACTAAAGTAAGCTCCACTCCTTGGGCTTAATATATAAATGCAGACGACTTACTTGTTAGAGCCAGGCTCTAACCGATTAGATGGAGGCCAGTCATTGGCCGTTGAGTCGCACTCCAACAGGTAAAAGCACTTACTCCGTTACCCAGCACGTAATACTCTTCTGTACGCGTTATGTCTGTGTGAGGGAAGCAGGGTCAGGTAACAGCCACATTTTACAAAGAGGGAAAAAGAATCATAAAGGAATTTAAAGACATCCCAAACCATAAATCATTGGCTAAGCAGGCCGATATTCATGTCATCAGGCTTAGGGAGGGAGAGTCTCTTCCTCTAGATTGTTTTCTGCGATTGCTGCTGTGTGCTGCATTCTTCTAGTCCTGAGAACTGTTTGGGAAGAAACTCAGTGTTCTGTGATGGGACAGAATTCCCCTCCTTGTCTATGCCTTGATCGTTGGTTCTTAGCTAGTGGACATTGCTCAAGGGTCCCTGGTCCCCACTTAGAATTTTCATTATTCTAAATAAACACAAACTGTGGCCGGTGAAAGATGAAATGACCGAGGAAATAACGGTTTAATCTTCCGAGCATATCTATTTATTAAGCAATGTGTGCCAATTGCCGAACTAATTGGGCCCAGGCCCCCTCAGCTTTGGCACTGGACCCTGAATCCAGGGGGAGACAGACTTTTGTGCATTAAAAACAATCAAATCAGTCCAGTTAATTAAAAGGAAACAGGACCACATCAGGTACTCTGATTTCTGATTGGATAAAAGATTAGGGACTTTCCAAATTGGGAGGGTCAGGGGAACAGGTGCCATTTCCTAAACTCAGAAAAAGAGGTGCCCACTCCCCACCAAGCAAACAAGCCAAGAAGCCTGGACACGATAACTGATCAGAATGGGACTGGTTTTCAGATAAGACCTGTGGGTTACTTGAGATGTACAATTGTGAGAAAAGGCCTTTCATCAGCCCGAGTCCTTGGCTAAGGGTCTGTAAGCAGCAGGTAGAGCTGGTCCAGCTTCCCAGCCACGCAGGGTCAGGTTCAAACAACGTAACCAAGTCCCCTCACAATTCCCACACTGAAATAAGGTTGTCTCACAAGACAGAAATGGGACTAGACCCAGAACTGAATAGAAACCGAGCCAGCTCCAGGAGGGAGTCAGTGTGGTTCCCTCAATTCCTTCATTACAGAGATGTTTCTGTTGACTATGGCTTTGGTGGATCCTCACAAATCGGTCGCTCCTATTAAAATAACTTCCTCAAGTAGAATCGTGAAAGGCAGCTCGTCTAGCCTCAGAGCCAGTAAGACCTGGGTTCAGGTTCCGCCTTTAGCCCTCTGGCTGGCCGTGGGAAGCCGGGTGCGCCTTGAGCAGACAGCTCTGTGCCGATCTGCCCTGGTAGAGTTTCCTCTCCTGAGAGTTCTCCGTGAAGTGAGATCCTAGGCCTGGTGTCGTCCCGAAGGCCCCGCCCCCAGCTAGACGCTTATGAATGATTCTTCTTGGTTCTGTTTTATGCAGAACTTGCAGCATCCTCCCAAAACAACACTTGCTGGTTGATGTCAGCGTCTCTTTGGTGGAGCACGGCCTCCAGAAGCAGCCAGATGGTGTCTCAGTCCATTGGGTGCGTTTTTATTCTGCCCAGAGTTAAATCATTGATGAGTCATTGGAGAAGGCCCTCTTGGAGGCGTGGAGTGCCTCCTCCTTCCTAGCCCTCCTCTTTTTGTTCCGGACTTGCAGCCCCAGAGGAAAAAGCCCAGCTGCAGGTTTTATGTTTTGGTTGTCTTGAAAGTCAGCCAGGAAGCATGTATTAAGCCCTTACTATGTGCCAGGCTCCATGCTAAGTGCTGGATCGCATTCTAGATGACGACTCAGGGATCCCGTTCTCTTCTCCGAGAGGAGGGCCTCCTCCCAGCCTGATGCTGTCCATACAGAGAGGCTCCTCGGGAGAGGAGCCCAGCCATGTCTTTGCCAATTATGGAATTTCCTCTCACTTGGCCCTTTTGAAGCCTCCAGAGGTGCTTTTAATACTTACCTCATTAGGCATAGACCAAGAGGAAACAGGACGGGCAACCGTGGTCGGAGGCAGTCCTGAATGCATGACAAGAAGCATGTTGTGCAGGGGAAAGCTCGCGGCCGGGAGCTTCCAAGGTCTTGGGGCCATCGAGCATCTTGTGTGTGTGGTCGTTGAGAGGGGAGAGACTTGCTCAGGGTCCCACAGCCAGTGTGTATCAGATTGGGCACCTTGAACCCTGGGCTTCCTGACTCTGAGTCTGGCCCTCTTTCTAGGCTTTTTTTCTTTCGATCAGTTGAAGAAGCATCGATAGCTTGGTTTTCCTTTTTGGTGAAAAACTCCCCACTGATGGTCATCTGCCCCTTTCCCAGCACCCCTTAGCCTCAGGGAGTTTCCTCGGGGACACATGCAAGCCCAGTGATCTGCCGGAGTCACTCAGGAAGTCCTTGGCCTGGCTGGCTCGGTTGAGTCTGCCACACCACTGCCTTCTTTCAAGCAGCAAGGTCCGTCTTTATATATGTAAATGCCTGGTCCCTTGGTTCCAGCTCCTCATACTCCTTGTCATCATTTGCTCACATATCCTGCAGAGGGGAGCTGCAGATCAAGAGAGTTTTTAACAAAGATAGGGAATAAGGTAAGCAGAAATTCCAAGGCTTCACTGGAGATGATTGGAGATAAGTGGATCTATATTTGCCATATATGGTAATAAACGAAAAGTCTGCACCGATCCTCTCGACATTTATGGACTTCTCTGATTCATCTGTCAGAGCCAGCAGCCCCAGCCAAGAGATAGAGAATTTGTTAAACTCTCATTCCTAAATTGCTGCCACAAAAGAAGGAATTTTGTGTGTTCACATGAAGACAGATTCAACACTGAGGCCAAGGTTGGGCCTGGCAAGCATCTTGATAAAGGTTGCTAGTAGAATTCCAGAAGTGTGTGACCAGAGCAGTTTGTTTTTGCTAATGTTGCAATGCCGGCCAATTCTCTGAATGCCATTCACTTCCTATAGACCCGGGGTGGTGGTGTTGGAAGCAGCTCTGGTTCTGCAGCGCCAGCCTGCTCCCTGGAAGGCTTGGGACAGGTGATCGAGCCTGACTGAGTGGGCTTCAGTCTCCTCCTCTGTAAAATGGGGAGGTTGGACTCCATGCCCTCTGAGCTTCCTGCCAGCTTTAGATGTGGGCTCCTCTGACTCACGAATATAGCGTGTGTCGTTTGTCACTTCTTTCTCCTCTGAGAGTCAAGCCGTCCATGTTCACCCTGCCGATTCTGTTCTGTAAAAGTGTTTCCTTTTAAGCCAGTTAGGTGTAATCTCTGGCTCTGTTTTCAAGGACAGGCTGAAAAGTGGGCAGACACACAGTGTTCCCTTTCCTGACTTTTCAATCTGGTGGTTTCTTCTCTCGGGCTGTCTATAGTTCACGCCGTGCGTTGCACCAGCTCCCAGTTCGGTCTTCTGAATTTGGGAATTAGTCCCAGAAGAGGCCGTATATTATAGTGCTGACAGTAAGCTGCTCTTCGAAATGCTTTTAGAAGCCACATCGATGGAATCCAAAAAGCCGACAGGAAAAGTGAAACAATATGCCAAATTGCAAGGAATCCTGGATTCGGAGGGCTCTTATTATTCTCACGTTTGTATCAACAAGCTGTTTGGACCTGGAGCCATAGTTTCTTACCCAAATTTCACCTCCAGTGTGTGATTTAGGCGACAGATAAACACAATCAGAAGCCCTTTTGTGACCCATTTTAGTTCGTTGAATCAAAAGGGTCTTTAGATTAAGCTAATTGTGTTGGCTTAATAGATCTCCTGCCCCCTCTGAGTCTTCCTATCCTATCTTCCCTCCTCCCCTCTCACTTCCCTTCTCTTCCCCGCTTTTTTCCTCTCTCCCTCCCTTCCTCCCTCCCTCTTTCCTTTCTTCCCATTCTCCCTCTCTTTTTCCTTTCTTCCGTTTCTTCCTCCTTCCTTCTTCCATCTCACCTGTCCTTCTCTTTCATTTCTCCCTACCTCTTTCCCTTCTCTCTCTTCCTCCCTCCCTATTTCCCTCTTTTGTCTTCTCTTCCTGTCTTCTTTCCTTCCACTTCCTTCCTCCTTTCCTTTTTTTTCACTCTTCTTCCTTTCCCCTCTCTTCTTCCCTTCTTTCCTTCTTCTTTTTTCTCTCTCCCTCCCTTCTTTTCCTCTCTCTTCCCATCTCCTTCCCTCCTTCCCCCAACTTACTTTCTCTCACCTTGTGCCAGAATTTGCTGAGTACCATTGGCTGGAACTAACACAAGATGTTTTTCCTTCAAATAGATTTCTCTGTATCTAAGTTAAATCAAATCCCTGTTCCTAGCCACCATGTAACCCCCCGCCTTTGGTGATACTGAGGATTGTGACAGCTCTGAAAGCATTTTAACCATTTGTTCCCTGGGAAAATTTGCTCCACTCAGCCTTTTGGAGGCTGTTCAAGAGAGTAGAAACAGCCTCGGACTTGAAATCAGAAGGCCTGAGTTCTAGCTTTCATGCCTGATCTGTCAGAGCTCTGGTTTTCCCATCTGTAATGTGGGGTGAGTTGCCTCGCAGGATTTATATAAAAAGAGGCTGCATGAATATGAGCTTTTTGTTATCACCATCCTCACCACCGTTGAAATAATTCATGGGAATAGCCTAGATCTCCCTTTAACACTTCTGAAAAGTGGGACTGTCCCAGTTTGGGCCTAATGAACTTTCTTGGATTTGGTTTGCATGCTTAGGGTGCCTATACCATCAGTCAGTCCACAAGCAGAGGTGTGCCATGGGGATGAGCACCCTGGCTCTGGAGTTCAAGGACCTCTGGGTTGAGATTCTGCCTCTGGGTATAAACAGTAGGAGCTTAATAAATGTTGAGTCCTTGACCAAGCAGCACAGGTCCTAGAGGCCCACGCAGAAGAGTATATGCCGAATCAGTACAAGGTCATTAGGGGCTGGTGCTGACCAAGGTGAGGAGGGCCGGGCAGGGCATTCCAAACAGGCCTGGAAGCCACCCTGCACTCAGCCACCCTGTGTGCACCTTGTTGAAACTGCTTAACCAGAGCTGCTCTGCGATCCATGAGTTTGAAAGAAGGCCACGAAGCATTTTTCCCATCAGTGTTTATGAAGCTCTGTGTTTATTTACAAAGGACTTTACTGCCATCTTACTCTTTTTCCTCATTCTCAGGACGGCCGTGTGAGGCAGACTAACATGACAGACCTGTAGTCTGGTCTGTGCCGTGATGGACCCTGGAAAGGCTCCCCTCTCCATTCCTGGCACCTTCCCAGCTAGAGCAGCTTGCCTGGTCTCTACTCCTCTTTCAGTCTTGGCACACGGAAGCTCCCTGAGGCCAGGCTGTGGCTGGGCTGCTGAGTTTGAGGGCCCAGGGCTTTGACCTGTGTTTGGCTTTTTAAAAAAGAACTTGAAGATGCCTCTTCCTTCGTTCATTTATTATTAAACAATATTGAGCAATTATGAAAGTCAGAGAATTTTGTAGGCGATGAGAATGACCAGTGTTATCCTCTTGTGCTCCTTTAGCAAAAAGGAAGAAGCTAGCGTCCCCCTAACCCTTGAATAAACCTGCCTGGAGGGCGGGGTGCAGAGGAGAAGATGAGGTTAACTGGTAGGACAGTGGTCCTGGGTGTGAGAGGCCCCCAGGGGAACAGACCAGGAACAGGATTTCTGCAGCTACATCCAGCCTCATTTGTGTCTCTGGGCAGATCCTTTCCTTCCTGGTCAGGGTTCTGCAGCGAATAATTGACTACTCTGTGCTTCTTATGTGTATTGGGAAGGACAGAACCTTACCAGGCTAATTATGTCTCTGTGAGCCTTTAAAGTTTCCAAAATTCTTTTCTCACAACCACCTTGTAAGCGCTTAGTGGTACAGGTATTATTAACCCCAGTTTACAGATGAGTAAAATGAGGCCCACAGAGATTAAGTGGCTTATATACGGTATTAGAGCTGGGATTCAAAGCCAGGTTCTTCTCACCCCAAGCCATTGAATTTTCCAGAAGGCCACTACTGCCTTGTGGCTTTAGATAAATGTTAATATTGAAGAATATGGCCCAGTATCTATGCCAGTAGGATATAAACTGGTAACTCACCGACACCTACCTCTTGCAACTACAAAGTTTGACTCCCTTGGGGAAAATGTCTGCACACACACAAAGCATGCATACACACACACACACACACACACACACACACACGAGCGTACACATATATCCATAAATGCATGTGTGTGATATCTGCGTGTTTCATCCCGTAGGGTTTATACACACTTTTGAAATCAGACTTGTTCTCCCTCATTAGGAGGCACTCCCATAGACTCCACTTCCAT
This sequence comes from Phalanger gymnotis, assembly GCA_028646595.1. Taxonomy (NCBI): domain Eukaryota; kingdom Metazoa; phylum Chordata; class Mammalia; order Diprotodontia; family Phalangeridae; genus Phalanger; species Phalanger gymnotis. The sequence continues at coordinate 17,390,306 of CM053627.1, forward strand.
GCAGCGATTCCAAGGCCGTCCGTCAGATCTGTCAGGAACAGTTTTCTGTAGTATTGGGAGCTAACATAAGCTTCTTTTTGTGGCCAGGAAACTGGAATGGCCTTTTTTTTTTTCTGGCCAAACTCTTCGCATGTTTACTTTAGAAAGCTCCTGTTTCTTGTTTTTGTCATTTCTTCTCTATTTTTGCTTTCAAGGGACCACGTGGCCAGATGTTAATGGCTAGGAAAGTCACCTGACAGGAGTGGGTCTGGATTTGCATGTGTGTGAAGGGAGGAGGGGCCAGGACTGGTTTTTATTATGAACTTGGACATCTGACACGAACATTTCAGAGTACAAAGAACAAGAAAGGGATCGTATCTGAAATGGTGAGCTTCTGTTATGGGCCAGGCTTTTTCAAGTGTACATTAAACTTGACAACATTGTCGTTTGTATCCCCTTCTGAAGTATTGTTTGTCCCCCATGTTTTTATTGTGTATCGATGCTGTTTTTTCTTTTCTTGTCTGCATCTCTGTAAGTCCTCACTAACTCTGCCCACTAACTCTGTGACAAGGCACAGCTGTATGATTGTGGGGGGCCAGACAGGCTTGTGAGGATTACCTGGATTGCCTGGCATTTGCCTGGCCAGGGGCAGTGCCAGGCCTAGGAAGGTGTGGAAGGTGCAGGAGTTAGACAGAAACAGCTCAGGCACATGGCATGTTCTCTGAAGATTGGGCTGGGGCTGAGCCTCGAGGCCTGGCCCCCCTCCTTAGACAGGATCCTCCGAGTGAGCCTTATTTCTGGGGGCCTCTGTTTGCCCACCAGATCTAGAGGCCCAGATAAGGTCCAACAGGAAGCAGTTCCGTGGAGCTAGGCACCTGCCTGTGTCGTCTCATGTTCCTGAGGGCTTCTTCTCGCCTCCAGCTCCTTCGTTACTTGTGTTGTGCCCAGGGCCCTTCACCAGCACTTCCTCTGCTGCTGTCTTGCCAACCCTGGCCACTTGTGGCTTTCACTCATGAGGGCACAAGGCAGTGAACTGGGACCATTGGAGCCGAGGTTCAGATGCCCTCTCCCCAGGGGTGGTGGTAGGGGCTTTGTGTTCATTTTTTGCATTTTCCCAGAACTTTTCCAGGGCAGGAGGAGCACTTTCTTATGGGTCACTAATTTGGTACAAAGGGCAAGTGAATATAAGCCAACAGCCCCCTTCAGAGTCCATACGGAACTAAGAGTTCTGTTCACACTACCCTGCATCCAGGTCTCCCAGGCTAGAAACTTGAGAGGCATCTTTGACCCTTCCCTCCCCTTCGCTCACTGCATCCAAACTGTCACCGAGTCCCACCAGTTCTGCCTTTGAAGCCTTCTCCAGTTGGCATCTGCTTCCTCATTCCAGGTGCCCCTGTTCTAGTCTGGGCTCCTATCACCTTGATGATGCCAGGATGACTGTAGCAGCTTCCTAACGGATCTTTCAGCCACCCGTCTGAAACCCAGGATATCCTTCATGCATCCCTGCCTGGCTAAGTTTCCTATGCGCCCCCTTTCCCGTTTGACTCCAGAATGGCACGTGGGGGACGAGTCTAGAGTTGCCTTCAGAAGACCTTGGTTAGAATTTCCACAGGATCCCAAGCTCCGCCATTTTCTGGGCTTAGGAGCAAGGAGAAGTCACCTAATTTCTGAGCCTCAATTCCCCATGGCTGTTAAATATGGATAACCGTATTTACATAATGTCCTTTTTATAGTCGTATGGAAAGCGCTTTATCTACTCTGAGCACTTTGGAGAGAGGTTTAAGTGCCACCCCCAACGCTTCCCAGCTGTGGCACGTTGGGCACGCCCTGAGCCCTCTGTTTCCTCATCTCTAACATGAGAGAATTGACCTCTGTGACCGCTAAGGTTCTTCTACCTCTGAATCCAGAGTCCCATGAAAGCGCTTGTAAATGGAGCTGTTTTCATTATTAGCATTAATGGTCTTCATGATCCAGGCTTCCTTCTTTCTACCTAGCTGCCTCAGCTCCCAGTGGCCTCCCACAACACCATGCCATGCAGATGCCTACCTCTGTGTGCCACCTTCGTAAATGGATGAATGGATAAAAAGGATTTATTCAGGGCTCATCAAGTGCTAAGTTAGGCAGGTAGGTGGTACAGTGAACAGAGTGCCTGGCCTAGAGTAAGGAAGACTCCTCTTTCTGAGTTCAAATCTGTCCTCGGACACTTCCTAGCTGTGTGACTCTGGGCAAGTCACTTAACCCTGTTTGCCTCAGTTTCCTCATCTGTCAAATGAGCTGGAGAAGGAAATGGCAAACCAAGAAAACCCAGATGGTGGCCCAAAGAGTAGGACGTGACTGAAACAACTCAACAACCACAAATGTGCTGAGCAGTGGGGTACAAATAGAAAAGGGAGATGGCCCCTTCATTCAAGGAGCTCCCATTCTAGAGAAGATGGGGCAGATGGGAAGTCTTGGCGGGCCTCATACAATGCGAGGGTCCGTGAAAAAAGCCCCAACATACCTGATGGCTGTGCCTGTGCGTCTGGACAGGCAAGTAGTGTGTACATGCCAGTTGCCCAAGAAATCGGGACTAGTAGCCTTCCTCAGTTTTGGCACTGGACCCCAAATACAGGAGAGACAGATCTTTATACATTAAAAACAGTCCAATAAGGCCAATTAACTGACAGGAAACAGCCAGGATACCACATTAGGTAGTCTGATTTCTAATTGGTTGAAAGATTAAGGACTTCCAAGTTGGGAGGGGAAGAATGAACAGTGCAGTTCCCTGAAATAAGAAAAAGAGGGGCTCCACTCCTTCCAAGTGTCATAGAAACAGTATCTGGTTGACCGGTATGGGGCCAGTTTTCAGAGAAGATGCATAGGTCGGTCGAGATGTATAACTATGAAAAAAATCTTGCATCGATCTCTGGATCTGACCAGGTTTCTGGTCAGCATGACCCAGGTCCTTAGTTAAGGGTCTCTAAGCAGTAGGGGGAGTAAGCGTGGTTCCCTAAATTTCCAGCACCAGTCGCTGCTCCAGTCCCCTCAATGATAAGGCAGACGGCGAGGCTCAGTGGGCCTTAGGTAGTAATTAATGGCAGGCCCAACAGTGAGGCTTGATGGGCCGCCGTCTTACCGGAAGGAACGTGGTTGGTGATTGAGGCTGCGTGTCAAAGCAGTATGACTGGGCTTGTCTCTGACCCTCCGCTGTTGGGACCTGAGGGGATCCAGCCAAATGGGGGCCAAGCAGTGCTGCTTCCCCAGCCTGAAAAGCCCTTGGCTTTCATTTTGTCCATCTATCCGTATCTAACCTGAACCATAATGAGAATCACTAGCATGTTAGCTATATGTACTCTCTATATAATATCTTACTTGGTCCTGACAACATCTCTGTGAAGCAGGTGCTATTAATTCCCCCATTTTACAGATGAGGATGCTGAGGCTGAGAAAGGAAAGTGACCTGGCCGGAGTAATGTAACTAACATGTAAGGATGGCAGGAATTGAGCTCAGGACTCCCCGACTCCCAAGTCCTACTGCTCCTTCTGCTGCGCCATGGTATGTCCACAGTGACATTGGAGGCCAGTCCTCTGTTGGAAGGTTCCTGCTGTGCATGTCTTCACAGAGGAGGTCATGTGGCAGGTTGTATGATGTATTGCTCTGAATAATTAAAGTTGAGGGTTCTTTGAAAGGCATTGGGATGGCCCATGGTGGGTACAAACAGGCCATTACATCTCAGAAAAGAGAATTCGCCAAGGAAAAGCAGTGTCCAGGGCATCATCAGGGAAATGCGTGAGTGGAAAAAAAGATGAGCCATTCGTGAAAGTGGAGGGGACCAGTAGGCTGCTCACAGGCCATGAGGGGGTCGTGAACTGCTGTCCAGAGACTCTGAGGAAAGCTCCCTCATGTTAGCTAGAGCCCCTGTGGCCCCGTCTTGGGGGGACGCAGCTAAGTGAGGGTCTCCCTCTTTGTAGGGAATGATCGGGACTGAATGCAGAGCCATTGGTGTATTGGGGTATTATCATGCCAATGTTTCATCTCTTACGCCTGATTGGTATGGCTTCAGGAAAATCAACCACTATAGAAAAAGAATATTCATTCTTTTTTTTTTTCTGCTGGCTCATACATTGAAAAAATAGGTCATGAGCAGTAATCTAAATTGACTACTGATAAATAATTAAAACTAATGGATTTTACCATGATCTTTGAGAAAGCACCAAGATGTTCCATTCCATTTTCTCTACAGAAGGAGGGCTTTTTTGGTCATTTATACCAATAAATGCCATTTATGATGATTTCTAGCTCCCTCTTTCCACCCGCTCCTTGGATAAGGCTTGAACAAGCCCGTGTTCATCTGTACAAGCAAGGAATAGCAAATCAATGGTAACACGTTCGATTGTCTAATTATTAGTAGTGGTGAGAAGACCTTAGAAGCCCGAAACCAGAAGCTCTGCTTTCTCCTGAGCCTTGTTTTAAGTTCAGTCTCAGAATGGCTTGCATAGGGTGTAGCTTGTCTTGAGTTCAGGGGATCGTGGTCCTCGAGCTAGACAGGCCTTAGTTCAGCCATTTAGTCCAATCTGCTCTTTTCACTGCTGAGGACATTGAGGCCCGGAGAATTTAAGGGAATCCCCAGGTGACCGGGCTGATAAATATCGGGGCCAGGATTGGACTTGAGGTGCACTGACTCCCCTCCTCTGTCCTTTGTGCTGCTCCCAGCCACAGAGATCACTTTTGTGAATCTGGAAGCTGAGGGTTGGCTAGCTGTAACTCTCAAAAAAAATTTCCCATGGCCGCATTTAAGGTTAATCTGCAATATAAACATTTTCTCCCTCATGTTCGATTTAAATGTTCACACAGAAATTTCACAATCAGCCTTTGTGAGCCTATACCAGCCAGTTACAGCCACAGAATCTGTGCTTAGTCTCCAGTGAAATACAATAAAGCCTTTTAAAAAATCATCTCCAAACCTTCTGAGGGGTCTCCACTGGTCTCTTCTACCTGGAATGTTCAAATGTGATAGACAAGGAAGCAAAATGATTTTTCTTTTTGTAAAGGTTGAGGGGAATCTGTTAGGTACAGTAAAGAGAGTATCGGATTTGGAGTCAGAAGATCAGGTTCAAATTGTGCTTCTAACCTTTACTAGCTGTGTGACCCTATGCAAGTCACAGCCTCTCCGGACCAGCGAGGTCCCTTCTTGCTCTTGACCCAGGATCCTATTGGTCCCATGATGATCACTGCAGAAAACTTTCATAGAAAAACAAAGCGGATGCATGCTGTGGCTTAACAACATGAAGCCATGGGTGCCTGCATCTCCCCAGTCTGGAGTCCTACCTCTCTGCTCTGACATTCAGTTACCCCTTCCACATCATGGGGGTTAGGGACACGGCACACATGATGGGGAAAATCCACATAAAATATTTTGGCCCTCCCTTCATACCAGAGAAGAAGTCTGAATTTTTTCTTTTTCTGTTTACAGAACCTTATTATAAAATTTGGGTTAGGTATTTGGTTATAGGCTCTGTGTCATCTGCTGACCTTTGTTTGTCACTTGTGGCTTCTGCAAAACTCCCAAAGTATTTCCATTTAATTTCTTGTGCCAGCCCATGATCTGCAAAAACCACAGTGGGGGAAAAGTAGTGATGTAGAAGGGATAAGTATATAGACCTGAAAACATCTGCATTTTCTGCACTGGCCCCATCGAGGCACTGGCCTGCAGTTTGGGGTGGTTGCTGGGCTTTTCCCCTGTACTGGTTTCACCTCTGACATTTTGGCCAAACCTGACACCAGAATGTCGTAGTTGACTAATTCATAGGTTGTGATGGAAGGTCTAGTGAGGGGAGCATTGAAAGGTCTCTTCTGGTTAATCTGCCAGCACCACCGCATCTCCTGCAGCCAAAACCTACCTTTTAGAGCTCAGGGCTCAAGATTAGTCATCAAAAGAAAACACAAGCCACAGGCTGGATCAGAATGAAATCTGAGGTACACCCCACCAAAATAACCCCATGCCCTTCCCCCAAAATAACCTCACACCCTTCCCCCATTTCTAGCTTCTGGATTAACTTAGAATTTCTAGGTAAAATTTGCTATCTGTAAGTTTAATGGAGTTCCTCTTTTAGACTAGGAGCTCTTAACCTGGACACTTAATTTGCTTTAAAAAATGTTTTGGTAACTGTTTTTGATGTAATACATTTCTTCTGTAATCCCTTGTTGTTGTTTTTTGGGGTGGCAGTTGGGGGTTACATTTTAATGCATCTTTCTAAGATGGGCTTCTCGGACTTCCTGGGCTTCACCAGATTGCCCAAGGACTTGGGAGCGTGATTTGTTTGTGTCTGTCTAGGAATCATGCAAGGTGAAAAAGCTCCTCTAAATTAGGCTCTTTTGAATATATCTGGGATCCAAACCCAGGGACTTTTGCAAAGCTCTAGATGAGGAGAGGAAGCCAAAGGGTGAAGTGGGTTGTTTTGGGAATCTCTGCTGGTTCCGAGTCTGTGAGTACCATTTCTCACCATCCTCTTCATCAATATTTCATCCATGTTTTCATTGTCATCAATCTTCTGAGGGTTCCAACCTTCTCCCTCCATTTCTAGGGTTAAGCCATCTACCAGCCCCTTAGTACACATACATAAAACAAGGGTGTTTAAGGGAGCTTTTTGCCATCTTCCCTTGATGAGCCAGGTCTGAAATAGAATGTGACAGCTGAGCTCCTGATGTCAGGGTTGCTGATGACCCTAGGCGGCTTCTCCTAATGATTCTTTGGGCAGCCATTGGGGTGTTCCCTGGCCATTCTCGCCTCCGGGTACCACGTCTTCAGGACAGATTCTGGAAGCCACAGACCCAGTGGGGGAAATGAGATGCCGTTGGCCAGTGCTCTCGGCAAGACCATTTATTATGGACCACTTTATCCACCAATGAAGATCAAAGGGCCTTTGTCACAAATCATAAGATACAGACACCTCAGAGGTAAAGAAGTTATCTCGTAATGCAGGGGGAAGCCAGATTCAGGTGGGTTTCAGAGCAGTTGCAGATAGAATGCAGCTTGGCTCACCCCTTCCTCTTGGCTCTGCGGCACGATGCCAGAGAGTCTGTAATGAGGTGCGGTGCAGCCTCATTATTTTGGTTTTGATTTGGGAAATGATGGGTCTGAATTTGTGGAAATTCGTCAGTTACTCAATTTCAAAACAAAAATCATTAATTTTTTGTGTTTACATCACCTGCATTTCCTAATGTAGCCTTTCCCCTCCCAGAAACAATCATTTTTAAGTGTTTTTGATACTCAGTATTGTAAGACAACTTTATTACCTTTATGATTTTTAAGAGCAGCCATTTACATACAAATTGTAGATATGCTTGATTATATAGAGAGTCTTTCTTCCTCTGGATAGATTAACCAGTGTCCCTATAATCTTATTTACAAACTTAATTTCTTTAACAAACAATTCTTTATAAGCTTTCAGCTCATCCCAGGAGATTCATAGCTCCTCGGTCTAGTGGATGAGGTTTTATTCATTCATTCAACAGAGCTTAAGGTAGTGAAGGTGTTTTGAAGCAGAGTCCCCAGAATCATGCTCCTTTCTGATCCCTAGATTACGCAGGGAGGAGAGCCAGGCTGAGGATGGGAGCAGAGACCCAAGGAGCCCAAAGTGTGGTGTCTGCTCTTGGGCCTATAGAGGTGAAAGTGGCTCGCCTGACCCTGCACGGGGAGTCAGAGCTACTGCTGAGACCCTAGAAGACCTTTTAACATTGGCCTCCCTCCGTTCTTTCCCCCATTGAAGAGGGAGACACATCCTGCCCGTCTGGCTCAGGGTGATTTTCGGAAGAACTGACAAAAATGTTTTGTAAGTGTACAAAGTGCTTTTTAAATGTTAGTAAGTCATGTTTTGCCCAATGCCAAGCGAGAAAAAAATTGCGCATTATGACTCTCAGTCCTACTAAGACACATTGGGTGTTGATCACCAGCCTGATGTCACGTCAGTGTGTCTGCATCGTAGCGCTTTGGGTTTTGCCAGGAAACTTGAGGGCACTTTGGGGTAAGTGGTCCATGAACAGAGAACCCTGGAGGGGCTTTGGCTGGTTGTATCGGGCTTGACAGATCACTCCATGGCTCCATAAACTAGCATTTGTTAAAAAGTCTTTTGTCTGTCCAGTATTTTGTTTATGTGTCCAGTCAGGCCCTCCCCTTCCCTCTCCCTTTGTTTGAAAATTTCAGGAAAATGCCTTGGTGTGGGCTTGCAAGTGGCTGATTGTTCAGGGCCTGATTCCTCCCCAGACAGCAAAGGGCATTACATTTTAAGATGACAATAAATCATAGAGTGTCCTTGCTAAGTGACATTAGAGATCCCCATGGGTCAGGATTGAGCATCTGCATTTTTGTCTCTTCGCTTTAGTACAAGGAGGGCAGAATTCAGTCTGACATGCAGATAATATTTGCAGGCAGTGTGTGATGAGGAATTTCTCGGGGTGCCAAAAATAAATTTAGCAGGAGTGATTTTTAGCTGGTGACTTGAGGTCTGGGTGCAGTTTTGTTTGCTGGAGTATCTGTCCCTCCCTCCATCTCTTAGTCTGTCTTTCTTGGATTTTGGTACGCCAAAGCAGGTTCTTTTTGTAAACTGTAGCAGACAAGGTCCTGGATTTGGGATCAGGAAGCTCTGGGTTTAGATATCACCTCTGACGCTTGGTAGTGGTTGAACCCATTGGGCAAATCATTTACTTCACTTCTCTGACTTACTTTCCTCATCTGCAAAATGAAAGAGGTTGGATCAATGGCCTCTAAGGTGTCCATGATCCTGTGATTAAAATTTGAATTGTGAAATGAAGTGATTTTTTTTTTTGTACAAATACAGCTAATTTGTTCATATGTCTGTGAGTGGGGAGGGAGGAGGTGGGAGACACGGCAGAAGTGTTTACATCCCACTGTTTAAAGGCCCCCGTAGTCTAATAGCTTGTTGGTGGGTGGCAGGAGAACATATAAAAACAATTTTGTCATGGCCTGGTCTTTTTCAGAACCCAGGGAAAAGAGCTCATTGCCCAGTTGCTTGGGATCAAGCAGACCAGGGAGCAGAGTTACTGTGAGTCTGAAGAAGGAATCTACACATTGTTTCTTTATTCTTTTCCTTCTTTCTTCAAAGTTTATATTCGAGAGATTCCATTAGACCTTTAACAGTCAGTGTGGTGTAGTGCAAAATGTATTTTGTTTGCAGTACAAGGACCTGGGTTCAAATCCCAGCATTGCTGTGTGTTGGACAAGCTGCCTTTGATGGCCTTTCCCCGTCTGGAGCTATAATCCTAAAGCTTACGTCTCCTGTGGCCAGTATAAGGAATAATTCCATTTACTTTTTCAAGAGGACGTTGGAAAGAGCCGTTGATAGCCTTAACATGTTTTTAGTACGAATGTTAAGCGTTCTGTGCTTTTCTACCTTCCATTTACCTTCCAAGTCATTCCTGTAACCAGCAAACATTTATTAATCACCTACTGTGTGCCAGAACATCTGCCCAGTATTTGGGGATACAACAATGCAAAAGAACAGGCCTACCTGAGTGTTAACCTCTAGAATTTCTGGGGTATTTGTGACGCAGCGTCATTGTCTCGTACCAAGTTTGGGCTCATAGCTTCCACAGTGAGCGTGTGTCTGGCTTCCCTGACTTCCTGGGAGCTCCCCAAGGGCAGAGAGTGTCTTCTTTTTGCCTGTATTCAGTGCCAGGTGCACAGTAGGTGTGTACCAAGTGCTTACTGATTGATTTTTGACTGTCCTCAGATAAGTATGTTTGGGCGCCCCCAGTCGATTATAAGCACTTCACAGCATGGGAGAGTCCCAAGGGTCCTCAGAGGTCTGCAAGTCCAACCCAGAGGTGGAAGGAACGCCCCCTCTGTCTTACCTCTCAGGATCCCGACACCCACTACTGCCAGGCTCAGGAAGTAAGGGCCGATCACGGAACCCCTGAAATCACCTTGTTTCAGAGGATCCAGAGAGTGGTTCTTTTTAGTCCTCAAGTGTCCAAGGCATGAGGGCACAGCCATCTTTGGGCCAATGAGCCAATCAGCAAGCGTTTATTCAACATCTCCTTTGTGCCAGGCATTGGACCAGGTGCTAGGGATACAGACCCAAAAAAGGACAGCCCCTACCCTTAGGGAGCTTGTGTTCTAGCGTGTTCATATATCCAGACATCTAAGACCACAGTCATGGTTAACCCAGGTGCGCCATCGGGACCCGTTAACTAGCAGGGCCTGTTCTATCTGGGTCTCTGATTTAATTCAGCATTTGTTAACTACCTGCTTTGGGCAGGCACTATGTGAAGTGATTTCCACCTCATTCCTTGATTTATATCCTGTAGGCTGTCGGGGACTTTAGGTCCTCACTGGGAATATATCGTGTCCCATTTATGCCCATCACCATGTCTCTCTGTTTCTTTTTTCTGCTGCAGCCATTGTGGCGCTCTTCATAAACGTTCATTATTACTGGGAGAATGTTTATGTTGGAAAGCTGGGGCTTGGGCTCTATTTACTTATTTAAAGCACTGTGCTTGGCACTTAGTAAGTGCTTAATAATCAATCATTTCATTGAAAGTACTATGCCATTTCCCAGGTGTCTTCTCTTCCTGTTCAGTCCTGGGCCTCGCCCTTTGCCCGTCCCAGATGCATGTACGGCCCTCTTCAATGGGCAGACCTTCCAGTGACATGTCATGCTCCAAACAATGAGCCTTCTTCGTGCTCTCAGGCCAGCCATTTTATTCAAAACGGTATCAGTAATAAATGAGGTGACTACAGTTTGCTTCATATGTCTTCCAGCAATTTGTAACTGCACTGTAGTCTAGACTTTGCATTAAGAGCCTGGCTACCAAGAGCCATTCATTTTTATTTCCTCATTCTAGCATTTCTCTACCTTCCTCAAGCCTCCTGTGCTGCCCCTCTCAGTCTCTCTCAGAAGAGAACCCCACCTCCCACTCAACCAAAGAAATTGAGTCTGAGCCCTTCTGGTGGCCCCTCTAGGCATCTTTGGAGTTTTGCTCCATTAGTCATCCAGTCTTGTCCATTCTCTTACCTCCCCTCCTTTCTCTGCACTGATGTGACGCCCCCCCTCTTCTGGAGCAGCCCCCCAGAGCATGTTGCCATCCCCTCTTCTGGGAACCCCTCACCAAGCTTCATTTGGCCTCTGTAGATTTTGCCTATTGCGTCCGGTTCTGTCCTCTGGGACCAAACAGAACAAAACCATCCTTACATGGAGACCCTTCAGATACTTGGGGGGAATGACCACCTCCCACAGGTCATTACTTCTCCTGGCTCGGCATCTCCGTGGCCTTCGGTTGATCCTTGCGCGTTGGGGACTGGGGACCTTTTTGTGTCCCTGCGACCCTCCTTCGTGACATCATGCTTCCTACAGACGAGGACCAAGAACGCTCCCTAGGCCTCCAAAGACCTATCTACGCCTTTGTGGTTGCTGTGGCACAATCAATTCAAGCCCTCCCGAGGCTCTCCAGCCATGCTAGGCCCATCTTAGGCTGGCGAAGTTGATTTGTTTGAACCCAGATGTAGACTTCCCATTTATCCCCATTCAGTTTTGTCTTCTCGTGTCTGACTCCATGTTCCAGCCTGTTGCGATCTCTTTGGATCTTGGCCCCGCCGTTCAGTGCCCACCCTATCTCTCCAAGCTTTACATCATCAGCAAATATGATAAGCACTATATCTATGGATACCTTTACCCAAGTTGCTGGAAAAAAAAAATACTCAATTAAGCCAGTTTTCCTTTGAAATTGTAGGGTGTCCATAGTTCTGCAAATTTAAAAATCTGCTTTGATTTAAAGATGAAAGTGCCTTCTTGACTAAAGTTAGACTCTACCTACTCTCCCTGCACATACCCATTTATGTCCATGTTGTCCCTGTTGGAATGGAAGCCCCTGCTTTGTCTCTTAATAACTAGCACTGTACTTGGCACACCGGGAGTGATTAAATGGGAGAGAGCAGCACGCACGGCACGCAGTCATCCTACATCATGGATACAGACTAGGAAGGAGCCTCAGAAGCCAGCCCCCTCATTTTACAGATGACCAAACTGAGGCCCAGAGGGGAAGGGCTTGCACAGCACCTGCCCTACACGCTCATGCAACCTGCTAAGCCAAGACTCAAACTGAGAAGCACAGACTCGAGATCCAGCCCATTTCCCACCGTGCCACCCATTTTGAGATGGAGACAGGCCTCTGAAGGTCAGGAAATCTGGCTAAAAAAACAGGGACTTGTGTTTGCAAGTGTCCTCTCCTCCTTTCGTCCAGAGCCAGTGTTTTCCTAGGTTTTTTTCAGACGTCAGGAAGCTCTTTTTCCTTTCTTGCTTTCCCTGGTGACTTTTTTTTTAAGAGCTGTTTGTTACAATCCCTTTACACTGTGTCTTCAGGAAACTCATTGAGTGAACTCCCCAGCTTACCCTTATTGTTTCTGAATGTCCTGTAACAGTGCTGGCCGTGGTAGAGACAGTACCTGCCCTCACCTCTGACACTTTCCCTGTCGATCTTAATTATAAAATAGAAACTGCGTTCCCTCAGCAAAACAAGGTTGTTCAATGAGACATAAGGTGACGCCAGCCGTGGCACGGCGCTTGGCGCATAGTAGGCACTTAGTGCTAATTGACCAACAAATGCATGACATCTTTCAAGGGCACGTAATTAATGGGAAATTTTCTGATAGAACATTAAGTCACAAAATGGTTTTATACAGTAGATAACAGGATTTTAAAAAATACTTGCTACAGTAAAATAAAACCAAAAGGAAAAGACAGTGACAGCTTAATGTTGCTGAACTCAAAAAAAAGCTTCTGTCTCATCTCTCAAGCCCCCTTCCTAACATCCTTCTTTATGAAGACATAGAAGGCAAGGCCCTTCTTTGCTCAGGCCCAATTTTCAGTGCCATGATCACAACATATGTGCCTAAGACTCAAAGCATTTAGCTGAAGGGACCTGAATGGTCTATAAAGGTTTTATATATTCAATCAATTGTAAAGTCTTATAATAATGAATTTCTCAAAGAGGCATAGCAGAATTGGAAGAGATTCTGAAGAGAATTTTATTGCTTTGATGTTTAATTTACATTAACAGTGCATTCAGAAAAGGTTTAAAAGTCAAAGTTATGGCCTTAATCCATTTCATATAGAAACAATGTTCAAACCTAAATCATAACATTTACTTCTTATTTCAAGTGAATTTATTACAGCAGACCTCACACTACCGAAATTGATATCGCAGAAGAGTTTTTTTTTTTTATCACATTGCATATAAAATCAGGTGTATGCAAATAAGGACTAATTATTAGAAATGAAATCTAACCACGCTTGATTAAAATAAAATTTAGATTAAGCAAAGCCAAATTTGTCAATATACTAGAAACGAAAGGAAATGGGGATTGCTTTATATTATTAATCATTAACATTTTACTCACAGCTGTTCTGGAGGCCAACCTAACATATTTTCTTCTCTTTCTTTTTCAAATGTCTGCCTCCTGATTCATCCTTTTGTGTGCTCCAGGATTTGCGCAAGCAGGTAGCTCCTTTGTTGAAGAGTTTCCAAGGAGAGGTAAGCTTTGACATTGTTTAGTTTATAACCCCGAGGTGTCTATATGTGGGAAACAGGTTTTCCTTTTATTCACATTAAATAAATGTCTGTTATGTAACTTATGTACTCTGCTTGACCCTTAGCTAGCCATATGTAGATTGGTCTAATGCAAATTTTGTATAAAATTGCATTTTCTGCCAGCCACACCCATTCTTATGCAAAGGTTTTATAGAACTGCATATGATTTGTCTTTGATGCTGGTGTTTGCTTGGGGTTTGGGGGGGTGGTTTCCACACCTGTGATTTCATTAGCTCAGGGAACTCCCCACAAGGAAGCCCCTACTCCACCCATGTGGATTGGTGTTTGTTTTACCACTTCATAAAGTCTTAATTGCTTTGGGCAGTAAAAGATTAAGTGACTTGCCCATGGTCACACCGCTAGTCTCTGTCAGTCTGTACTTAACCCCAGGTTTTCCTGGCTCCAAGACTGCCTCTCTATCCGTGGTGTAATAAATAGAATAGAAAAGTATTTTTTAAGCCACCTACTGTGTGCCGGGCACTCTGCTAAGCTCCAAATAGAAGAGAGGCATCCCCTGCTTTCAGAGCTCTCACATTCTAATTGAGGGGCGTAGTGTATTTGGGGAGCTCAGCTGTGATGAGGAGGAAAAGGCCCAGTTGCCTTGAGAATGAGTGCAGCCCAGAAGGCAAGATCCAGAGGTCTTCAGGGGGCATGGTTGGGAAGAGGGGGTGGAATCTGGGTGGATGCTGGGGTGCCCAGCGGAAGGGCTCCTGCTGATCTGAAAAGAAAACTACATTTCAAACAGAATACGGAAGAAGCTGTCCTTTGGCACATGGAGACAGTAAGGTGCAGCTCAGTGAAGTCTGACTTTAGATGCTTTGTGGATATGTGACCGTGGAAGGCTCTTGGCCTCTCATCTAAAATGACAAAACACGACGTGAACCAAGACACCTCCTAGGCCTTTTGTAAAGAAAGCGTCCTGGGAATCCCACAGCTCAGGGAAGATGGCGGTTGCTATTCCTGGTGGTGTCACTAGCCCCACTGGAGTCACACAAGACTCCATAGGCCTCGCCGCTTGCTTTGAGGAGCGAGCCACCCAGTGCGCTCCCTTGCATCTGACCGGCTTGATCCTTTAGAGTTAAGAATGTGCAGGCTTCTGTGCATCCAGAGCCAGCTTCTTTCTTGCGCCAGCTGGCCTATCTGGCTAGCCTGGTTGCTCCATTAGAAAGATGGAGGATCATGGGAAGACCTTCTGGAGGGTAGTTGAGAGCCAGCATAGATTAGTGGGCGGGGCCCTAAGCTTCAGGCCAGGAGAGATGGGGACCTGAGTCCCTCCCCATAGCTATGGGACAGTCTCTCTCAGCTCCAATTTTCTCATTTGTAAAATGAAAGTAATAAAAATGAGACCTCCTTCATGGGGATCACGTGAGATGCTGTGCGTAAAGCACTTTACAGACACTTAAGCACTATAAAAATATTCATTATAATTAAGTTAAAAATACTATATAGCTATGTTCTCTTGAAATTATTTTCACCTAAAATTATTAGATAGAACGACCTCCTGAGTCACACCTGTGGTCTCCACAGTCCAGAATTCTGGCATCAGTGGAAGGCGTAGTTGACCCCCATGATATCAATCTGAAAAGGCTAGGGAGGGGCTGTGCATGTTCTTCCAGAGCCTGGTAGGGTCCCTTATCCATGGGTCATAATGCTTTTTCTGCTTTCAACCTATATCACCAATTAAGGTAATAAATTCCATGTACTTATTACCAACCCTGTGATAATAGCTCACATTTATATAATGCAACAAGGTTTAAAAATGTGAAATTCTCCTCATGTCTGCTGGGTGATGGTTATGACAAATGGTCCTGCACACTTTCATCCCAATGACCAGGACCCCAGGAGATGGTGAGCCATCATGCCTTGATTTTGTAATCCTGACTTACAGACCTCCCAGAAACAGGTGGTGCTATGGGAGAAGGGCTAGAGGACCTGGGTTCGTATCCTGGCTCCTATCTGTGTGATGTTGGGCAAGGCACCTCATTTCTCTGAGCCCAGTGTTCTCATCTGCTCATGAAGGTGTTGGACTCAGTTCTCTTGAGAATCACTTACAACAGCCCCCTGTCCCTGATCGGAATTCTCATTAGCTAGCTCTATCCAAATGACATTTCATACAACATTCCACATGCAGATTCTTTACCGTGGTATATAAGGCCTTGTCCCATCTGCCTTTGTGCCTTCTCCCCAGTGCGTTCCTCAGACTACCCTAAGTGAGCCCCATGGTCCAAACAGGCTGGCCAGTCACTGATCCAAGAAGAAGCCGTGCACATTCTGACCTCTGAGACTGTGATAACCTTCCTTCAAGGCCCTTGTCCTCTGGGAAGCCCACCCCCTCCCCCTTAGGAATCTCCCTATTGTTGTTATGGACCCTTCTTTGGCTCAGGTCACCTTGTCTTCTCCCCACCTGGACTGTCAGCTTCCTGAGGACAGCTCATCGATGCTCTAGTCTCCCTCCCCGTCTCCCTGCCTCCCCCAGGCCAGAGGTCCTTCTGCTTAGCAGAAAAAAACAGAAGCAATATAAGAATTGAGCAGCCCAAGCGGCTTCCTGTTGTCTGTTATCACTCTCTCTTTGTTCTTCCTCTTTTCCCCAATATAACTTTAAAAAAAAAAGCATTATTTGTCTTTAACCTTTGTCATCAACTCTAATCCATTGTGCGCTTTAGGACTCCCGGAACGATTCTCAGAGGCCCCTGCTCTGCTTTGATAGCCACCCCTCTCCTCGTTCCTGCCCTCGCTTCCATTTCTGGCACGGTTCATTTTAAGATCCAAGTTGGCCGGGGAGTTTCTTGTGCATCCACACCAGTCTCCTTAGATACCACCTGCTTTCATCTTCAATGAAATTGTTTTTCTTTGGTGTCTTGAAAATCTCCTTTCTTTCCTGAAATTGTATCAGTTTCTCATTTCTGAAAACTGCTTCATAAACCTGCCCATGGGGTTTTTTTTGTGAAGCCAGCATTAAATAATATACAAGCAGCTTTGTTCTAGGCAGTATCTCCCCTTTAGACGTTCCTATGCAGAATGAGAATATAGGCCTTTGTGGATCCTTCTCCAACTTAGCTAACGTGAGGAGGTGGGGTTTCATTGTTTCTCCTTTATTTTCTTTGTTTTGACCTGGTCGTTTGCATGTTGTCTCCCGCATTAGAACTTAAGCTTCTGGAGGGCAGGCACTATCGTTTGCCTGTCTTTGTATCCCCAGTGCTTAGCCCTGTGCCCGGCACCTTGTAGGCGCTTACCAAATGCTGATTGGCTGACTGCCAAGGAAGGATTTATTTTTGCTTGAAATTAGGAAAAGCCATAATATTTCAGGGTCGGCATTTGCGAGTGTGACAAGCAGGCCCCCAATCGATTTGTTCATTTCCTTTGATGCTTCCGCGTTGTTGCCTTCGGCACCTTCTCGTTGTTAAATTGTTTCAGTTGCCTGACTCTTCATGACTCCATTTGGAGTTTTCTTGACAAAGATACTGGAGTGGTTTGCCTTTCCTTCTTGAGCTCACTTTACAGATGAGGAAACTGAGGCAAACATGGTGAAATGATTTGCCTGGGGCCATAAAACTAGTAAGTGTCTGAGGTTGTACTTAAATTCAGGTCTTCCTGACTCCAGGCCTCGAATTCTATCCATTGCGCCACCTAGCTACCATCTGTAGTACCTAAGAATAGCAACCTTCCCCTCCCCCTCCCCCCAAAAAAAAGTGAAAAAAAAAAGTCGTTTTCCTCCATTAAAGGTTATCAGACTTGTTGGTAGTAATGGCTGTGACACTGCTTGGTCAGGTGATGATTCTCCTCAAGGTCTATAAATTCTAGTCTCTCTGTGGCCTGCCTTCGTTTCTTTCTTTCCAAGGGTCCTTTAGTAAATTCTTTAAAATAGTCTTTTGCAATTAAAGCACACAATTCTTCAGAGCAAAATTGGAGGCCAGCCTGGGAATGGACTTATCGGGCCGCTAGAGATCTGAGGACCCCAGTGCCTTCATGACTGAGTATGGTCAGAGCCCAATTCTAAACATTGCCTTCAGTCTTTGGTTTGTGCCTACGCTTAATTTCCTATGATGGGAGGAGAAGCACAAAATGGAAATAGGAATTTCTGAAAATGCTGTGACCTTTTAAAATAAGCAGCTGTTTGACATGTAAATATTTTCTTTGTGTCACCGTTGATTAACATTTCATTACATCTTGGAGCTGGATGGGAGCTCAAAGGTCATGGAGCCCAAACTCTCCACATCCCTGTATCTATTCAGTGACGTCCCCAGCCAACCTCTGCTTACAGAACTTCAGTGATCCTTCTGATATAGGAAGTGGGGTGCTCACAAAAAGTGTTCTCCACTTTGAGAGGGGACAGGATAGACAGCCTGTACAGAGGCCCAAACAAAGAAGGATTCCTGACCAGCGTGATGTTATTCCAAGTCTCCTTTCTTTAGATGCCCTTGAATTATAGCTGGCATTCTCCAGCTCACCACCTGAAGACCTCCTTCGTGAGACCCATGATGGTTCCAGACATGAGCCTGACAATCCACACAAGAGAGTGTAAGTGGATGAAGTATGCCTTAGGCCCTGCGAGCCCATTAGTCCCAACATCTTGGACACATAATACAGTGAGCTGGGTCCAGACTTCAGGCGGAGGAGGAAGAGAAGAGGAGGGTGAGCTGGATTGACTAAGGAAACTATAGGGCACTTTGAGTAATTCTCAGCTGCTCCTTGCCAGCACAGATAATCTTTCAAACACCCGTATTTTCCCAGTGATTCACTCTAGCTGTGAATCATGGAACATCATGATCTCCAGAGAATCAGAATTGAAGGTCAGTGCATGATGGAGCAGAAGATGGTGGGTGTAAGCAGGCTGCAGCACATTAACCAACAATGTCTTGTGGACAAGCATTGGGGAAGAAGAAAAGTTGGAGGAAACCCTCTAACACGTTTGGGAGAGGCCTCTTGTCTGTAAGCACCTCAAGGACAGGGACTGGCTTTATTTTGTCTTTGAGTCCCCCAATTCCTGGCACAGAGCAGGTGCTTTAAAAATTCTTAGAGAATTAAGTTGAAATTGCAGAGGATGGGAGGCCTGTGCCAGTGGAGAAATGTTTACAGCCTTGAGATCAATGATGTCAAAGATGAGCTCGGGTCCTATTTTTAGCCCCTAAACCTCTCTCTCAATCCATATTGAGCTGCCAGGTAGGCTCCTAAAATTCCTGGATCCCTCCCACACAAACTCCTGCCAGCTGCGTCTGCCATCTAGAGGCTGTGCCATTTATTGCTTGAACCCAAGTGTCTGCCTTTACATTTTTCTCTTAAATCTCATCTTATTTCATCCTATTAGTTTGGGTCTGTTGTTGCCAAGTGCTGTTTTTGTATTGAACAGATTTTCACACTCAAGGCATCTCCCTCCTGATGACATTTGGGGAATGAGCAAAGCTCATTCTCTTCTTAGTAAAAGAATACAAACACCTTGCATTGATACAGCCATTTGTAGCTTACCAGGTGAAAGTAGTTGTAACATGAAGTTCAGAGAGCTGTGACTCTTGCAAGGGCACACAGCAATTAAGTAAAAAAACCAGAAGGTAACAAAATAGTCTGTCTCTTGGTCTGGAAAAATAATATAGTTGTTTGTAATGACTTATGCTAGGAATTCTTAACTGGGGTGATTTTTTGGTGGGGTGCTAGAATCTGGATGGAAAAAAAGATCTTTTTTTTTTTTTAACTAACCTCTAAAATTTAGCATTTCTTTTAGAACACAGCTAGGTGGCGCAGTGAGTAGAGCACCTGCCCTGGAGTCAGGAGGACCTGAGTTCAAATCCGGCCTCAGACATTTGACCCGCTTACTAGCTGTGTGACCTTGGGCAATTCATTTAACCCCAATTACCCTGTCTTCCCCTCTCAAAAACAGAAACATTACTTTGAAAAGATCCATGAGCATTTTCAAAATGCTAGAGGGGTTCATGACAAAAAAAAAAAAGGACCAAGAGAACAGCAAAAAAGAATAAAAGAAAATCCTTCTAATGAAAAGGCAATAATTTTCAAAGAAACTGATTTTCATTAGAGTTTTCACAAAGCTTGTCCTGAATTTCACTCTCCTGGCAAAATTAACATGAATCATGACATTACATACCCAAGATTCATGTTTGTTTTTAAACAAATTCTTCCCCCCTACCTCCCAGCGGATTTCTCCCTGGTCGGGGACTCCCCTGGGACTTTTCATAAGGTCTTGTAAACCTTTGGCAAAGGCATTGGTGCTGTCAGGTTGTCCCTGCTACGGGAGCCATCAGCATACACCCCTGGAGCAATTTTTAAAGTGTAAATGTTCTTGCTAGAAGCATTTCCTAATCTTGTCGAGGTCAGAGATGTAGTTTTCAGGAACTTTTATTTTTGAGCCTGTTTCCAAGAGAGACCAACATAGGCTCTGTAAAAATGAGCTCCCTGTCATTGGGACCATTCAAGGGGTGAGAGTCCCTCTGCTTGGTGTCGATAACTCCCACTCCCTGCCAACTCTAGGATTCTAGATCTGGTTAGAAGTTTGGAGTGCTAGGCCTTGTTCGTATAGGTATTATAATTAAATATCTCCAAGCAAAAGGCAGCCATGGCATAGTAGATAGAAAGAGACCTTGGACTCAGCAAGCCCCATGTGGAAGCCTGCTCCGACACACAGACACTGTGTGATGACCTCCCGGTGCCTCCAGGCAATTCTCGGAGGCTCTGAGAGGCTGAACAGTAGCTGGGCTACATCCGGGAGAGACCATTTCCCACGTGGATCACCTGTCACAGCCGGTATCTGTTGATCAGTCATTCTGCCTCTCAGACATCTCCCTAATGTGTGTGTACACTTAGCCGTTTGTACTGAGACTATATTGTCAGACCACAGCTAGTGTAGATACATCTTATTTGGGTTATGTGAAATACATTTATGTCATATATTCTAAGCTTTTATTTAGAATGTTGGGTTGCGCCAATACAAAGATCTAAGACAATTCCCAAGGACTTGTCACATAAAATGCCATCCGCCTCCAGAGAGACAACTGATGGACTCTTAGTGTAGATTGAAGCATATTTTTTTCTTCATTTTTCTTGCTTCCCCCTCCTGCAACGTGGAAATGTTTTGGACTTCATATGTATGATGAGTTTGGTTTTTTTTTTTTTACTTTCTCAATGTGGGCAGAGGGCTTAGAGGGATGGAGAGAATTTGGACCTGAAAATATATATTTTTTTTTAATTTAAATTTTTTTTAAAATGGATCACAGATCTAGAAGAGGAAGGAGCCTCAAAGGCCATCTAATTCAGTGCCCTTAGTGTACAAATGAGAAAACTGAGGCCCAAGTATTTAAGTGACTAGCTAAAAGTCAAGCAGGTAGGAGGTGGGATTTGAACACAGGTCCTCTGACTCCAGTGAGACTGTGTGTGTGTAGACACTGGTGTCATAGCCTGCAAGGGAGCCGAGATCATTGTGACAAGGAGCACCCCAGCTTTTGAAATGCTTCATGGAGAGGAAATGATTATTGAAAGCTTCAGGAACCCCACATTATTTTGAAATTTCCTTTTGAGATAAAGGTCCATTTTCTACACTATGGAACATTGCAGCAACCTCTAACCCTGCAGTTAACTGAATGCAAACTACCTGTTACCTCTGATGGTGCTTTGCCCCCAGTAAGGAGAATCATTTGACTTCTTTGTCCCCTTCTCTATCACGTGATGCAAATGTAAGAATATGTACAAATAGGAGAATGTGGTTGGCATTTTGTGGCTGGGTGTCTTAAGCAAACAAAATTGCAGATAAAGACTGTTTTGGTTACCAAATAGTCAATTGCCATTAGCTACCAGGAAGTACTCTTTGGGCAATCTGAGGGCAGAGTTTTTCTCTGCAGTAGACGCTGCAATAGACGCTCCCGTGAAAGGGGACTTTGGCATAGAGTTAATTCAAGAATGGGATCCCCTCGAGCAGTCATGTGATAATCGATGAATGTCATGATTTCCAGGGAAAGAATTCCATCAGAGGACATTCACAGAAACTCAAGATGAGATTAATTTTCTGCTGTTGATGGTGTTTTATTTGTTTGCTATGATAGACTTTTGATACTAATTCTAAGTTTTGAAACCCTCGGACACTGATTAGTGTGACCGAAATGGCTGTAATGTGCTTTGAGATCTCGGATGAAATCCAGCAGTAGGGCATTTGGATGGTCTTTATGACTGCACGGAAGGGGTTTGGGGGAGCCCTGTTCATTTCGCACTGTCATAGGTTGTTTGGTCTGTCTGTCTGTCTGTCTATATCCAGTGTCCACATTAATCCTGCAGAGCGGTAGAATGAGACGTGCTCCTTCCCGTGGGGGCAGATGAATGCCAGGGAGAGCAATGCCTGTCTGATGTTGTCCAGGGGGAGCAGGCCCCCTGGAGACGTGGCTGTGACCCCAGCCCCCGGAGATCACAAGCCAAAGTCCTCGGCCGTGGCCGACGGTTCACCGTCATCAGGAGGAGAGAGGGTTTTGTCCCGATCCCTCTCTTTCCCTTCTGCCTTGTGACTGCGCCCTAAGGACCATGGGCCTTTCCATCTCCCCTGCATCTCCAGCCACTCTCCGCCATTCCAGTGTGAGCCCCTTGAAAGCAGGGAGGAACCCCTGGTGTTTGGCACAGTGTTAGGCACGTGGTAAACTTTCCACCAGTTCCTTTTATTGAGTCAGGAGAACCTGAATTTGAATCCCACATCAGATACTTATGACTTATGTTAACCCGGGCCAGTGACTTCACTGCTATCAGCCTCAGTTTCCTCATCTGTAAACTACAGATGATAATAGCACCTACCTCACGTTGATACATATTGGTGGAATCAAAAGAGGGTGTGCATGTGTATACACATATGTGTACACACTTATGCTTATGTAAAGTGATATGACTAGATATTATTGTTAATAATAATAATAATTATTAACAAGGTCCCTTAGGAAGGTCCCTCAAACCTTGTGCCATCGAATGTACCAATCTCCTCGACAGTGCCTGCCCCTGGCATGGCTCTCCTCCCTTGGCTGGAGTCCTGGAGTCGCCTACAGCGGGAGGCCTCCGCCTGTTTCTGGATAGCGCCAGGGGTCAGGAGGATTGCTCCTTTTGTTGAGAAGGCTCCCAGGAAGTCTGGTTCTGCCTAATCCGTCTTCCGCGTGGCAGCCCATCAGATACTTGAGAATTGTGAGGATGTCCATGTGCCATCCTCCTCTTTTCCAGGCTGAACGTCCCCTGCCCCTTCAGCTGTCCCTTAAATGACCTTGTTTCTCAACTTTTCCTCACCATGGTGATCTTTCCAAGTACCTACCTGCAGTCAGTGAGTCAGCGTGGCAATACGGCTGCCAAAAATCTAATTGGATTTCAGGCAGGCAGCGTTAATCCAAGTGTCCAGATCGAGGGAGGCAGGTCCCAGGGAGCTCTGCTGGGCACTAGGCCCTGAGATCATTTCTGGGTGATGGGTTTTCATGAGGACATTGGCGCTCTGGAACAAAGTAAACAGGCTGGCAAGGGAGGCCACATAATGTGTGTATCCATTGTAGGAACTGGAGATACCTTGCCTGGAAATGGCGACCGTGAGGGTATTGGGAAGGCCGTCGTAGCTACCGCCAGATGCTTGGAGTAGCTGTCATGTAGAAGCGGGATTAGGCTTCCCCTGGGTAGCTCCAGAGAGCTGCAGCCAGTGCTAAGAAATTCTAAGGAGAGAAATTTCGTTTATTAGAAGGGAAACCTTGCTTCTCATTTTAACTGGCCCTTCCTTCCACCTAGTCCTCCAGCTCCTGCCCTGACAATTGTTGAGTGCCAGGAGGACCCTCCCTGCACCAGCTCAGAACTGGGTCCCCGACCCTGCTTCTCGCTTCAAGCTCTGGCACCCATCATCAGAGCAACAGGACCATTCCTGGAAATAGCAGTCAGTTGCCCCAAGGGTCTGTGCAACAGCCCTGCACCTTCCAAAACACCCTCCCTAACACATGATATTTTCTCCTGCTTCCCCTACAAGAATATCAGCAACTTGAGAGGAGAGACCACCTTGCTTTTTGTATTTGTAGCAGCAGCAGTTAGCACAGTGCCTGGTACGTGGTGAGTCCTTAATAAATGCTTCATTAACTCACTCATCATTCACAGGGACCTCCAGACTAGGCCCTCCAGGGCCTCAGAGAAGCTGAGAGAGATGATGTCAGGGGCAGTTTGTATGGGACCAGCTATATTATCCAAGAAGGCCATTTGGTCGACTTGGGGCTTGTTGCATTCTTTGTGACACTATGCTGAGTTCTAGTGGCCACCGTTGCTTTTACAAACTTTTCAAAAATGACCAAGTGAAAGGTCAGTGGCAGAATTCTGTCGGGGTCAATCTGCCCCACAGTTTTGTTTCTGGAATTTAGAGGGCAGTTTACCAAATAGAGGAAGAAGATTGTCTTCCTGGGCCTGAAGGTCACCAGCGTGGGCTCGCTCGATAAGAGGATGTGATAACCTGGAGGAGAATTATTAAGGCTGTATTAGTAGCCCATTAGGTAGAGCACTGAGCCTGGAGTCAGGAAGACCTGAGTTCACATGTGGCTGAGATACATCTCCTAGGAAACCATGATGCCTGGCGCACAGTAGGTGCGGTATAGAGGTTAGCTATTGCTTACTAGTATTCTAGGCTGCTTTGTGGTCACTTAGAATCCCTGAATTCTGAAGGTTGGGCGGGACCTTCAAAATGACCAGGCCCAGCTACTCATTTAATAGGTAAAGAATCACCAGCTTTCAAAGGCTCACAGCCAGTTTGGGGCAGACCCACAACTGGGACTGACGTCTCCATGCACCCTTCCCACGGGCCCTTCCCCTGGCATGCTGGATGAGCAGGTGGGCAGAGGAATCCACAGAAATTTATTGCGGAATCTCGAATCCTTGGTCTTGAGGGCATCTAGCCCCGTTCCCCCTTTTTATAGATGAGGAAACAGAGTCCCAGAGGACTGAAATGACTCAGGACCCTGGCATCCTGGAGGGAAGGAGGGTCATAAGGGCCTTCAGAGGCTGGCTGGTCCAACCCCCTCATTCGACAGATTAGGAGGTTGGGATCCAGAGAGGTTCAGTGACTTGTCCCAAGATGCACAGGAAGTAAGAGGCAGAGGCAGAATTTGAGCCCAGGTCCACGGCAGCCAGAACCAGCACACAGTTTACTCTCCCACACCACCACCACTACTACTAGAAACCTCCCAAAAGGGCCTTTCCTCTGGTGCTTTGGCTAGGAGACTAAATTTTAAAAGGCCAGGTATTTTGGCAGTTTAAAAACATACTGGCCAGATAAAGAAACACACCTAAACTTTGCTCAGGAGTCGAGTGTCCTTGACACATCTGGTGCCTCCCTTAAGGATAAGCATGAGTCCTGAGGAGAGGCCACTATAACTAGGCTGCTTGGATGAAGGACCTGGCTCTGCCTTCAGCCCGCTGGCAGACACTGGCCACCTCTTGGGCTCTGGACGGGTGTGTAGTGAGTGTCTGCTGCATGGTTAGCGTTTCTGTTCCTAAGTGGAGCCTCACTTTACCGGTGGTGAAAACTCCTTCAGAGGCTGTTTGATAGGGAGAGGAAGCAAGCCCTAGCCTGGTATGCCCTCATTGCCTGTCTATAAATGAAGGGGCTGTCCTCACTGGCCCCTAAGCTCCCCCTCGGTTTAGATCTGTGATCCTATCCTAGGAAAGGGGCAGTTGTCTGCAATCCCTGAACCTTTGGCTGGTGGTCCCCACGTCATGGAGGTCGTGCTAATCTTGATGTTGTTATAGCAGTCTTGTGGCTAGCCATGCATGACAGCATGTACCGGCACTCGTGGCTACTTCTCTACTGACGCTTCTCCATCTTTCTGCCCCTCTTTCAAAGGCGCCTGGGCTAAGATTTGGGGCATTTGTTTCTTCCATCGGGTTTCTGACAGTACACACCTTTGGGAGTAGTCTCCTCTCTGTGAGTCCAGGAGGTCCAACAGACGCAGGATGGAAATTCATCACCACCATTCGAATAATGCATTTTGGGAGTGATTTGTTTTTCCAAATGACTGTAGGACTCTGCTTATATTGATTATTTTCCCTGTAGGCTTACCGTGCCTGAGTTCTTAATCTTTTTTCTCCCTGCCAAAGCAGCATCTCTTCCTCCTTTCCTTGTTTCTGTTCATGGTTTTGGATCAGAATTAATTGCTGATCTATGCAGAAGTATTGGCAGCTTTGGGAGAAGATGACTTCTGGCATCTTTGAGTTTGCCACAGTTGACAAAGGGAATTCTAGACATGGTCAGATCTAGGATTGTGGGTCAGGAGCCAGAAAGGATCTTAGAGACCATCTGATCTGATCCCCTGGTTTTACGGGTCAGATAACTGAGGCTCAGAGAGAGTCAGTAACCTTGGGTTGGAGGATGAGGAGGCCATGCTGGCCAACCTCTTCATGTCATGGGAGCTCAGACATGTAAAACATCAGTGGTCATTAGATCTTGGCCCTAATGTGGGAAGGGACCTTAGGCCATTTAGTGCTTGAGGAGGCCCAGGGAGGAAAAGTGACTTCTCTCCCAAACCTTAGCAAAGTGGAATTCATATAGATTGATATGAGCACCTGGCCTTCTCTGTCAACAAACTCCCTTCTATAAAGGGTGAGCCAAACATGGTTCAGATAGATTTGGAGCTTGAGTTGGCAAAGGGGCCCTAGTTTCATCCAGAACCTCAGTTGGACTTGTGAGCCTGATCCTGGCCTACCAGAATCCAGGAGTAGGAGCAGAGACGTGACCCAAGAGCCCACATCAAGACAGAGGAGGGTTTGCAGCCAACAGGTTGGATTGGGCAGATATAGCTCCAAGGTGAGGCGGGAATAACGAGGCAGGAGCCAAGTCATCTGGAGACAGGCAAGCTTCGAGCATGCCATACCAAATGACATTTTATTGTGGAGAGTCTTCCTGACAGCCTGCCAGGCCCTTGGGAGCAACCCTCGTTAGCCTTCTCTGGGCTCGAGGTGGGGTGGGGCATGTCCTCCTGGCAGGCAGCACTGGAATTTTCCCGAGGAGGGAATGAGGAGGGGGTAGTCTAGACGTCCCCCAGACCTCAGGCTCTAGGGCAGGGGACGGGAGTACACCAGCCCTGCTTCCTCTCACCGAGGCTAGTGAGTGTTTTTGCCCTCAGCCCTAACATTATCTCTCTCATTGTCGAGACCCAAATGAATTATATTCTAGGGAATTAAAAGGCATTTTCAGGAATCACCAGTGCAGCTCTGTCTTTGGGAATTCAAGAATGAAAGATATACTAGCAAACTGGAGTCCCACAGATGCCCCATCCTTAACAAAGGAGGGCGTGGAGAAGACCGAGATTCCAGAAAAGACGGACAGCGTGACCAAGCCCATGCTGCCCTGTCCCCATTGTTTCTCGCTGTCCTACTGACGGAGAAATGCACGCTGCGTCCTTTATTCTCTGGAGACAGGATTGTTCATTGGCACTCATTCTTGGTCAGGTTGGTTTTCTTTTTCACTTTTTCACTTCTATCCTCTTCATCATCGTGTGTCTCCTCCTCTTGGTTCTGCTTTCTCTGCTCGGCATCACTTTGGACAAGCCTTGGCTGGTTTCTCCGAAATTCTCCTCGTCATCATTTCCTATGGCACGCTGACAGTCTGCTGGCTTCACTTAGCGCAGTCTTTTCTTCCATTCCTCAAGTTGTGGGCACCCCCTTTGTCTCCAGAGTTGGCTACTAAAGAGTGCTGCTCGATGAATATTTTATCATCCACACTCCCCTGACTTCTGTAGGGTATTGGATGGCTGGGTCAGAAGGAATGAGCGCTTTAATTGCTTTTCCTATGTAACTTCAAGTTTGTTTCTAGAATTGTTGATCTAATCGACAGCTTTACCAATAGCGTCTTAGCGTGCCTGTCTTCCCACAGCCCCTCCAACATTGACTCTTCGCTTTTCTGTTTTGTTTCGTTTTCTTTGCCAACAAAGGTCTATATTGATTCTGAGCTCTATTCTTTCCAACATTTCTATGAAATTAGCATGCATGAAGATAGAGGATGTGTGTTTCTCAAATTTTCAGTTGTCCCAAAGCTGGAAGGCCTATCAGTATTCACAACTATCCCAGTATTTCACTGAGGTATTTTCAGATATTTCCAAACAAACAGTATTTCACAAATACGAAGCGTGAGCCAGGATTAACCAGAGGAAATTTCTCTGGGACAAACACAAAGCCCTCCATTTCACAAAATGCCAGCCACAGAAGTGAGATCCTAGCAGATCCAGCTACCTTGTTCTTCTGAGTCTTGGGATCATAGATTTAGAGCCTGAAGGAGCTTAGAGGCCAAGAAGTCCAGTCCCCTAATTATACAGATGGGGATACATAGGACCAGAGAAATAAAGTAACTTGTCCAAGGTCACACAGGGCAGAATTTAAATTTAGATTTTCCTAACTCCCAGGTTCCTTCCCTCTGCTACTTTTAAAGCCACCATCTGTGGGATTATAAGCACCTGAGCACCTGACATAGAGCAGGTGCTGAAGAAATGCCTGTTAAATTAGATAGAAGTGTAGTGGGAGAACCTGGGAAAAAATTATGTAGGGATTTTAGTTGACTGCAAACTCAGTATTAATCACCAATGTGATACCACTATGGAAAAAGGATCATCAGCTATAGAAATGCCACAACCAGAGGGTCTCCTAAAGGACCAGAAGCATCAGTTGCCATGGAATTCAGTTTTTTTTTTCTTCACAATGTAAAGAAAACAGAAATAAGTGAAATATTTTATTTGAAAGTATAAATTATACTAAAATATTTATGTCAATTCACACATTTGGTCCTTTTGGTGTTAAGGACAGAAAGGTAAGTAGGTTCGGATCAGTGGTCATATTGTATCTAATATTAGATTCCTTTCTGAGGGTCACATTTTAGGAGCGAGATGGACACGCTATACTGGGAGAACTTTGTAACAGTTAGAATTGCTCAGAAATGCAGTGTTTTGGCGAAGCGATGAGGTCCTGTCACCTGAATGGTTTTCATCAGAGCCTGGATAACTTTCTTCTCTGAAGGCTTTTGATGAGAGCTTTGTCTTAGGTCATTTCCTAGAATCTCTTCTGAGACTAATACTCTGTTTTTACAGGATAAAGTCCAGACTCTTAGCTCCAAAATCTCACGGGGTCACAGCTCTGGATCTAGCCCCCTCATCCTACAGATGAGGAAACTGAGGCCCTAAGACAGAAAATAGAATTCATAAAGTTCAAAGTAAATAGATCTGAGCCCATGGCTGGGGTGTGTGTGTGTGTGTGTGTGTGTGTGTGTGTGTGTGTGTGTGTGTGTGAACATCGATGGTATAAAGACAAAATACCCTGAAATATGGAAGGAAGGGGGGAAACAGCCAAAGAAAATTGATGGGAGAGGAGGAGCCCGTGAACCTGGATGACCGTGGCAGACGATCCCAGGTGTAGACTTGACAGGAACCTTAGAAACCACAGTCTCCAGCTCCCTCATTTCACCAGTGGGGAAATGTGAGACCCCAAGAGGCTGCCACTTGCCCCAGCTGTGATGCTGCTTCCCACACCCCTAGCCTCCCCGTCTCCCATCTTAGTGGCTGCCTCTGTTCACTCTGGGCTTCCTGACCTTTCTCACACAGCTCGTGCCTCCCCATCCTTGAAGCCCCCTGGGTGCTGCCAGAAGTTCTCTCTCCCTCCCATGATCCCTCAGAACAGCCATTCATTGTGCTCGGGTGCCCGGTCTCACCTTTCTTAGGGCAGGCATGGCACCTCATACTTCCTTCTGTTTTCTGTGGGGCCTAGTTCTGCTTCGCACATAGGAGGCCATTAGGAAACCTTTGTTTAATTCAGTTCAATAAGAGACTTGTACCTGTGTGACCTTAGGCACAAGTCACTTAACCGTCCTTGGCCTCAGTTTCCTCATCGGTAAAATAAGGAGTTTGGACCGACTTCCTTCAGGATATGACAGTGGTCTCCCTTGTGTCTTTGACTTAGTAAGCTTTTAACACCTTCTATGTGCCAAGCACTGGGGTGCAAATGCAGATACAGGCTGTGCTTGTCTTACTGTTACCAGTATTAACACAGTGCCTGGCCCCGTGGTGAGGAAACGTTAGATGCCACTAGGGGGCACGATAGTGACAGAGCGCTGGACCTGGAGTCAGGAAGCTGCAACTTCATGAGTTCAAATGCAGCCTCAGACACTTTTTAGCTGTGTGACTCTGGGCAAGTCACTTTATCCTGTTTGCCTCAGTTTCTTTATCTGCAAAATGAGCTGGAGAAAGAAATGGCAAATCACTCCAGCATCTCTGCCCAAAAAGCCCCAAAGGGGGTCGCCAGGAGTCAGACCCAACCAGAAACGACTGAACGACAAAAACGGTTCTGCCACGCCAGTCTCAAGGAGGCCTCCTGACGATCTTGCCTTTTTATCTCTAGGGCTTAGTACAGTGCCTAGCATATAGTAGGTGCTCAACAAATTTTACTAATCGATTCCAGCTCTTGGTCCTTGGTTCTGTGATCGTGTCACCTTGCTTGTGCTCCTGTTGAATTGTGGGAGAGGCAGAGGAGCAGGCCGGGCAGCCCCTTCCCCAGGCTGTACCTCGCTTTTGCTCCAAGCTTGGCACGAATAAATTTTTGGGTTCTGGGGTGTGTGTGTGTGTGTGTGTGTGTGTGTGTAAATGTCCTTACAGTCAATTCACAGGCCTAATTAATAGAGTTTCTTACTGTAGGTTTGCTCCATGATGGCTCAATTAGGGGAGCAGTAGATCTGTGGTTCAGCGTGCAGGCCAGCTTCATAATTGGAAACACATTTTCTTCTCCCAAGTTGCAGCTGGTTTGGTTCTGTTCATGCAGAAAAGGATATAACCTTGCATAACAGAGGAAGTGAACGGTTGAGAGAGAAGCCAAATTCAATTTCAGTCAGATATTTGGAGGATAAGTCCATGATCTATGGAAGCTCGGCAATGAAGAGTGTGTGCACACGGGGAAGAGTGCATTCAGCAGTCTATTAATCACGGCCAGCCCGGGGGTGCCGCCGTGCACGGCCCGTACATGAGTGCAGCTCCTTGCCCGGGCCTGGAGAGCAGCCAAGCCCTCCAGAAGTTAACCTCTTAAAGACCCTGAGCTGCTTTCTGTTGAATAAATGTAATTTTGTGGTCAGAAATAAATGCTTGTGATGTAGCAGGAGCTTTGAAAACAACAGTGAGCCAAAGCGATTACAAATTGCTCTGTGTTTTGGAAGTCAACAGCATACATCAAAATTCCGAGCTCACACCGCATTGATTTAGGCCCAGAGCTCTGCAGCGATTCAATAAAAGGCCTATTAAACCATTGTGGGTAATGAACAGTCCAGAGCAAATCTAATATTTTCCGTAGATAATTATTTCTAACATCCTCTCGGTTACTGACAGTGGGCTTCTTGGGTGTTTGCCGCATGAACCAAGGCATGCGAGAACACGATTTGTTTTAATTTTGCTGGCCTGTCAGAGCCCTGGTGTCAGACGCTGAGCAGCCCAGACAGGCCTCTGAAGGGCAGATTCTGTTTACTGCCTCTACCAGGGACGTGACAGACTTTTGGTCTGGCTTAGGAGGCTTTCTTTCCGGGTCATCCAGCTACTCACAAAAATCCGAGTGTCTGGGTCGTGTGGGGGGAACAGGGGACCCTGGAGCTAATGCTGCTAAGGCCTTCTGAGGTCAGCTTGTCCAGTCCCTGTTTTACAGCAGAGGACACTGAGGCCCAGGGATGTCAAAGAATGCCAGAGGTGGCATTCGAGCCCAGCTGCCAGGTAGGCTCATTGTACTTGCCACCTGCTGGGATGGTGTGAGCCCACAGGTGCTGCCCCCAGCCTCTGCTTACTTCCTGGATCTATCCACATTTGGCCTCTTTGGGGCTAGCTGCCCAGGGCTACTTCCATTCTCTTCTTGTCGAGTGCAGTCTCACCCAGTGGCTCTCCTTTCCATGAGTGACTCCAGCCAGATCTGTCCCTGTAGCACAAGGCTTCAGGGTTTCCGTGGGCCCGTGAGCTGAAGTAGGCCTCTCTGTGTCTGCCCCCCAGGCCTCCTGGGTCTGCCGCCGGGGCCTTGCAGAACCTGGAAAATCCCTCTTTGCATGCCCACTCTTTGAGGATGGGAAGATAGCCTTCTTTCCTCCAGACCAACCATTCCTTTATTTCATCTGGTCTGAACTTGACCTTCCCCATCTGTGTCACCCTCCTCTAGACCCTCCTCAGATGTGCTGCCCAGAGCTGAGTATGTTAACCAGATCTTAATAAGACTCGTGGCTCCAAGGGAGCCTGGTGACCTACACCATCCTTGTTGGTTTCTCTCTATAGACTGCCCCCTGCCCCCTCCCCCACATACATACCTACCTATATGTATAACTTTCTGTGTGTATACAGTTACGTGTGTGTGTAATGTGCATTCGTTGGTTAATTTGTCTATTTCTCATTGTGAAAGCCAGATGAAAATCTTCAAAAAGGTTTGTCATTTTGCAGTTCCATTTAATAAATAAATACCTTAAGCATGAGCAGGTTTGTGCTTGGCACGTGGTTCAAGAAGGTAACATCGAGGAGAGATGAGAGCAGGTCATAGACACCTAGAATGTCAATAAGAAGGTGATGCTGGGTGCCCAGGGGAGCCATGACCAGGCAGAGAAGCTGGCAAGGACGTGCGGAGGGGCAGAAGGAAAGGAGCAAAGCTGCTCTTAGAGAGTAAGTGATGTTTTAGGGTCACAGATACAAGAGCTCAGGGGACCTCAGAGGCCCTTCTGTTCCCAGCATCCCAGCCTAATAATAACAGGATTGCTCACGTATATAGAGTGCTTCCAGGTGTGCAGACTGCTTTATGTCCATTTGGTCCTTAAAACAACCCTGGGAGGTAGGTGCTGGTATTATCCCCACATTATAGAGAAGGAAACTGTGGCTGGGAGGGTTAAGTGACTTGCCCAACATCTCTCAGATAGTAAGCAGCAAAGGTGGGCTTTGAATGTGGGGCTGCGGGTCAAGTCAGCGTTTTTCTGCCCCCCGACAGGCCCCGGTGGTCATTGGGCAAGCCCGGATGGCTGGTGCCTTCACCAGTTCATGGAATGAATTGAGCATCAGTGCAGCAATGATGCTTGTGGTCCTCATGGCTCTATCATCATCCCTGATCAGCCCCTCTGAGCTATGCTGGGTCTCTGGCAGGCGGGGAGGCCTCTATGGAAGGCAAGGACCATTCTGGGGGAGGAAGAGCAGAGTGAGCCAGAAAGCATCTTAGCTGAATTGGAACGGTTGTGTCTAGGCCCAGGCCTCTTCCAAACCATGCAGGAAATGAGGCATGTGGACAGCAGTTTATCATCTGAGGCTTCTAAACCAGGCCAAAGCCCCTTCGCTCTGTTCTCGACCTGCCCCATCACTGCCTTTCCTTGGCCTGGTTCACACGTACTCTCAAGGTCTCATAGCGAAGATGTCTAATGTCTTTAAGCAAGGACCTTTCCCTGGTAGCCACGGGCCAAAGCTGCCATACCTGCCGTGGGCTCCGATTTATTCTGAGACAGTGGAATTCTCATATGTAGGTGTCATTATATGAGGGCCATTTCTTTCTGCAGAACTCCCTTCCCATTGAAAAACTCAATCTCGCTGTTAATTAGATATTACCGATGCTCCATTACTCTAATAAAGTCTTTTTGTAAGAAAAATGGGTGCCAAGGGCCAGATTTTTAAAGAGAGAATGCTGCTTCTGCACGTACGAAAGTATTGGAGTCAAAAAGGGAGGATTCCGAGATGATACCAGGGGCTCCTGGCTCTCAGCTGACAGCTCCTCCCAACAGTAGACGGAGACCCCCGTTACATCACTGCCCGCCCCCTCAACAGTCCAGTCGAATTCTCCTCTTTCCCCATCCCTCCTATTCCTTTCTTGTTAGAACTGAACCAAACTACGACCCTCCGTTCACTAGACCATCTGACATCCAAGCTGGCCTGTCTATCCACAGTGAGTCAGTCAGCAAGACAAACATCTATTAAGTGCCTCCTGGGACCAGTTGCTGCGCTGTGTGCTGGAGATACAAAGACGAAAGGAATGCCATCCTGCCTTCGGAGAATGTATATTTCAAGGGGGAAAGTTGGTGTTGACTCTTTACTCTTTGAAATATAACTAGTTCTTCTTGTTTTCCCTTTGCTCCTTTCCTCTCCACTTACCTCTTCCATCTAAACTGGGACTATTGAAGGAAAGAAAACCCAGAGAAGGAGGGAAGGGAGGAGAGCCCCCACAATGCAGTACAGTGGTTTGCAAACTTTGGACTCCTAGCCATTCTTAAAAATTATTGAAGACCCCTTAAGACCCCTTTATACTCATGAAAATTATCGATGAGCCCAAAGAACCTTTCTTTATGTAGATGACAGCTATCAGTATTTACAGTATTAGAAATTAAAACTGATCATTTTTTAAAAATTACCAATTCACTTAAATAATACTCATGAACCCATTGCATGTTAACAAATATTTTTATGAAAAAATGACTATTTTCTGAAACAAAAATAAAATATTGAGAAAAGTAGCATTGTTTGACATATTTTTGCAGATCTCTTTAATGTCTACCTTAATAGAAGACAGCTGGATTCTCGTGTCAGCTTCTGCATTCAGTCTGTTGTGATTTGTTGTTTTGGTTGAAGTATGAAGGTATCTGGCCTCATACCGATAGGTAGTTGGAAAAAGGAGTATTTTAATAGGCAAATCAATCATGGTTTAATGTTGTTATGGAAATAGATTTGACCTCAGATTCCCTGAAAGGCTTTTGGAGACCCCCAGGTGTCTGTAGACCACACTGAGAATTGCTGGTATAGTTGAAGGAGTGAGAGGACCTAGGTTCAGATCTCACAATTACCACAGTACCTATGTGACTTTACACAAATCACTTCTGATCTCTTGTCCTCAGTTTCCTCAGTTTCCTGGTTGGACCAGATGGTCTGTCTGGCCGCTTGTAGCTCTCACTTGCTCATCCAGTGGTCCTCAGATCTCTGGACTTTTGGGGGTCTGTTTTTGTACGTTCCTAGACAGTAGGGACTTTAGTTCCTCCACTGTCCAAATAATAACTAACCCTGGCTTCCTAGTTCTTGATGACTATTCATTATTAATCACCCCAATAGTTGATAATCCGTCCAAATCAGCGGGTCACATTCTGTTCCTATATATGGTTGCCAGTGGGCAGGTGGAGGGTGGGGTACCAATTTCCGTGAGAACTGTTGCTAAATTTGAGTGCTACGCCGCGTGGTGTGTTTAAATTGAGATACTTAATCTTGGACGCTGGCATCTGTCAATTGTACATTCATCTCAGTTAGAGAAAAGGGATTACAGATCTTGGGAGTTTTAGTAGGCTCTCCAAGGCTAAAAAACAGCATGGAGCCGGTTCTCTTAGTGTGAACTTTGAGCTGGGCATAAGAAATCACAAAAACCAGACAAGAAAACAGAAAACCTTAACCTTGGAAGGCAGGAGGAGGGCTCACTCCCACCCTGGTTTTCTTCCTACTGTTTCTTATTTCCCTGTGCTTCCAGGGGGCTTTTGAAGAGTCATAATATTCCACAGCGATATCAAGTTATCTCTTCATAACTGGAATACTCTGCCAAGAATTGTATCCATGCACTAACTGGGAGAAATACTGGGCTTGGTCACTGCTGTTTTTGTTTTTGTCCAGAAAATGTCCGTTCTTTTTACATGGCCGTGCTCAGATAAAATTAGAACTGGAGACTTTGGTCCGGGCTCTGATCTCATCTGGACTTAACTCTTAGGGTTCTCTTGACTTCTGGTATACCATGTGGCTCTTTAAATCAGACCTGGCAGCCAAACATCAAGTACAGACAAAACGATTCTGTCCCATCACTGTATGATTTGCTGGCCTTTATTGGCCTTGGGTCCCAAAGCACATTGATTAGAGAAATCTCTTAATGGTTTATATTTCTTCTTCAGTCATTAGCTGGTAACCTCCCTGGCTGAAGGTTGGGGGGCCACTCCATAATACACTGGCAGCATTAGGATGCTTGAAGTGATATGTAAGCCATCTCCACCCCCAAGGACTTAAGGTGTTTTGGCTTTGGTCTGGGTTTGATAGCGACATGTGGAAAAAGAAGCAATGTTTCCCCCTCACTGCTGGAAATTTCACTTGTCCTATGATCATCCCTGGAGACACAATGTGACTCTCTAGTACTTAAAAATCAGAGACTGACCCTGTGGACTGATCATGGGGAACATGCCAGGACTGTATATGTATATAGAAAGTTCTCTTTTATCCAAATATATTTATGCCTCTTTAGGTTTAGATTTATGAATTAAATAACGATTCCAGCTCTGGTTATCAGTTTGGTTTTGGGTTTTTTTTTTGAATAAAGTCACATTTAAAATTAACCTGTGGAATCATAAGGTCCAGATTTAACTGAAAACATACTGCCCTCCCTCTCCCCCTCCTTGCCAGTTCTGAGTAAGTCAAATGACATTTTGAAGCATTTCGTCTTGGGTTTCATAACAGGCCTATTTTAGTGGAGAAGACAGCACGGTGTAGTGGGAAGAGAGCTGGTCTTGGAGTTAGGGACGTGGGTTCAAGTCTTGTCCCAGACACGCACTGGCTGTGGCTGTCTCTCTGGGCCTCAGTGCCCAGGCAGAAGTGCCACCTCCCTCTCCCTGCCCCCTGCCTCGAGATCGCCAGGTGCAGAGTGGGCCCAGATCTACATGAGGGAAGGATTTTACCTATTAGGAGTTTGTCCTACTAATGAAATTGTGGACTTGAGCCACAAAAATTTTAAGTGATCAGCAGGAGGGACAGCACCTCTGAATTGGATGAAATGCAACTTTATAGACTTGGAGCTTAAAGAAGTCAAAGCCTTGTTCTTGCCCAGGAAGCTACAGTGAAGGTGCGGCCCAGGGCTGAGAGGTTCAGCCAGTGACTGACCCCTGGATGTTCCATAGAGATAGTGACTTTGGGCAGCGAGTGAAGGGGCACAGCTCCGTGTCCTCTGAGTCTGTCTAGCTGTAGATCTATGATCCTAAGTGATTTTACCTCATTGGGCCTTGGTTTCCACATCTATAAAATGGGTGGCAGTGTTTGGACTAGACAGCATCCTCAATCTCTTCTAGCTGTGCCCCACCCAAGACCTCTAGAATTACAGGCCTGGATAAAAATCCTTTTCTTTCTAGGATATGACAACTCCTTGTTTCTTCCTCCTAAACTTTATTGCACTGATGTTATATCGGTTGATAATCGCCCCCCATTGTCTGTGGGCTTCAGTGATCTAGTGTTCTGGGCTCTCTTGGATAGAGATGATGACTGTCAGTGGCAGCCTCTGTGGTGCTGGCCAGCAGGGTGGTGTGGTGGGTAGAGCCCTTCCAAGGAGCGAGAAGGCCTGGATTCTAATTCTCCCAATGATGCCGACCTTTCTGAGCCTTCCTCGGTGAGTGGGAATGCCGCGGAGCAGGGACCTGCCGAATGCTGAGCTTGGGGCCGGCCCGGGTCACTCACCTGCTGTGTGAGCCTGGGCCTGTCCTTTAGGCCTCTGAGCTTCAGGTTCCTTATCTGTCATTTGGGAGTAGTGACAGCACCTACCGCATCGGGGCTTTGAGGATCCTGTGAGAAAATACGTTAAGCATTTTGCAAATCTTAAAGGTCTAAATCTAAATCGAGGCCACAGCTTCGCCACCCCTGGCCTGAAGATATGTGCACTTGTTCGTCATGCTTCTCATCTGTCCAAGAAGGACCGAAATCCTGACCCCGCCTAAGTCAGGTCGTTGTTGTGAGGGTGCTCATCTCGAGAACCTGGAGCTACAAGGGACCCTAGAAGCCTCCAGGTCCAAACCCCTTTGTTTTACAGATGAGAAGCCTGAGGCCACGAGAGATTTGCCAACAGCCTCTCAAGTAATGAGCATCAGAGGCCCATGAGAAAGTTGATTTTAAAATATCTTTCAGACAAATGGCAAAAGCGCCGCACCGATAGAAGAGGCCCTCATGTCTGAGCTCACTTTGCAATAAAGGCAGATGTCCCTATGACCACCTAGCCCATGGACTTCCACCAGTCAGAAGGCCTGGCTCATTGTGGGGGGTGGAACCTGTTGGGGAACATAAAGCAAAGAACCAGGGGATCCCCTGGTCTTACCTGGGAGAGTCATGTCCCCCCAGTTCCCTATGAGGGGGCAAGAGAGAATCTAAGCCACAGCCCGTGGATGAATAGGGTCCAAGTGTCAGCCTTTGCCTTGGCCTCTGCTCAGCGAGAGCCAAGCCCTTGGGTCCTCAGGCTGCTGCCTGGGGCCAGTTCCTGGTGTTGAGTCTGTGTAGGGGGGGGGGTAAAGGGAAATCTGCAGCGGGGGCAGGGGGGACCAGGGTCAGCTAGCTAGTACACGTCTGAGGTTGGATTTGAACTCAGGTCTTCCTAACTACAGGCCCTATACTCTGGGCACTGTGGCTTCTGGTCTCTTCCAGCTCTTTATTCTGATGATCCTCCATTCCTTCACTTGTGAGCCTCAGTTTCCCCATCTGTAAAGCAGGTGGATGATAATTGTGCTCCCTGTCTCAAAGGATCCTATGAGATGGCTCATGTTATCAGTCGATGTTCTACATTTTTAAGGGCCTAGTATACTACATGCCAGGTACTGGGCACACAAAGACAGACTCCAAGCATCTGCTGCCCTCCAGGAGCTTACGTTCTCTTGGGGGAGATGTAAACACTTTATAAATAGTGTTTCTAAAGTGAGGTTAGTTTTCCTTGTCATTTTTCTTGAATAGTCTCCTAAGACATGATTTTATCACCATGGGGAGAACCCTAAGTGAAAACTTTCAGTCGCTAACGCAGACCTAAAGCTCCTTTCCAGCTCTCAGTCTTGTCACGCTTGGGGTCCTTGAGAGGTTAAGAAGCTGGCCCAGGGTCACATGGCTACTCCATCTCAGAGGTAAGACTCAAACCCAGGTCTTGGTGACTCCCAGCCCAGTCTGCTTTTCATATAAATGACAAGGTGTATTATCAGGCTCAACCCTTTCTGCTTTACCACTGAAAAGAAAAATCCATGGTTCAGTCAGCTTTGGCTGGCTTCCTCCCTGAGAATTGCCATCGTACATCCAAAGGAAACCGGTCCGTTGCCACCAACAGCCTCGGCCAAGAGAACTTCAGGAATTCTCCCCTTGCATTCTGGCCTGCGTGCTGTCCCCTACGGCAAATTATCAGCAGTTTCAATAGTTCTTCTGTCTCCCATTTCCAGCCCTATAAATCAGCTTTTTGCTGTGGTAGCAAATCAGACCCTTTCCGGAAGCTCTGAGTAGGTTATTTCTAATGTCCCTCAAGGCTCCGAAATTTTATGGTTCTGTTTACTTCCTTATTTTCATGGGGTCATAGATCAGAGACTTGTAGGATCAGAGAATGTTGGAGTTAGAAAGAACATTGGAGATTGACTGCCCTGACCCCTCATCTAACACAAGAGGAAACTGAGTCCCAGAGATGGGGAGGTGTTCATGGGGAGCAAGTAGCAGAGACAGAATTCCTACCCATGTCCTAAGATCATCTTTCTAGAGGTCGAAGAGACCCTAGTGCAGTCTCCTCATTTCTCAGAAAAGGAAACTGAGACTTCTTCAGGGTTACATAGGGTTTTGAACCCAGGTCCTGGGACTTCGCCATCACTACCCTTTCCACTGTCCCCACTGCTGCCACTGACTCCAAATCTAGTGGTCCTGTCTGTGATTCTGTGATAGCCCACCGCTTCTTTTAAAAATTAAATTTAATTTGTTCTCTCCCTCCCCCACTGAAAAACATTTTTAATTTTTATTGACATCTTTTGTTTTTATGTCATCTTTTCCAAATACATCCCTTCCTTCTCTCTAGTAAGTCATTTCTTGAGAAATAAAAAATAAAAAAGAAACAGTAAAAAAAAGCACTTCAGTTAAACAAGCCAAATGCACCGGCTGTTCCTAATGGTGTATGCTGCATTCCACATCCATACTCCCCCACCTCTCTGAACAGGGGAGGAAACATTGGCTCATCCCTTCTTCTGTCCGAGTCATAATTATTGTGCTGTGTTTCTAAGAACAAATGGCTTAAAAAAAAAAGTCACAGTGGGCACCTCAGACTTTTTAGGAGATGTTTAATGCCTCTCTTAGGGATGGGATTGGCTCTTAAGTCTGCCTCGAATCGTGATTGTGGAACTCTGGTCTTTGCCCAAGCCTTTGTAAGCTCATCCCCTATCTGGGGCTCAGGGCTTTTGATCTCCCACCATTTCTTACGAGAGGCAATGTGTCCTAGTGAATAGGAATGGAAAGACCTGGAAGTCTCCCTCTAACACCTCCGGCTGTGTGAACCTAGCAAAGCCACAGAAACTCTCTGTGTCCTCAGGCAACTTTGATTTATGATAACATTTCAATAGGACAATTATCTCTATTGGTATAGACAGTTTCCTTATTGGGCATTCCCCATTCCAGCAAAATCGTGGCTCCAGGACTGCCCCATACCATCCATCAAACATTCATCCTGATTTAAGGAAATATCAGTATTTCAATTTTTGTTTTCCAAAACTTCCCTGCTCTTCGGTATCCTTTTCTTCCTGACCCCCCATCAATTTCCCATCTGTACTTGACCGGCTGAGCTTGTAATTGCGCCAATAGGACGGCGGAGATAGAAAGACTTGGTCTTTGGGATTTTGCAGCGGGAGACATGGGGCATCGTCCATTGTGATTCAGTGATGTTTGCTTGACTGAGAAAGCTTCCAAAGGACGTTTCGTTTTAGAGGGAAGAAAAATGTAGCTTCCTACATTTGCAAGTCTCATTCATTTCAGAATGTATTAAACTAATAAGTATTGAGGAAGGAACATTTCATTTCTGTACTGATTTTTAATTAAGAAAAAGCATATTCTTCATCTTCCCAATTATGAGTACAGCCTTAATGACATACAAACTCTAAAAAAAAGCATATGCTAACTCATCCATCCCTCAATTTTTTGTTAGCTTGTGTCAAAGAAAGGCTTTGCTTAATTTAGCTGAATCCTGATTTTGAAGCTTCTAAGAAGACAGACACAGATTTGATACACAGGAAAAGGCCAAATTTGGCCCTGAGGGCTCAACAGGAGTTGGGACTGCTGCTTAAGCTCTGGCAAATTCTCCCATTAGATAAATATATACACCCTTCCTGCTTCTCTGAAACTATTTCAAGGGTGTGAGTGGGTGGGCACGATGGGCAAAATATTCGTCTCTAATTTAAACTCCCAAGTTAGGAGATTCTCCTGAAAAGCCCAGTTCCCTGCGAGAAGCCTTGTGGTTTATTTATGCTTTTACCCTGGCCTTCCTATTCCCGGCTCCAGAATGAACCCAGAGGCCATCAGACTCTTGAAATGGGAGGTTAAGGGGTGGAAGCAAACCCCCACATTCCAGAGGTTGCCGCTTGAGGACTTTGGCTCCCTAGTGGTCACTCGCGTGCCCATTGCCTGAAGAGCCCGGACTCCCGGGCTTGGAAATGGAGGAGGCCCTGGGCTCACCAGTGGTATTCCCCTCACTCCCCCTCGTTGTGTTTTCTGTTGTGCCCCACAAAGCCATGATCTCTTTTCTGGTCCTGAATTCCTTCCCTTCCTCCAACACTCAGCCTAGCTGCTGCCTCTTCTGGGAAGTCCTCCCTGCTTCTCCTAAGGGGATGTTTTCTTTCCCTTCCCTTTTTTTTCCCCATAAAGCCTTGTTTGGACTCCTCATTTATCTCTTTTTACCCATTGTTTTTGCCTATATTTTTATCAGAATCCATGTGGTATGATACAAAGAAGGCCAGCTATGGACTTGACAGGAGAGATGTGAGCTGAGTTCAGATGTTGCCTTGGATGCTTAGTATCCACTTTGCTTTCCCAGTGAATTAAGGAAATTCCTGCCATGGACCTGCATAATTGGCATGTATCCCATCTGGGAATTTAGGGCACCAAGAGTGAATTTCCTGGTTCGTTATTCTGCACTTTGTTGAAGTAGCCTGTGTAGTACAAGAGAGGATTAGATTCGGTCCAAAAGTCTTGGGTTCAAATCCCACATAAGGACACCTCTGGGCCTCAGTTTCCTCATCTGTAAAGTGAGAGGCTTGGCTTCCAGTGTAGATGTGGGATCCAGCAGTCCGGGAACCTGAGTCATTCTTTCCTAGCCTTTGAAGGGTTACAGGCTGAGCTCATCGCGGGCACTTACGTATGGCTCTGACTGAGGTCCGGAGGAGAGGCACTATAATTAAGATTTATCCTCATGCCTTTTTAATAAGGATGGAGACAAAGAGTATCATTCCATGCACGGGGAGGGGGGGCATGTGGCATGGGGGACAAAAAGAATATGTAATTTCACGTCCTTTTACGGAGCAAATGCAAACTTCCTACATGTAGAATCTTGCATGCTTGGAGCGACCACATCCTGTAAAAATGCCCCACAAACTCAGCAGTTCGGTTACGTAAGTCAGATAATGTGATCGGCCCAGCCCGTGATCAGAAGAGCTCTGGACGTGGATGTGAGGCTCTCTAAGCTCATAGCCTGTTTCTTGGTTGGAGGTGTAGGGACCCACCCAAGGGGCATTTCTCAAGCAGGCCTATGCAGCCCTGGCGCTCCAGGAAGCAGCCCACGGGGTCCTGGGAAGAGCTGAGCTGAAATGTCAGGCAGTCACATATGGTAGAGCCATCCCTTGGCCATCAGTGGCAGCGCCTTGCAACGTGTACATTCAGCTGGTGGGGAAAGGCTATGGAGACAGTTGAGATCAATGAGGTGACCAGAAAGTCGGCCTCTCATTGATTGACGATCAGTCACTGAATGTGCCCAATAATGGGGGGTGCTAATCAATTCCTTGTCTGTCTGCCTCTGTCGTGTGTGTGTGTGTGTGTGTGTGTGTGTGTGTGTGTGTGTGTGTGTGTGTGTGTGAGATAAATGGTGTCCAGCTCTATTCTTATTGCTGATCTCTCAATGTTGTGAAGATGGTGATTGGCAAAGCAGGGCATCAGCTACATTGAAGTGTTTACCCCCTTGATTATAAACTTGCCTTATGCCAACTCCCATCGTGGGTCAAAATTGGGAAGTTTGAGGGTACCAGATGTTCATAGCCGAGATGCTGATGGTGACACAGACACCCACAAATTGTGTTCCAGTCCAAAGCCCCAAACACAGAAGAAACATTAACATAAAACAGCTATCTGTGATTTGGCTTTCCTTACAGAAATCCCCCAAAACTCACGTGGAATGTTATAGATTTAAAACGCGCACACGCGCACACACACACACACACACACACACACACACACACACACACACACTGCTTTGTTTCTGGCAAACTTACAAGAGCATTCACAAGCAAAACAGTGGGTTTTAAAACCAAATTCTCTTAGTCGTTGTAAATGGAGATGGAGTGAGCTGAAGCAATCCCCTCAAAGACGCTCAAATGGGGTGTTGAAAATGGTTGTCAGACATTTCATGGGACAAACTCTCTCAATCCATCATCATGGTCAAAGGCTATAAATAAACTCTTTTCAAAAGCATTAGAATGTATCAGCAACCAATGAAAGATAGGTCCAAATCACTAATA
This sequence comes from Phalanger gymnotis, assembly GCA_028646595.1. NCBI lineage: Eukaryota > Metazoa > Chordata > Mammalia > Diprotodontia > Phalangeridae > Phalanger > Phalanger gymnotis. The sequence continues at coordinate 17,433,313 of CM053627.1, forward strand.
TTAGGAAGCAGTAACAACTCAAGTTTTCACCTTGGAGCCAACCGGTCAGCAAAAATGAATGGGGGGAAAGGGAAGGGAATAAACATTTATGTAGTGCCTACTGTGTGCCTGGCTCTGTGCTAAGTGCTTTGCAAATAATCATCTTACTTGATCTTCCCAACAACCCTGGGAGGTAAGTGCTAGAAACTGAGGCAGATGGTGCTTAAGCGGCTGGAGAGGCACGCAGCTAGTAAGTGTCTAGGGCCAGATTTGCCCTCGGGTCTTTCCGACTCCAGGCCCAGCACTTTGTCCACTGAGCCAGTGTTGAAGGGTCTGGGGAAGACAAAAACACTAAGAGACTGTTGTTAGGACTGTAACCTGGTCCACCCATTCTGGAAAAATGATTTGGAATTAAGTGAGAACCGTAACTATAACATGCTCTCTGATCCAGAGAGCGCCTCTCATGGACAATGAAATATTCAGGACCGCCCGTTCTGTGGCAGCAGAAGCCCTGGTGACAAAATAAAATGCCCAGTGATTAGAGAGTAGCATAGAGTGGACTAACTGGAATGATGACTGTGCCCTAAGAAAGGATGCGTAAGAGATGTTCAGAAAATCGTGTGAAGACATGAATGAACTGATACAGGATAAAAGAAGCAGAACCAAGGCAACCATAGAGACAGTGTCTTGAAAAAGGAAGGAAAAAGCAAAGCTGGAAAGCAGCTGAGGGCTGTTGAATTGGAGTGACAGATCTTGGGTCCACACTAGAGATTGAGACTGAAAGGAGATACTTCCTCTCTTACCTTGGAGAGGCAGAGGACTGCGGGGGTGAAATGATGCATCTACTGCCTGCTTTCCTTAACTGCTGTTTTGTTTGGTTTTGTTTTTTGCTACAAGAAAGGGCTTTTTCAGGGAGTTGTTTCCTTGAAAGGAAGGAAACAGCCCAGGCTGAATACCTTGTTTGATCTTTATGGGTGCAGGCAGGAGGGGAATCTTGTTTGTAGGGTTTGCCCTACCTGCTAAGCCCAAAGTGGAGGGAAGCCCACATTGTATGTGTTGATATGATTTCCTTTATCTTTCTAATATGCTAATTAAGATATATTCAGTAAAAAAGGAAGGTTCCCTGGAGGATGGGTATGTATCTCCACATATGAGCGCATTCTATCCAGAAATTACTACAATATAAAAGCAAAAAATCACTGAACCAAACAACAAATATTTACCAAGTCCCAAAAGTAGCAGTAAAAATTTTTAAAGTAATCTAATATTGGTCTCAAATCAGAATCATTTGATAGCAAAAATCACATCCTCACTTAATATATTATTAGATTTTATTAGCTATGTTACTGTCAGATAAAATTAGTCTGAATTTCCAAGTCAGTGTTGTGTTATTCAATACCATTAATAGTAGATATTAAAGTAGCTTTTAAAAATTTTGTTTTATTGCTTTTGAGTTTCATTTAAAGGGAAAGTTCCACAAGCTTTACCATGAGCTATACTACTATTTTTTTAAAGGATTGGGAACCACTGCTTTCAAAGTAACCAGCTACCTTGGTATCTAGCAGATGAAAAGTAGCCTGTCTAGTCCCTAGAGAAAGGGTTTGTTCCAGTTTCTCATGCCTGTTTACCATTGAGGTTGAATATAACATGAGACAAGTCACGATGCCCTCTGCCTCAATTTCCTATGGTTGTGGAACCAGAGAATTTCCTCTGACACTTACTATTTGACCTTGGATAGGCCATTTCCCTTCTATGTCCCTTAGTTTTGTGATCTGTGAAATGAGGGGCCTGAACTAGATGGTCTATGAGACCCCTTCCAGCTAGAGAACTGGGGTTCTCTCTGGGCCTCACTTATCGCTGTCAAAGGAGACAGTTGGCCAGGTGGCCCCCGGGACTCATCCAGCTCTGTGGGCCTGGAGGGAGTTGAGATGATGATCACAGAACCATGGAGATTTATAGCTGGAAGGATCCTTCACGACGGTCAAAGACAGAAGAGAAGCTCGGTGGGATCTGAGCAGTCCAATCCCAGCTGTCATCCCGGTGGATTTGTCACTGGGAAGGCCTTCAGGGCTCCCATTCATAGGATCCCAGCATTTAAAGTCCATAGAGTCTGTCACTCACATTTTACTGATGAAGCAGCAGAAGCCCAGAGAAGGGAAGCCACTTCCCAGGGTCTCCCAGGATTGGAAGCATCATTTGAACCCTTGTCTTCTGACCCCAAATTCAGGGCACTGTCCCCTCCACACACAGTCTCATGCTTGCAGCCGGCCTTCAGCTAATTCACTGCATCATGCCGCTCCTTACTACTTACTTGCCCAACTTCTTTAAACCAGTGGAAAACTTACTCCTGGACTAGAAGGACCTCTTTAAATTTTGTTTGCTTCTGGATGTTTTGGCAGCTATGTGGTGCAGTGCATGGAACAGGGATCCTGGACTGAGGAAGACCCAAGTTCAATTCTGGCCTCAGATACTAGCTGTCTCACTTTGGATAAGTCACCTAACCTCAGTTTGCCTTAGTTCCTTTGTCTATGAAACAGACAAGGGTTGTTGTGAGGATCAAAAGATATAGTCATTGTAAAAGTGTTTAGCCCCATGCCTGGCACATAGTAGGGATTATATAACTGTTAGCAGGTGGCACAGTGAATAGAGCACCGATCCTGGAGTCAGGAAGACCTGAGTTCAAATCCAGCCTCAGACACTAGCTATGTGACCCTGGACAAGTCACTTCACCTTGTTTGCCTAAGTTTCCTCATCTGTAAAATAAATTAGAGAAGGAAGTGGCAAACCACTCCAGTGTCTTTGCCAAGAAAACCCTCAAAATGGGGTCGCAGAGTCAAACATGACTGAAACAACTGACTTACCTCAACATTATTTTTATTACTAATATTAATATTATTAGTATAGGTTTGTAGCACACCGTCGCCGTGCGGGGGCCCTTGAGCTGTTTGATTTGTGAGCTGTGGCGTTGTGATGTTTCAGTGATTCCCTGCAGACATCTGAGCTGTTTTTCTTTGCCCCCTTTAGATTGATGCACTGAGTAAAAGAAGCAAAGAAGCCGAGGCAGCCTTCTTGAATGTCTATAAGAGATTAATTGATGTCCCAGGTAAGCCAGCGTGCCCGATTTGAAAGAACCAGTGGACCTTTGTTGCGTTAGCTCCTTGGGGGGTTTCTTCTTGGCCAGCTGCAGGAAACAATGCAGCTTGCTCTTGACATTCCAGGCAGTGGGGAAGGAGCTAAGGCCTAGGTGGACTTTCCCAGACTCAGCATCCGCCAGAGGATGCAAATGGGGCGCTCATCACCTGCATTCACAAAAATACTTATTTCAGCTAAAAACTCAGCCCACTTCTTCTCCGTCCTTGTAGTATAGTAGAAAATATGGCCAGTTCTGGGCTGTGGCCTAACTCTTCATCCCCTTGAGCTGTCCCAACCAAGATTCCAACGCTAGTCACCACTCCCCCGTATGGATTCTTTCCCTCTGTCAGAAGGTAAGCTCTTTGAGGGCAGGGATTGTCATTCTTTGTAAGGCGACTCTCCGGGCCTAGTGCTGTACCTGGCACACAGTGATTAATAAATGCTTACTCATTCATTCGGTAAACTTGTAAGAGAATGAATGCATTCTTATTGACCCACATCATGCATCGATTAATGCTTCTCTCCATCAAGGAGTACAAATCCCCCACTTTCATCAAACTCTGACCAGTTCAGTTTTTGTGCCAAGCGCCAGGCCAGGTGCTGAGGGAGCCCCTTTCCCTGGAAGTGTTCCTGGTCCAGTGGGTTAGAAGCTCCTTGTGCACAAGACCCATACAGAGAGCTATAATACAAGTGTGAGAAAGAAACCAGAGTCTATATTGTTTGAGTGCCGTGTAGACACGGCCGTCACTGTAAGACCATGATCCTCAGGTGGGCATGTCCCCGATTGTAAGGAACTTACCCTTGCACTGCCTGTGAGTGCACACTCTCCAGACTGGATTCTCCTGTGCCATGAGAACTTTCTAACTTTTAAGACGCGTTGTTCCAGAAGGTTCTGTTATTGATTGAAAGCGGAAATAAACCAAAGAGAAGGGAGCGTAAGTAGAGGAGAAAGGAGCATGTCGAGCATTAAGCCTATTTACCTTATGATATTTTTCTCTTCATTTAAGGAGCAGGTATAAAGGAGGCCTTGGAAGGTCCTCCTAAGTCAACTGCAGCCAACGTTTCTCCCTCTACACCTGCCTCTCTGCCCAATTAGCAAAGCAAACAGTTTCTAGAAAACTGTCCATTTCTCCTATTGGATAGTGTGTGGGACTGGGGGTCAGCAAGACCTAGCTTCAAATCCCACCTCTGACACCTGGTAGCTGTGTGACCATAGGCAAGTGGCTTCAAGTATCTGAGCTTCCCATTGCACATCTGTAAAATGAGAGTGTTGGGTCTAATCAGCCTCTGAGGCTTCTTCCAGCCTGAAATGAATGATTCTGGCATCTATGAAAATGCCTCTTTAGCCTTCAAAGAAGTGAATTCAATTTGCAGGGGTAGATTATTTACCTTTGGAAACACAAAGACAAGCCTTGGATTTTCTGCTTGTAGAAAAACAAAAAGGAGGGGTGAGGGGCTCGTTCCTCTTCTCTCAAGGTCATGCCGCCCTCCTAAGCAGGGGTTGCTGCTGCTGGGCAGGTTCTGGCCTTGAGGAACATCTAGTGGCTTTTTGTAGAGGAGCTGGCTAGGCCAGGTGGTGAACAAGGAAGCCTCATTAGCATTACTATGCCCAAGCTATCCCATTAGAATTATACATGCATGCCAGGCACTTGTTATTTCCCACACAAACATCTTAGTCATGACTGAAGCAAGTTCAGTAAGACAAAAATAAAGCCCGGCTGCCTGTGCAGTGTGTCCGCCAATGCTCGCTCTCTAGGCCAGGCCAGGCTTGCCTCTGCCCTCCCTGATGAAGACTCGGGGACTTGTGGCCTCCTTAGCAGCAGATTTTCCCCTCGCCACCCCCCGTGTTGTCCATCTGTGGTGGGTACGAATTCCCCTTGGAGAGGAGGGAGGTCAGCGTGAGCTAGCTGCCATCCCCATCCCCACCCCTGCGTGGTTTGGCTTCTGTTCTCAGGTTCCTGGGACTGCCCATTTCTCCTGGGCATCTTAGATGCTTCTTTAGCTTTTGGTGTTGCGCTGTTGCTTTTCCCATTTTCTTCAGCCTTTTGCATGGTGCTTGGGACTTCCATCTTATCTCTGTCTGCAGCCAGAGCCTTATCGTCAGCGACCAAGGCTATGTTAGTGTCCATTATTTTGTCCCTGCCTGATACCTGCTTTCAAAATCAATTTCATTGCCCTTGAGTGGATTAAGTGCCAGGCTTGATGTTGGGAAGATCTGCTTCAACCTCCCCTCTGTGCCTCCTCACCCGGAGGACCCTGGGCTTGCCTTTACACTTGGTTCACCTCTGCGGGCCTGCGTTTCCTCTTCTATAAAGGGAGGAGATTAGAGGTGCTGGCCCCAAAATTCCTAACAAACAGCCCAAAGTCTGGGATCCTGAGAAATGGATTCCATTTTTCTTGGGGGAACGTGCCTAGCCCCCCGGTTTGAAAAATCTCCCTAAAATGCATCTAGTCCCACCTGCACTTATTCCAGTGTCATGGGGAGACAGAGGAGTTTCTCTCCGAAGGCCAGGCTATGGCTGCGCTGACTCAGGTAGAGAGAATTTGCAGGAAAAGTCCAATCAAGGTGGACAGATTGGCTTTGATAAATATAGCTCCTGGCAGCTTTCTGTTTGAAAAGGTTGCTGCGTTCTTTTGATTTGCTATTTTTATTTTGCTGTTAAAGGGGTGCTCTGGGGCCATATTAGGGCTCAAAAGGTCCTATTGTAAAGGAGAAAGAAGCCAGGCGAGTGTGCGTCATTCTGTAATGTGTGTATTTGGTTGAGTTGTGTGTGTGTTTTAAAAGGTTAGCTTGCTTGGGGTTTGCTGAGGCTGAGGCCATTATCAGTTGTTTTTCCAAACATCTCACGCCCCCTTTTCAAATATGTAATTGAGTTTTATACACACATTTTCCCCAGTGCAGTTTCTGAATTGAGCTGTCATTTAAAAGGGGGCTATTTTCCTTCAGCTGCTTCTGGGATTTTTTTTTTCCCTACAGGGAGTAATCATTTTTGTCCCTCCTTTTTTCTATCCACAAAAAAAAGAAATGTTTTCAGAAAGACTCCTCACTTCTTCAGAAGATTTGGACTGCCCCCTAGTTTACAAAGCCATCCAATATCGATTCTATAAGCTGGCGACCACCATACAGGCCAGGCCTTCTCATCTTAAAGTGGCCAACCTCCTTCATGGTCCCTGAAAAGGCTAGACGGGGTTTACCCTGTAGAGTACCCAGGCCCTCTTTGGACGAGCTGGAGGTGAAGCCCAGCAACATTGACTCGCAAGGCTGAGTTAAACGGCTGAGCTCCTGGCCCAAGAGCCTGGGTTCAGTGGAATGCTACAAGCCCAGGCAGTGCTGGGCCTTCTGCTAACAAGGGCAGATTCGTTCTTTGCTTCACTTATTGCTTTTCCATCTCCGTTATCTTCTCATCTGTAGAAGGCTTGTCTGCCTTGTGCATATGTGATGAGGCTCCAAGATTTCACGTGTATAAGGGATTTTGAGAGTTTGGGTGGTTCTAGCCTTGCTGACGTCAGATTGTACAAGGATTATCTGCTCCAGAGAGGGACCTGAGGGGCCTTTTGTTTAAATAAGTCAGAGAAGAGGAAAATGCAGCTTGGGGTTTGTAACATGTTTGTCTGCAATGTCCATTTTCAGTATTCCAATGGAATCCAGCCAGAAGGACGTTCATGCAGAACATTGCTTCCTATCTCAGATCTGTAAAGTTGAATTAAATACATTACTTATTAAAGACTGAAACATTGGGAATTTCATGTTATTGGTGGAAGGGGGAAAGCCGGGGATAGGAATGGAAGACCAGGGTCTTCCCTTCTAGAGCCGGAGGGAGCCTTCTTGTCGTTTTAAAAAAATACAGTCAAATGGGTAGGCTTTGTTTTATATCACTTACATTTCCCCATGTGCCCCTCCCCCATCTCTCCTAGAGTGCCATCGCCTATGACAAAGAATAAAAAGGGGAGGGGGGAACCCGTGGAGGGGGGGAACCCATTCAGCAAAACTAACCCACATTCTACATGGCCGTCCACTCTCACAGCCCCTCACCTTGCAAATGTGGGAGTTGGGGAAGAGCGTCTTCTCATTTCTCTCCCGTGGCATTCCCCTTATTTTATCCACGAGGAAACTAAGGTCCCAGGATGGCTGTGACTCGCCCAAGATCCCACGAGTTGTAAGTAATAATCCTTCGGCCTCATAAGGCTTCTAGTGTGGGTGGATATTGCCCTAGAAAACTGGGTGATTTCCGTGGTCACCGCTGACACTTTCATCTTATAGATGCCAATAGTAGTTAACATTTATGTAGCGCTGTAAGGTTTGCGCAGCATCTGACACTGGTGACCTCCCCCATTATACAGACAAACACACTCTGAGGCCCATAGTGATTTGCACAGAGTCACACAGCTAGCGTCCAAGGTAGGATTTGCACTCAGGTTTCCAGATTCTAGTTCAGCACCATATCCCTAATGATTATGATGTTGATAATGATAATTATATTAATAGCCCGCATGTATAGATAGCTTTAAGATCTTTCAAAGTGTTATTCATATCATATCTCCTCTGATCCTTATGGCTGCTTTTTGAACTAAATCTATTATCACAGTTGTCCCCCTTTGCTAGGGAATGTCTGAGGCAGAATTTGAACTCTGGTCTTCCTAAGTCCAGGTCCATTGTTCTAACCACTGTACCAAGGTGAGGAAAGTGAGGCACAAAAGCAGCTTGCCCAGGATCACACAACTCTACCCTAGGACTTGAATTCAGATCTTCTACCTCTAAGACTGTGCTCTTTACTACTGAATGAGTTGTCAACAAAAACATCAAATAGGCCAAAAGGCTAGTTGTTTTTAGCAGAATAAGAGTTAATGTCCCTAGGTTTTATGTACAAGGAAAGAGAAATCCCACATGGAGCTCTAGCATTAAAAAGCTTCTCCAAGGGACTTTGAGATCGCCTCCTTCCCTTTTCTTCTAGAACATTTCACAGGGTTTGGGGAGGAGGAGCAGGAGGAGGGAGACTCCAAAGTAGAGCCTTGCTCTCAAAGAGCTGGTAACTGTAGCTGGGGAGATGAGACAGATGTGAAACATAGAGAAATATGTGAGTAAGGTGATGGCGTATGGTACAGACTGTCTACATGCTGGAGAGAGTCAGAGGAAGGAAGGAGGTTTAGCCAACTTGTCCAGCATACAGAGGTCTCGAATCCAGCCCCTTCTTCCATTCCCCAGCCTAAAGGTAGCAATCTGGACATTGAACCCACCCTAGGAAAAGGGGGCATTAGGTATCGCTGCTATGTTCTCATCATCCGCAGCTCATTGTGGGCTCTGAGCCCAAGCTTGTAGTTAGATCTCTCCATGGGAGCATGGGCCCCTCCAAAGGAAATAACATCAGGGAGAACCCAAAGCAGGGGTCTAGCTGAGCTTATCAAAAGAGATAAGTGGCTAATGGAGATATCTGTCAACTGAATGACCACACATAGAACAGTGAAATGGAACGGCCAAGGGGTCATTCAGGATGTTATCAGAGCCAGGTTACGGAGGAGCTGAGGTTCTGAGGACACAGAAATAAGTGGATCTGATGGTGCCCAGAGCCCTCTCAGAGCCAGAGGAGAACTTGATGATGCAGGGGCAGGTCATGCTAGTCATTACAAGAGGAGGCAGTTTAACCTCAATGAATTATTACAAGAATAGCAAATTTAGAGTTCAACAGAAAAGAAGCAGGTTATGTCAGATATCTCTTACCTGTTGGGAAAGGGAACCAACAGATGAGAAAGGAATCCCTCAGACCCTCCGTGACAAGGCGGCGACTCACTTTTGTAGTAGGAGAGACAGCTGTAGGGAGAGAGAGTGGACCTTGTTGAGAGAACTCCCAGGTGAGGAAAGTCTCTCTACCAGGGCATGTCAGTGCTTCCTCTGCAGCTCATGGTCTGAGAGCAGGGGGTCATAGACCCCTTGGGCAGTCTAGTCAGGTCTAATAGTACCAGACCCCAGGTTAAGAATCCCTGTCTTAGAAAGTTGCCGAGGGCTCAGAGAGGCAAGGCGATTGGTCAACATGTGTCAGAGTGGGACATGGCCCCAAGTCTCATTGGCTCTGAGGGTAGCTGTCTGTTATACCCCAGGCGGCCACCCATAAAGGCCCAGCTGGAAATGGGAATTATAAATGAAGGGTCTGTGGGGCAACAGAAGGAGGGCTGTCTCTGGAAGTCAGAGGACCTGGGTTCACATCTTGCCCATGACACCACCCCGGCGACCAGACAAGTCACCTGGGCTCTCAGAGCTCCATTTCCCCAGCCGGCAGAGGGAGGGTTGGACCAGACGGCCTCTGAGGGCCTTCCCAACTCTAGGTCGTGAGAGACTTGTCGATGCTATAGTGTAGCCTAACTCTCCATTCATCCCACCTCCAAACGATGGGGCAGCCTCAAATCCTAGAGACTAGAGAACGAGGGGTTAAGCCCAGGTGTGCTGTGCCTAGGTTTTGAAGTCAGGTGGTTTGCTCAGATGAAGTCATCACAAGACTTGGCTTTACGGGAAGATGCCTGGTCAATATCTGAGCATTTACTGAAAACGCTGAGAAGCCAACGTGCCTTGACCATGCATATACCCACCCACCATTGTAGGACTCTGCTCATTGGGGCAAATGTTTGGAAATGGGACCTGGCAGAGCTGATATGGGAAATGGCTTTCCTCTAGGTGGTTTACTTTGTTTTGGGGGCAACAAGTGCCCCCGTTGAGCCAGGCTTGGCGAGATTGATAGCTTCTCCCCATTGACTGAGGGAGAAGGCCAGAGAACATTCTGGCGAAGTCGAGTGACCAGGGAGCAGAATGCGTCTCTTAGCTGAGGGTTGGCTTTGGCATCCGTTTTGTAAAGATTTATGTGCCTGTGTGGACGTCTACATGGCGCGTTTCATTTCACATTCATCGTATTGTGCCAAGTCCTGGGAGCCACATGCGTGCCGAGCTCCGTTTTTGCGGACAGTTGGAAAAAGCTAAGAGGAGGGGAAAGGAGGAAGCATGCTGGAGGACTCTGCTGATTGCTTCCCCTCTCCAGGACTTGGTTTCTTCTTTTGTAAAAAGAGAGGATTAGCCTAGATAATCTTGTTAATAATTCCAGGAGTCTCCAGAATCCATTTGGAGAAGGGCACGTGTACAATGCAAACCTGATGTGACTAAGTAGAAAAAATATATCTTATGGCTATTTGTCTTTCTCTGGCAAAAGCCGAAAATGAAAAATTAGGATAGTACCTCTCTGTCCACTGTCCCCCAGTAGTGGCGCTTCAAGGCTGGCTTCATTCTTCTAGACCACGAAGTTGTAATTGTGAGACAGACAGACAGATATGATATACACATGCAAATATAGGTGTGTATGTTATGTAATGTATGTTCTATGTATATGTGTGTATAGATAACTATTTCAATATAATTGGTTTCCTATATATCCTCTTGTGCATTTAAAATCGTTATTCTGAGAAGGGTGTCCATTGGCTTCACCAGACTGTCAAAGGAGTCCATGATGCAAAAACGTTTATAGGCCCCCGACCTAGAGGAATGAAAGGATTTCTTCCTTTCTTTTTCTTTTCCACTCTCCTTCCCTTCTTTTGCTTCCCCTATTCTCTCTCTTCCTCCCAACCTCATCTCATTTCCCCACTTCTCCCCCCGTTTCGTTTCTAATCTATCCCCCTTCTTTTTCCCCTCCTCTCTAGTGTTTTCTTCTTATTTCTCTCCCTTACTCTTATGTACCCAACCTCTTCAAAATTCTTTCTTCACATTTATTAATAACTTGATGACGGAGGAGGTGGGTTGAATGAAGTCTTCACTGCTCGTGCCCTACCCTTTTGGATGGCTTTTGAATGAATGAGTCACAGACCTCAGGGAAGCAGAATGTGGCCAAGTTCTGGGCTGCCTTTGATGCTGCAGTAGGAGTGGGAGGCAAGGGATACCTGAGCTGAGCTTGCTAAGTTACCCCAAGGGGTGGGGAGTCAGGAGGCCTGGCCTCTGGCTTGGTTCTGGCCTTTTGGAAGACCAAAGGTATGTGAGTCTCGAATGCTGACTGGGCTCCGAATAAAAGTGGACTGCTCTGAGGTGGGCTTCAGAGCATTGAAAGAGCCTGAAGAACAGAGATGTTTCCCACTTGAAAAAAACTGTAGAAGTGAGCAGTATCTGGTTTCATCCCAGCAGAAATGCCCCCTCTCTCCCAGGGGATCATTGAGATTGGAGTCAGTCTTCAAGGTTCACTGATAGCAGCTCCAGGGAGAGGCACAGCCCAACTCCGTGAGTTTGGCTCTCCCTGGTACTCATGGCAGCCATTCTAGACACCAGAATCAGGAATCTAGAAAATCCACATATTTATAATAACTATATTATTGTTATTACTATATATAATTAATTATTAATACTATATTTCAATATTACTTTTATATAATTCCTGGTTTAGGTGTTCTTGTTCTTCTCCCCGTCTCCCCGGTTCTCTCTCTCTCTCCCCCGCCTTTGCTGTTTCTGTGTGTCTCTCTCACCTTCTTCTTTCAATCTCCATACCTCTCTCCCCTTCCTTCCTCCCTCCTTTTCTCTCCCTCTCTCTCTCACTCTCCTTTGTTTCTGCCTCTTTCTATGTCTGTCTCCCTCCTTCTCTCCTCTCTTCTTTCAGTCTCCATACCTCTCTCTCCCTCTTTCTCCTCTTCTCTCTCTCTCTCCCTCTCTCTCTCTCCTTCCTTCCCTACCTCCCTCCCTCCCTTTGCTGTTTCTGGCTCTTTCTGTGTGTCGCTCCTCTTCTCCCCTCTTCTTCTAATCCATACCTCTCTCCTTTCTCTCTCTCCATTTCCCTCTCCCCTTTTCTTGCTCCTGAGACTGGATCACCTTTCTTTAGCTCTGCTTTGGCCATGTTTTGCAATTTCCTCTCGTGGTAGTCTCTGATCCACAGTTTCTGACTGATTGCTGATATCTTCTCCATGTTTTCAAAGGCAGAGGTGGGCCTACAGTTTTAAATGGGAAGAAGCCAGATTGTTTGCCGTTGGAAGGTGGCAGGGAGGGGCTTTATAATGAGAGTGATTTTAACTCAGTGAGCATTTTTCGTTGCTCCTTATCTGCAAACAATACATTGGATGTTTATTGTCCATATTGGCAGCAAGGCCTGGTAGAGAGAGAGCTAGCCTCTGAGGTAGGAAGCTGTGGCTTCATGTCCTCCCTCTAATTAGTAGAGTCATAGAGAGTGAGCTGGAAGGAACTGGGGGCCTTCTGGTCCATGTCCCTCATTTCACATGGGGAAAATAATGCCATGTGAACATTATATGATGTGCCACTGTGATAAGGTCATGCAGGATTTGAACCCAGACCTTATTTCAAAGACCTAACTTTTCGCACTCTACCACGTTGGCTCCCTTCCCAGCTTTGGGACCCTGAGCATCAGACACCTGATGTAGTAGGTTGCAAAGCAGGGATTGACTTGCAGAGATAGAGAAAAGTTCCTCACTGAGTTCCCTAGACTCATTACAGAGAGAGCCCTGAAAACATTGGGAATAGAGTAGGAGCCCATTGCAGATTTTATATTTAAAACCTTCTCATCTAAATCATAGAATTCTTAATATTTCTTCTAAGACAATTTCTCATCTAGAAAGTTAGTTGTCAAGATGGCAGAGAGAAGCCAGGAAGAGCCTGAGCTCTCTCCAGTTTCCCTCAGAAACAATGTTAAATTGAGCCTCTAAAAGAATTCCAGAGTGACAAAATCCACAAAAAGATGGAGTAAAACAATTTCCCAGCCCAAGATAACTTAGAAGGACTTCAGGAAAAGTCTGTCTCACTTGGGTAAAGGGGGGGCACAGCCCAGCACAGGTGGTGTCTGGGCAAACCAGCAGGAGGCTCTTAGCTACAGCGCAGATCAGCAATTGAGGCTCTGAGGTCCTGGCTCAGCAGGCCAGCTCTGAGGCCTCCAGCCCCAGCACAGCAGGCAAACTGCCAACCCTGGAACCCAGGTCACAACAGGTGCGACTAGGCTGAGTCACCCTCGTGCAGTGGGCAAGCTATCAGCCCCACAGACCCTGACACAGAAAGCTAGTGACCAGATCCGTGGCCCCCAGTGCAAGAAGCTTGGGACATGCCCCCTGTATCCCAGGACCAGAGCTCAACTTTTAAAAATGAGCAAAGAACAAAAAAAAAAGATTCTTGACCATAGAAAGCTATTATAGTGACAGGGAAGATCAAAACACAAACTCAGAAGAAGACAACAATGTCAAAATGCCTACATGTGAAGCCTCAAAGTGGAATATGAATTGGTTTCAAGCCCAAAAAGTCCTCTTGGAGGAGCTCAAAAAGGATTTTAAAAATGAAGTGAGAGAGGTAGAAGAAAAATTGAGAAAAGAAATGAGAGTTATGTAAGAGGATTGTGGAAAAAGAGTCAACAAATTGGAAGAGGAAGCACAAAAATTGACTGAAGGAAACAACTCCTTAAAAAACAGAATTGGCCAAATGGGGTAAAAAATCCACTGAAGAAAACAGCTCCTTTAAAAGTAGAATTGGCCAAGTGGAAAAGGAGGGATAAAAGCTAACTGAAGAAAATAATTCCTTAAAAATTGGAATTAGGCAAGTGGAAGCTAATGACTCTATGAGACATCAACAATCAATCAAATAAAGTCAAAAGAATGGAAAAAAGAAGAAAACATAAAATACCTCATTGGAAAAACACCTGACCTGGAAAATAGATCCAAGAGAGACAATCAAGAATTATTGGACTATCTGAAAGCCATGATCAAAAAGAGATCCTGGATAGCATCTTTCAAGAAATTATTAATGAAAACTGCCCTGATATCCTAGAACCAGAGGGTAAAATAGTCATTGAAAGAATCCACTAATTACCTTCTGAAAGAGATCCCAAAATGAAAACTCCAAAGAATATGGTAGCCAAATTCCAGATCAGGGAGAAATTACCGCAAGCGGACAGAAAGAAACAATTCAAATATCAAGGAGTCAAAGGATTATACAGAACTTAGCAGCTTCTACATTAAAGGATTGGAAGATTTGGAATATGATATTCCAGAAAGCAAGGGAGCTTGGATTACAACCAAGAATCAATTATCCAGCAAAATTGAGTATCATTTTTCAGGGGAAAAGATGGACATTCAGCGAAATAGGGGACTTTCAGACTTTCCTGATCAGAGCTGAACAGAAAATTTGGTCTTCAAATACAAGACTCAAGAGAAGCATAAAAAGGTAAACAGGAAAGAAAAAAAAACCCAACATGTTATTTAATAAGGTTAAATTGTTTACATCCCTACATGGGAAGATGATACTTGTAACTCTTAAGAATTTTGTCACTAATAAGGCAGTTAGAAGGAGTACACTTACAGAGTATGGGTATAAGTTGACTTTGATATGATGATAAAAAATTACTTTTAGGGTGAATAAAAGGATTATGCTGGGAAAGAATGGGGCAAATTATATCACATGAAGAAGCATAAAAGACCTATTACAGTAGAAGGAAAAAAGGGAGAGCTGAGCATCGTTTGAACCTCACTTTCATCAAATTTGGCTCAAAGAGGGAATAATATACACACTTAGTCGGGTAAAGAAATCTATCTTGCTCTATAGGGAAGTAGGAGGAGAAAGGGGAAAGAAACAGCAAGAGGGAGTCTGATAGAAGGGAGGGCAGATTGGGGAGGTGATGGTCAGAAGCAAGACACTGCTGAGGAGGGACAGGCTGAAAGGAGAGAGAGAGAGGGAAAAATATAAATGAGCAAAATAGGATGCTGGGAAATATACAGTAATCATAACTGAATGTAAAAGGGATATAGTGTCCCATAAAATAGAAGCAGATAGCAGAGTAAGTTAAAAACAGAGTCCTACAATATGTTGTTTACAAGAAATACATTTGAAGCAGAGAGATACACACAGAGTAAAGATAAAAGGCTGGAATAGAATATATCATGCTTCCATTGGAGCAATCTTGATCTCAGACAAAGCAAAAACAAAAAGAGATCTAATTAAAAGAGACAAGGAAGGAAACTATATTTTGCTAAAAGGTATCATAGACAATGAAGTTAATGTCATTACTAAACATATATGCACCAAGTGCTATAGCATCCAAATTCTTAGAGAAGTTAAGTGAGTTACAGGAAGAAATAGCATAACTACTAGTGGCAGACCTCAACCTCCCCCTCTCAGAACTAGATAAATATAACCACAAAATAAACAAGAAAGAAGTTGAGATGATTAATAGAATTTTAGAAAGGTTATATGTGATAAACCTCTGGAAAAATTGAATGACAATAGAAAGGAATATACCTTTTTCTCAGCAGTATATGGCATCTACCCAAAAAAAAAAAATCGACCATGTATTAGGGCATAAAAATCTCAAATGCAGAAAGGCAGAAATATTAAATGCATCCTTTTCAGATCATGATGCAATAAAAATTACATGTAATAAAGGACCATGAAAAGATAGATTAAAAATTGATTGGAAACTAAATAATCTAATCCTAAAGAATGAGTGAGTCAAACAACAAATCATAGAGGCAATCAATAATTTAATCAAAGAGAATGACAATAATGAGACAGCATGCCAAAATTTATGGGATACAGCCAAAGTAGTACTTAGGGGAAATTTTATACCTCTAAGTGCTTACATGAATAAAATAGAGAAAGAGCAGATTGATGAATTGGGCATGCAATTTAAAAAGCTAGAAAAAGAACAAATTAAAAAACCTCTATTAAACACCAAATTAGAAATTCTGAAAACCAGAGGAGAGATTAATAAAATCGAAATTAAGAAAACTGTTGAACTAATAAATAAAACTAAGACCTGGTTGCGGGGGGGCACCAATAAAATAGATAAACCTTTGGATAATTTGAGTTTTAAAAAGAAAGAAGAAAACCAAATTACCAGTATCAAAAATGAAAAGGATGAATTCACCACCAATTAAAGCAATAATTGGGAGCTATTTTGCCCAGCTGTCTGCAAATAAATCTGACAATCCAAGTGAAATGGATGAATATTTACAAAAATATAGATTTCTCAGATTAACAGAAGAGGAAATAAAATACTTAACCCCATTTTAGAAAAAAAGAAATTGAACAAACCATCAATGAACTCCCTAAGAAAAACTCTCCAGGGCCAGATGGATTTACAAGTTAATTCTAACAAACATTTAAAGAACATTCCCAATACTATATAAACTATTTGGAAAAAAAAATAGGCAAAAGAGTCCTACCAGATTTCCTTTTATGACACGGATATGGTGCTGATGCCTAAACCAGGAAGAGCCAACATAGAGAAAGAATATTATAGACTGATTTCCCTAATGAATATTGATACAAATTTTTTAAATAAAATATTAACAAAGATATTACAACAATTTATCACCAGGATGATACACTAGGACCAAGTGGGATTTTTTTTTTTTGGAGGGGGGAAGGCAGGGCAATTGGGGTTAAGTGATTTACCCAGTGTTACACAGGTAGTAAGTATGTCAAGTGTCTGAGGCTGGATTTGTACTGAGGTCCTCTTCACTCCAGGGCTAGTGCTGTACTCCAGGTGGGATTTATACCAGGAATTCAGGACTCCCAGTCCTGAATATTAGGAAACTTCTCAATACCAGTCTTCAATATTAGGAAAACTGTTAGCATAATTGTCCATATCATAATTGACCGACAGAACTGACCAAGAGAAATCATGATTATCTCAGTAGAAGCAGAAAAAAGCTTTTGAAAAAAAAATATAGTACCTGTTCTGTTAAAAATGCCAGAGAGCATAGGAATAAATGGGGCTTTCCTTAAAATGATAAGTAGTGTCTATCTAAAACTATCAGCAAGCACTGTCTGTAATGGGGATAAGCTAGAAGCCTTTCCAGTAAGATCAGAAGTGAAACAAGGATGCCTATTGTCACCTCTGTTGTTCAATGTTATACAAGCAATGTTAGCTTTAGCATTAAGAGAAGAAAAAGAAATTGAAGGAATTAGAATAGGCAGTGAGGAAACAAAACTATCATTCTTTGCAGATGATATGATGGTATTCTTAAAGAATCTACCAAGAACTAGTTGAAATAATTACCAACTTTAGCAAAGTTATAAGATATAAATATACAAGATATAAAATAAGCCCACATAAATCATCATTATTTCTATTACCAACATTGCTCAGAAGTGAGAGATAGAAAAAGAATTTCCATTAAAAATGACTATAG
Organism: Phalanger gymnotis; assembly: GCA_028646595.1. Taxonomy (NCBI): domain Eukaryota; kingdom Metazoa; phylum Chordata; class Mammalia; order Diprotodontia; family Phalangeridae; genus Phalanger; species Phalanger gymnotis. Next base: position 17,450,563 of record CM053627.1, read on the forward strand.
GCTATATTTGAGATTCTCCTTGCCATGACAAACGCAAGAACTATAAGAATACATTTACAAAACGCTGTTCACACAAATAAAGTCACATGTAAGCAATTGGAAAGATATCAGTTATTCATGGGTAGGCTGAGCTAAAATAATAAAATGACAATTCTACCTAAATTAATTTACTTATTCAGTACCATGCCAATCTAACTACCAAAAAATTATTTTTTAGACCTTGAAAAAATATTAATAAAATGCATCTGGAAGAAGAAAAGGTCAAGAATATCAAGGGAATTAACAGGAAAAAATGCAAAGGAAGGTGGCCTAGCAGTATCAGATCTAAAACTATATTATAAAGCAGCAATCATCAAAACTATTTGGTACCAGCTAAGAAACAGAGTGGTAGATCAGTGGAATAGGTTAGGTACACAAGACATAGTAGTAAATGACTATAATAATATACTGTATGATAAACCCAAAGACTCCAGCTTCTGGGATAAGAACTCAACACATGACAAAAACTGCTGGGAATACTGGAAAATAGTATGGCAGAAATTAGGCATAAATCAGTATCTCACAACATATACCAAGATAAGGTCAAAATGGGTGCATGTTTTAGATGTAAAGGGTGATACCATAAGCAAATTAAGAGAGCAAGGAATAGTTTCTACCTTTCAGATCTGTGGAGAAGGGAAGAATTTGTGAACAAACAAGAGACAGAGAACATTGTGAAATGCAAAATGGGTAATTAAATTTAAAAGGTTTTGCACAAACAAAACCAACACAACCAAAATTAGAAGGAAAGCAGAAAGATGGGAAACAATTTTTACAGTCAGTGTTTCTGATAAAGTCCTCATTTCTCAAATACACAGAGAACTGAGTCAAGTTTATAAGAATACAAGTCATTCCCCAGTTGATATGGTCAAAGGATATGAACAGGCAATTTTCAAATGAAGAAATTAAAGCTATCTATAGCCATATGAAAAAATGCTCTAAACTATGGGTTAGAGAGATGCAAATTAAAACAACTCTGAGGTATCCCCTCTTACGTATCAAATCAGCTAAGGACAGAAAAAAAATGATAAATGTTGGAGAAGATGTGGCAAAATTGGGACACTAATGCATTGTTGGAGTTGTAAACTAATCCAGCTATTCTGGAGAGCAGTCTGTAACTGTCCAAAGGAAATTAAACTGTGTATACCATTTATCCAGCAATACCCCTGCTAGTTCTATATTCCAAAGAAATCAGAAGAAAGAGGAAAGACTTACATGTACAAAAATATTTTAGCAGCTCTTTTTGTGGTGGCAAAGAATTGGAAATTGAAGGGATGCCCATAAATTGAGAAAAGGCTGAACAAGTTGTGACATATAAGTGTAATGGAATACCGTTGTGCTATAAGAAATGAGCAGGCAGATTTTAGAAAAACCTGGGAAGACTTATATGAACTGATGCTGAGTGAAATGAGCAGAGCCAGGAGAACATTGTGTACAGTAACAGCAACATTGTGCAACAGTCAACTGTGGTCAACTTGGCTCTTCTCATCAATACCATGACCCAAAACAATTCCGAAAGTCTCCCGATGGAAAATGCTATCCCCATCCGGAGAAAGAACTATGGAGTCTGACTGCGGATCGAAGCAGGCTGTTTTCACTTTGGTTTTTGTGGCTTTTTCCTTTTGTTTTGTTTCTTCTTTCACAGCCTGACTCATATGGAAGCATATTTACGTGTTCACACGTGTTTAACCTATATCATATTGCTCACCATCTTGGGGAGGGGAATGGGGGGAGGGAGAAACAATTTGGAACTCAAAATGTTAATTAAAATGAATTTCAAAAACTATCTTAACGAGTAATTGGAAAAAATAAAATACTGTTTAGCCACCTTCCACCCCCACCCCCCAAAGAAAGTTGCTAATTGAGTGGAAACTTCTTAAAAGAGTTTTACTCAGTGGAATGAGCATGAGATGTGAAATCAGAAAACCAGGGATCATATCTCGCTTTTGATGCCTGTTGCTTCGGTGACCTTAGGCAAGTCACTTCTCCTACTTGGGGCCTCAGTGCTCTCTTTTGTAAAATAATGGGGTTGATCTAGATGTCTTCTGAGGTCTCCTTCAGCTCTAGACTTCTGACCCGAAGAGTCCCAGACCTTAAACACTTTGTGCCTCAGTTTCCTCACTTGTAAAATGAAAGGTCTGGGCCAGGTGGCCTCTGAGATCCCTTGCAGTGGTAGGCGAATGAATCCCTGAAGCAGGAACCCAAGTGTACCTGATAAGCTGCATCAGGTGACAAGGCCACCTACTCATCCATTTGCTGGATGTGTGTTGACATCAGAAAGTTTGGGTTTTGTTTTTAAACATTACCTTGAGTCTGGTTACAGAACATCAAGCCCAAGTTTTATTTTTAAGAATAGAAATGTCGTCGATTTGACTGGAGCTCTGACTCGGCTCCAGCTGGGTGATTTGAATGACCGTGCTGTGGCCTGAATTTCTTGCTCTCCACCCTATCATACTCAATGGGTTTATTTTTTATTTTAAAAAGGTTCATGACTAATATTGGTAAAGACCTTCACAAAATGACAAACATCCCGAGGCACCAAGGCTACTTGGCCACTGGCCCTCTGCCATTCTTCTGTCTGGGCTTCCTTATCATTCTCTCCCTGTTCGGCCTCCCCTTACCTCTTGCAGCAGATGACCTTGCTTCCTTTTCCCCTTCCGTGTGGATCTGCTGGCAGAGGGTGAGGGGGCTCTGATCCTTTCCCTGCCCAAGCCCAGAATGCTGTCCTGCTACCTTGTGGCACCCCTGGCTTCTTTCTGCAGGATCCCTTCCTTTCCTCAATTCCTCCTCCCCGTCTTTCCCCAGCTTTTCCCCGTCCTCGTCTCCATTTCTTTGCCCTGGTTGATTTCTGCTAGCCATGGAGTGGAGGCTTATTTTCAAATTTGTATCTGGGACCCCTCTCCATTGCCATGGCCTTGGCCCCAGCTCAAGCTTTAATGGACTCGTTCTATTTGTGTTTCGATGTGTTACTGTCTCTCCTCTTCAGATGTAAGCTCCTTAAGGGCAGGGATCCTTTTAGTTTTTCATTTATGTCTCCAAAGCTGAGGACGTGCCCGACAGAGGCTGTACCTGGCACGTGCTTGTTCCTTGGCTATGTAACTGATTGACATCAGTGGCCCACAGAGATTCTGACTTCCTGAATTCTTCCTAGCCCCGCCCCCGCCTCCCCCTGAAGAAGCACACACTTCGTGCACTTAAAGAGTATCCTAGATCGATACTGTGTCTGTCTGTGGACTCAGGACTAACTTTTCCACTTACGGATTTATACCTTTGATCTCATCATCCCTTGCTACCTGCTGAGAATGCAGACCCCAAGCTGAAGCCATCCCTGTCCCTTCTGGGAGCCTGCTAGCCACTCCCTCCTCTCTGAGCCTCCCCCAGAGCCAGTGCATTCTCCTGCCCATTACCGGGTTAGAGATCTTGAGGTCTCCCGGGCCAGACTGTGAACTCTGTGCAGCAGCCCGCAGCACAGTGCTGAGTCCACTGATTGTCTGGCCCCCTCTCAGCTATTTTTATGCATGTCTTACTTCCCCTACTAGATTGTAAGACCCTTGAGGGCAGAGGCTTTTGTGTTTTTCATCTTTATATCTCTGACCTCCCTGTCCTCTGCAGCACAAGGGACTAATACATTATTGCTGAAGAAAATTAAATTGGTTGAATGGTGGAGAAAAAAATGACTAAGGAAATATAAATCGATGCAACTGAAAGATGTTTTAGTCCCCACTTTGGGTCACGTGCCCTTTCTTATAGTTAGAGCCATAAATGCCTTTGGTTGCCTCTGGGTTCTTATAAAAGGTAAACAGTTTGGGAAACATTAGAGAGAACCTTTCTGTCCTCACATCTCCCACAAAGCTCCTGCTGTCCAGCTATCAGACTCTTAGCCCTGACGTTTGTTTTAAGTATGTCTCCCTCTCTCTTTCCTATTTGACTTTTGTTAGAAATGTGGCAGTGGCTTAGTTTACGGTTAAAGTGGATGCTGTGGCCACATCACCAGGTCAGCCTCTTACAGTCTCAGTGATTAATTCGGTGGCTTGGAAGTGTCCATTCAGTTTCCAGCCCTTCTACCTCCTGCTTACCAAGTAGACTAGACAGGGAGTAGCATCTAATCTGCCCTGCTCCTTGACTCCAGTCAGGCAGCAGAAGATGTAAATGGTTGGATGGATGGATAGTTGGATGGACAGATGGAAGAACGGATAGATGGATGGATGGATGGATGGATGGGTGGACGGATGGACAGACCGATGGATGGATGGATGGATGGATGGATGGATGGATGGATGGAACGAGTGAGCATTATTAAGAACTTACTGTGTGCGAAGTCCTGGGCTAAGGGGTAGAGGTCTAAAGAAAAATGGGCCTTAAGGGACCACTGCATCTTCACCCACTCTTTTCTCTGCATGTCTACAGACATCTCTAAGTCAGTTGCTAGGTGCTTGGGGTACAGAGGCAAAAAAGAAGCACTCTTTGCCCTCTAGGAGCTTACAGCCTGCTAGCAGGTAAAGGCAGAAGGGCTGAGCCACAGCATGTAGACAGAAAAATAGACAAACAGAAATTACATAGTGATTGCAGTGAGCATGGAGAGTATTGAGAACTGGGCCAACCAAGAAAGGCCTCCTGAAAGAAGCAACATGTGGATGGTGCCTGGAAAGGAAATGGAGTCTCCAAGAGATAGAAGTGAGGAGGGAGGACATTCCAGGCACAGAACATAGCCTAGGCAAAAGCATAGAGGTAAGAGAGGGACTGTTGTGAGCGCAGAGTGAAAAGAGGAAGCCATTTGGACTGGAGCATAGAATGTGTAGGGGGGAATTATGTGTAATCACTCTGGTGAGAAAGGTTGGAGCCATTAATTCAGCAAGCATTTATTAAGTGCCTACAGTGTACCAGGCAGTTCATTAAGGTGCTAGAGAGATGAAGACAAAAATATGTAGTCAAAGAGCATACATTTGATTGGGGCAAACAGCGGATACAGAGAAAATGAAGTGCACATAGAGAACATAAACAAAGCAGTTCTATGGAAGGGAAGGAGAAAGGCCAGCCTTGGGGGGCTTAGGGCCCCCACTTCCCTAGGTGGAAGCCTGACGATCATCCGTGAAGAGCCGTGAGTGCTGGAGCATGGCTTTTGTACTTTCCCTGAAGCCTCCTGGTCTGGGCGTGGGCCGGGGGTGACATTGTCCAACTTGTGCCTTAGGAGCATCGGCTTGGCAGATGTCTGGAGGACGGTTGGATTAGAGAGCGGAGAGATGGGGCAGTTTTTTATTCGTTCGTTCTCCAGGCAGGACATGATGAGAACTTGAATTGAGTCCGTTGTTGTTTGAGTGGAGAGAAGGGACCAGATGCCAGAGGCCTTGTGGATCTGGAGTGAAAGAAAGGGAGGAGGTGAGGCTGGCCTGAGTGACAAACCTGGGGGCCTAGAGAACCGAGGAAGTGAGAAGGAAGGGCAGGGTTCCTGGGAAAGGGGGCTGGGTTGGGGGTCAACCCACTTGGGTTTCAGTTCTCATTCCAACACTCCATGACCTTGAGCAAAAACGTGGCCAGTGGAATCTGCACCATTGGCCTCCCAAGGCTGCAAATTTGAAGGCTATTTGTTGCCTGTTTCCTTTTCATCTCTGTGTCCTCAGTGTGTGGCACACAGTGTGCCTGTAATAAATGCTTATTTATTGTATGGATTTAAAGCATTATTATAAATGGCAACTGTGAGCTCTTATAATGACAATAGCTAACATTTCCATAGTGCTTACTTTTACAATTATTAT
>CM053627.1:17456454-17534139 GCA_028646595.1 Phalanger gymnotis
GAATCATCAGTGGATTTTTTTTCCATTTTTTCCATTTTTTCTTTTACCTCCCTAATTTGGTTTTTAAAATCTTCCTTTAGCTCTTCCAGCAATGCTTTTTGGGCTGGAGACCAGTTCACATTACCTTTTGAGGTATCAGTTGTAGTTATTGTGTCATTGCTATCCTCTTCCAAATTGGTATTTTGATCATGCCTGTCTCCATAAAAAGAATCAATGGTCCTCGGTTTTTTTGTGTTGTTCATGTTGGTTAGCCTTTTCCTGGCTTTACAACAAATTTCTGCCTTTGGGGCTCAGGGCTGTCTGTCCCAGCTTTCTTATTCTGGGGATTGTGAGTCTAGTTGTTGGCTTTGTGAATTACAGCCTTCAGTTTCCTGAGGTGTGGGGGAGGGGTCTGGCTGCCTGATGTCTCTTTCCCTAGGGGTGCTCTCCAGCATTGTTGCTCTTCAGCCATGGTCTCAGCTCTTTATTGTTTGGACTGGTGTGGTCACTTCCCCTGGGGGAGCAAGAGTACATCTGGGCTCCTGGTGTTGACCCCTGCCGGCTCTGCCCCTCTGGGACTAACGAACTTCCACCATTTGGGCGCTGAAGCCCCACTTCTCTCTCCTCTGTTCCAGCGTTCTTTTTGTCCGAGGAATTCTCTGGGTGGGGAGGGGGGGAGGGATTAGAGCCGTTTGCCTGGTCATTATGTCTCCCGGAAGTTCAAGAAGCGGCGTTTCATACCTTTGGACTGCAAGCCTCAGGAGTTGGTGTTTCATGGCCGGTGGCATTGCGCTGCCTCTCGTCGCTTCCACAGACTGCCGTCCTGTGTTGGGAGGCCTGGGGATCTCTGTCAGTTTCAGGCGCCCAGCTTTTTCCCAGCCTGTCTCCCACGTGGGTTTCCTGGCCAGCCGCTTCTGCTTTGGTGCCGTCTAGAGCAGCTCCGCAGGCCGAGCGCTCTCCTAGCCTACAGATTCATTCCTTCGGCCTTTCAGACTCTCCTGGCTTGGAAATTTGCCCCACTTAGACTTCTCGCGGTTTCTAACTCTCTCAAATCTGCTCAAATTCACTTTTTTATAGGAATCTGACAGACCTTGTGAGAGAGCTCCAGCAAGACGCTGTTTTCATCCTCATTAGGTTCTCACAACAGTCTTGGGAGGTTGGTGCTTTTACTATCCCCATTTTTTACAGATGAGGAAACTAAGGCAGACAGGGGTTAAGTGACTTGTCCAGGGTCACACAGCCAGTATGTGTCTGAGGTCACATTTGAACTCAGGTCCTCCTGATTCCAAGCCCAGCCCTCTGTGCACTGTGTACCATTTAGCTGAGGAGAGGATATGTGGGGAAAGAAGCTGGAGGTCAGACACCAAATAAGCTGCAAAGGGACCAGTTGTCAAGTAATCTTGGCAAAGTGGTTGAATTTGTATGCCCAGGGAGGCCACAGTGGCCCCTGGACCATTCTTGTTGGGGGGACTTGACTGCAGCAGGCACTTCTGTCATTCCCCTGTAGCTCAGCTGTTTTCATGGATGGACATCCCTTATTTGTTTATATAATTCTATTATGTTTGGGCTAAAGAAAAGGCCAATTTTAAAATAGGTAAATTAGCATCCTGTTTCTAATTTTATTGTCAACTCTAATAAAATGTATTAGAAGCAGCCTTCCACCTTCATTATACTCATCAGTGACTGTAAATAAAACTCAAATGCAAAATCATTCACAGCAGATTAGAGTTTACCCTCAGCTTTTAAGATTTGTCCTTCATTCTTGTCCAACTCTTTGTGACTGTATTTGGGGTTTTCTTGGCAAAGATACTGGAGTGGTTAGCCATGTCCTTCTCCAGCTCATTTGATGAGGAAACTGAGGCAAACAGGGTTAGGTGCCCAGGGTCATCCAGCTAGTGAGTGTATAAGGCTGGATTTGAACTCAGGAAGATGAGTCTTCCTGACTCCAGACCTGGAGCTGTATCTACTGTCCCACCGAGCTGCCAGCCTTTTGAGAAATGCCACCAATAGTTTTTCATTGGCTCATTTGCTGTTTTCATATCTCAGTGCTTTTAAACAATGATCGTCCTTCCCAATAGAATCATAAGCTAGGATTCTTTCACGAACTCACTAAGATGCTTTGTCTCATGACTTTGGGGTTACAGGTGAAGTACCGGCCAATACACAAGGGCCGACAGAGCAGCCAATGCCTGAGTGGTTCTTTTGTTTGTCCCTTATTTCTAAAAACTAAAAACTGTTCACCGTGCACTATGCCCCTATCATGAGTGTTTCTGTGTGGATGGCCTCCCTGGTGTGAAGGGCTTGGGCCTACGACTTCCTGGGTATGGGCAACTCTTAGGTGAACAAACTACCTACGAGTCCTCTCCTATTGAGAGTTGGCACCACCACCCACAGTTTAAGAAGCGCTGGCCTAGACAATGAAGGAGGTTAGGCATTTGCCCAGGGTCATGTTCCCGGTGTGTATCAGAAGTAAGACTTGCACTCAGGTCTTCTTGGCTCTTAGGCCTTCTCTCTGTTACTGCACCAAGATGGGACGTGAGATGTATGCCGATGATGAAATTCAAACCTACTAAAGAAATGTAATAATAATTTTCATTCATTCGTGGTCAATAGTTTGAAACCAAGGCCCAGTAGATAAGCCAGCAGTTAAAGTGTTTTATAGATTTGCAAACTGTGTGCACACTAGAGAAAACAATTAGCAAATTCATTAATAACCCTTTCAGACCGGTGTTTAACAAGTCTGTTAACTACTTGGTAACTGATTTATTCTTTTGTTTTTGAGCAGATAATTAATGAACTTTCTAATTAATTCTCCCCTGTGGCTGTTAGGCAGCATTCATATTTGGGAGCCCATTTGTTTCAGTTGTTATGGGGGAAGCAGTGGGCATTGTATATACATTCCTCAGTTGTGGTCTTGTGTGTTTAGTTCAGCTGATGCCCTCTAATGGCAAAGACACCTCTTACTATGGTTCCTGCTCACACCAAATAAGGGCTTCTCAATGCTGAGAGGTGCCCCACCCCACCAAAAAAAATTAAAGGCATTATTTGGAGTGTATAGGAATCAGTCATTCAACAGACATTTAATAAGCACGTACTATGTGCTGGACACTGGGGGTAAACAGAATGATGATAAATGCCCTGCTTGCTTTTCATTTATAGTTCTGGGGATAAGAAGACAAAAGTCCCTGCCTTCAAGGTGCCTCATTCTTCAGAGAGAGCCTGCATGTGCAGTCTAGGCATAGCCAAAGCACATATGAAGCAGAAACTTCCTCCTGCAGAGGAAACATAATAGTTCAGAACCCCACTGGGGCAAAAGCTTCGTGCCCCTTCTTCCTCTGGACAGGCATTTTGCTCTCATGTTTCAGACATAGTCAAGGGAATTGAAGGGAGGCCCACATCCCCAGCCATCAGCCTCCCTTCCTCCCAGAAGCTTTGCAGATTCCTCTGAGACCCAATTCCACTTGATATTTGTTGAGTGCCCAGTATGAGTAGAGCACCAGTAGTAGGTGCCAACAGCTCAAAGCCATCCCTCCATCACCTTCAACAAATTGGGCAAACTGTGAGTTCTTATGCTGAAAACTTTTTCTAATTTAAAAATCAAATCCCAGCATGCACTTTGAGAGTCCCAAGGCCAGAGGAGCAGCTTTTTTTAACTAGGGATATGCCACGTTACAAACAATTCCAGTTAATTGACATCGTTGTTGAGTCATTTCAGACATGTCCAAGTGTTAGTGACCCTATTTGGGATTTTCTCGGCAGAGATACTGGAGTGGTTTACCATTTGCCTCTCCAGATCATTTTACAGATGAGGAAACTGAGACAAACAGGGCAAAGTGACTTGCCCAGGGTCACACAGTTAGGAAGTGCCTGAGGCTGGATTTTACTGGGTTGTTACCCACATGTAACAGTAAAATGGGAGAAATGGCACCTATTGGGAGCTCAGGCTTCCTGAAGGTTTAGGCTTCTGGAGTGACCCCAGCCCTGAAGTTAGTGATGAGAGACGCAGGCAGAGAATCCATCAACGAGGGAGAACCAGTGAGCAGCAGGATGGCTGCAGTGAGAAATGGGCAGAACTAGCAATCAGAAACCCTGGGTTCAAATTCCAACCCTGCTACTGATCACAAACAAATCACTTCGCCTCCACCATGTGTGGGCACTGGTAAGGGCACCGGGGACCCAGAGACACAAAGAGCTCACCTTCCAATGGTATAGTTGCAGCAAGTATAGAAAGAATAAGTACAAGGTAGTCACAGGAATCCAAAAAGGCTTCATGTGGAAGGCAGCTCTTGTCAGGTGTAGCGTCTCTGCTGTGTGGGGAACTTGAGGCTGGTCTGTCTTGTGAGTTTGGGAGTAAAGACAAAGCCAATCCACCCAGCTGTCCAAGGAGGAGCCGACCGGCCCAGATGGGGGGAAAATGGAGCAGGTGGAAGCTTCAATGCTGATCAGTCTGAAGGAGAAGAAGCAGGAGGAAGAGGAGGAAAGATGATGACGATGATGGCGGCAGTGGTGGTGGTGTTGACGACGGTGATGGTGATGGTGGTGGCGGCGGTGATGATGATGAAGATGATAGCGATGGAGGTGGTGGCCGTGATGATGATGGCGGCGGTGGTGGTGGTGTTGACGACGGTGATGGTGATGGTGGTGGCGGCGGTGATGATGATGAAGATGATAGCGATGGTGGTGGTGGCCGTGATGATGATGGCGGCGGTGGTGGTGGTGTTGACGACGGTGATGGTGATGATGATGGTGATGGTGATGTTAACGGTGCTGATGGTAGAGAGGAATTTTGTGAGGCAGAAATGAGGAGAGGGAGCATTCCACACAAGAGGGATGGCAGATGTGAAGGCACCAAGGTGGTAGGTGGAGTCCTGTATGTGAGGAACAGAGAGGCCAGTTTGGTTCAAAGATCAGAAGAGGGAAATGAATGTACAAAGAGACCGAAAAAGATAGATGGGGGGGGGGGGGCGGGAAGTATAGGTTGGGACTGGGTTATGTAGAATGACTCATTCCCTATGGTTTCTGGGAAAACATTTTTTTTAACTCTGTGTTATAGACACTAGCCTTCCAGAGACCAATTTATTAAAAGTTATTCTAAAGATCTCCCTGCTTAGATCAAGAGAAAATCCAGAGGGACAGAAATTCCTCCTGCTTTTGAAAATCTCTCTTACTCAAACTACTTCCACTCAAAGTCAGTCAACAAACATTGTGAGTGCTTGCTCTGGGTGGGTGGTTCTAAGCCCGGGGGATACAAAGAAGGGCAAAGCCAGCCCTTGTCCTTAATAGAGGCTCACATTGTCCAGGACTTCTAGTGTTAGATGAAGCCCAGTTTACAAAGTTCAGGTAATGGTTTGGATTTATCAAACAGAATAATGGCCTCAGAACTCAGTAGGATCATTTCCTTAAAAGCCTTCAGTTTGTCTCTAAAAACCTCTCCCGTGATTCCCCTTTTGGCCTGGTCACACTCAAGAGATGCTTGTATTAAGCGGATTAATCAAGTCCTCCCTTCTCTTGGTCGATCAGGCCAGGAAGGGCTCCTTCCAGAGCCGCTCTGGTCTCTGTGACCTGGTGAGGCTGGCCATATGAATGGTGTAAAAACATTTCAGGGCAGGATTTGTTTAGGAAGTGGTAGTTAAAGAAAGAGTAATAACCTTTCACATTCAGATCGGAACTAGGTCTTGGGACCTAACATTAGTCCTAATATTGTTTTGCAATAGGTAGCCTGACAGGAAGGGGGTGGGGGTGGGAGCATTGCCATTCCTCCCCACTCCCCGCCAATAGCTGAGTGATAGGCCCCAAAGCAACCCCAACTTCCATAAATTTATTTTTTTAAACACCTCCCAGAACTCATATACCTTGAGAACTTGGACAGGCAGGACAGCCAGCTTACTGTTCCTTTCATATGGGCAGATTTGGATCTAACATAGTTGGGAATTTTTCCATTCAAGGAGCTTCTTGCTAATGATAAAAACTAGGCCTAGGCCAAAGGGCCTCAGCCACCTTCATCCTTAGCAGCTCTCTGTCCATATCCCTTTGATGGGGCAATTCTCTGTGTTAAGAGACTATGTGAACAGCAGGGTGGGAGGTGAGTGTGCGCTCTCTCTCTCTCGCTCTCCCTCTCTCCCTTTCTCTCTCTCTCTCTCCATCTCCCTTTCTCGTTTCTGTTCTCTTATTCTCATTTTCTGTGTCTCTGTCCCTTTCTTTCTGTCTCTCACCGTTTAGGTTTAGGCCCTGCAGAGAAGTCCCTTCAGACAAAAGTGGAGAGCCAGAGTGGTTTATTTTAAGATGCAAACCTTGGGCAGCCCATTATCAGTAATATCAAATATTCATTACCACTGGATGTCTCATCAGGGTTTCAAACTTATTTCTCTCCCTTTTTTTGGACAGGGTTACAGACCTGTAGTTGTAGAAAGTAGAGGTGTTGAGGTTCTAGAATTGGTTTAAAGCAGGGGTTCCTAACTTGGAGGGTCCGTTGAAACCCCATGGATCAATTTCAGGGTGGGGAACAAAGTTGAATGTGAAAACAATTACATTTTAATTTTCACCAGCCTTTAAACTGAAATTTAACATTTCCTTCAGTTCTGAATATGGGCTTATAAACATTATTCTGGGAAGGGGTCCATCGGCTTCACTAGACTGCCAGAGAGATCCTGGACACAAAAAAGGCAAAGAACACTAGTTTAAAGGGGCTTTCTTTAGATATTCTCCCCATTGATGTTTTAGTAACCTCTCAGAGAACACCACACCATGAGTTGTTCTCATCTTAAAGACGTGCCTGTGGTAGTGTGGCCCAGTGGAAAGACTGAACATGGAGTCAAGGGGACCTGCATGTGTTTGAATCCTGGCTCTGCTCCTTACTATCTCTACGGCATCACTTCACTTGTCATCTCTAACCCCTAGAGCTATAATCCTGTGACCATGGGTAACTCCCTTCCCTTCTTTGGGCCTCAGTTTCCTCATCTGTAAAATGTGGGGGGTTGGACCAGGTGACCTCCAAGATCACTTCCAGCCATAGAGCCGTGTTCCTAAGGTCTTCTCTTCATAGCTCAAAGTTCCGTCTGCATTGAGAAGTAAGGGGGAACATCGTCATTTCTTGAGGGGCCGGCGTATTGTGTTTGCCCAAAGAAGCCCGATTTCACTAACTCAGTCATTTGTGCACATTGCCCTAGTTTCCAGTCAGCTCAGATAATACATTATTGGTTAAAATTAGAAGATGGGACTCCCTTCCCTCCCTGCTCTGCCCCCAGCTCCAGGGTGCAGGAATGAAACCACTGGAGGAGGTAATGAAATCTTTGGATTCCACTAGAAGCATTCCTTAATTTTAACGACCTAGGTTTTAAGCAATTATTAATCTTGGAATATCGCTCTTTGATCACAGCCCTTCTGCAAAGGCCTAAATGGATTTTATAGCCCCTCTGGAGTACTGGCCCAATCTTGCCGAAGCAATGCCAATCCATAGATTTTTGTTCTCCCTCCCATATTGGCACATTCGCCAGAGAACCCTGTTGCTGAGTCTGGGGAGCATTTTTTTTTTTTGACTTGTACAGTGTGTAATTAGCAAGGGCCCATTTTCCACATTTCACTTTGCTTTAAAGTGAAAATGAACAAAAAGTAGTTTAGGATAGCTTTCAAATAAAATATTTTAAACTGTGGGGAACACGGGCACGCTGCCAAAATTACAGACGATAGATCCTAGCGAGGCCTGGGTCATAGAAACATCCTGGGCTACAGAGGCTCCATCATTTCTCACCTTTCTGGTCTGGGGCTTGGGCTCCGTGAACACGGCCTTCCTAAAAGTAAGATCTCTAGAGTGCTTAAAAAACGTTTAATAAGCTCTGTGTTGGCCAGTACCACCGAATAGTACTTAAACAAGGAGGCTGTCTTTTTCCACCTTCCTTGACAAGATTTACCTCACAGGCCTCTCTGTTTCGTATACAGTGTGTTTCCATCAGTTTCTCTGCTGAAGGATTTCCTTTAAACAGAAGAGAGGCGTCTGACGGGGCAGCGATCGCCGCTTACTTTTAAATGTTGTCTGTCATTTCCAAACGTTTTCATCCTTGATCTTCGCCGCTCCCCAAACCAGAAGTGAGAGAGCAAGAAAACTGTGGAAGTGTTAACTTGGGGCCATTCAGTGTGCTAGTGTTGGGGGAAGAGAGAGAGCGAGAGACAGAGGGGGTGGGGGGAGAGGGAGAGTGTGTGTGTGCATGCGTGTGTGTGCGTGTGTGCATGTGTGTGTGCGTGTGTGTGTGTGTGTGTTGTATTTTCCTCCCCTTTAAAATAACTAGGGTGGTCCTGGCATACTCAATATCTAGACAGCTTTTCATCAGTCGCTCATCAGCATGCTAATTGCTGTATAACTAATTATGCCCTGAATTCCAGTTGATTTTCTTAATGAGACAGCTGGGTTAATTATGTAATCGTATGATTACATTAGCCTAGAGTGCCCTGGCAAAAAGTAATGCATCCAGTAATGTGATGTCATTGCATGAGCGTATTCACAAGGGCCGTATTCATCGTCTGTCTAATGACAGGGGCAGGCAGCATTACCCACAGTGCTCTCTGTGTCAACAGTTACATCAAATTTATTAAAATCTGCCTTTTCTACTTATAGGCCATGTGGAGAACCATCTAATGGCAAATTCCAAAGTTTGAATCCTCACCATAAAGTTCCTCCTTTCATTGTAGGGAAGAGAGAGGGGGTGATTGGCAGCGCCATCTTGTTGGTTTCTACAGGTTATGGCAGCTATTACCTGGTTGTTGGGCAAGAGTAGAGTGTTTTCTTTGGGTCAGCCTCTAATTCTCTTTTAGGACGCCATATAAACTCTCGTGAAGTTTAGCAAAGACATGCTTCCTTCTTTGGAGAATGCTTTTATAGGTTGTTGGACACCACCACTGTTTGCTTTTCATTGAGGCACGCCAAAGCTCATTTATGACGAGCTCTGGATCCCAAAATGAGCACTAAACGGTTATTGCCAGTTGCTCCAAATTAAAATGATCTACATTTAGATGATTTTGTATGAGGACAGTTGGCAGGAAGTCAGACACCTGATCTGGACTCAGCATTACTTAGCAGCCACCCCAGTTCTGTGCCTCATTTTACCTGTCTGTAAAATGCCGTCATCAGGTAGATCATAGATATTAGTGTTTACTAGCTGAAAGCAATGATTATCCTCACTGACTGTTAGCATCATTGGGAGAGGGGCTAAGCCACCATAGGCAACAGCAATGACCATCTGCTGGGTTATCATTAGGTTCTTGGAGTCCTATAGTTCATTATTAGGTGGAGTTTTCCTGCAGGCTATTTCCCCTTGCCCAATTAACTTTGTATCAATTTGGTGAATTCTAATATAGGTATATCTGTACCGTTCAGTCATTTTTAGTCATGTCTGACTCTTCGTGACCCCATTTGAGCTTTTCTTGGCAAAGATACTGGAGTGATTTGTCATTGCCTTCTCTATTCACTTTACAAATGACGAAATTGAGGCAAATAGTTAAGTGATTTGCCCAGGGTCACACAGCTAGTGTCTGAGGCTAGATTTGAACTCAAGAAGAACAGTCTTCCTGAATCCAGGCCCAGTACCCGACATGTACATCTACCCATGCTAAAATGTAAGTACCTTGAGGGCAGGGATTGTTTTGCTTTTTATCTTTGTACTCCAGCGCTTAGTAAAGTGCCTGACACATAGTTGGTGTTCAGTAATGTTTATTGATTGAATTATTAGATGGCTATAAACCCCTTTGCAAGTTGTGAGTGTCCTATGAATGGGAACCACATCCTTCTAATTGGAATGGCCTAGAAAAGCAGGAGTTATGTGATTTTGCCCCTCCATGGGTTTTTGGTTTTTTTTTTTTGGCGGTGGGGTGTTACGTTACCTCCCTAAAATCACTGAGTAAATAAAACTGCTGAGATCTAAGGACTGTAAAATTTGGAAGGAGACATAACAATCCTTGTGTGGGGTTTAAATGGCATTGGAAATAATTAACGAGACAAAAAGCTACGATTTCCCAAGATTAGCATGCAGGTTGGGGTTTGGCATGCAGAAATTCATTGTTTTGGTCTCCAGCCCAAACATGCTAGAGTCATTATATTGTCATGGGGTAATTAGCTGTTCCTTTAATACAAGTAATAAAAATTAAGCCTAAGATGTGCTTGAGCACCGCCTCTTACACATCCCCAAACAATATTCCACTGCTCTAAGCGCTTAGTCACCCAGCCTCCTGCGCTGGTTGAAGGCATGGAGGTGATGGAATGTTCACTTCATTCTCCATGCCAGGACGAGTTTTGCTACTTAAGCATTAACCTTTAATAGAGCTGATTTAAATATACATGTCATGATGAATAATTATGAGATTGCAGGAATTTTCATTTACAATATAATGCTTCTTAGAGATTGAAAATTGGACCAGAGGTCTAGGTCCTGCTCACTTTGTGGCCTCCCTCTTATTTCTATGTGTCGCTACATTCTTTGTGGATTAGAGCTTGGGAGACCATTGTTTATTTGAAGCAGACATGGTGTCTTCTGGGGATCTTGGCCTTTAAAAATGAATGGATGGGAAAACTTGTTGATAGAAATTTTAGGGGTAGAGGGCACCATACAAGCACAGTCTTTTTATAAATACAATTTATACTGGCAATTGCAGTTCGAGAACAAAACTTAATAGAATTTTGTACAAGAGCAGCAGGTCGGATTCCGGCCTCTTTTTCCTCATCCTCTGTTTTAAGTTTCAATTGCGACCCTTAGCGAGAGGCTGAGGATGCTCAAGCCTGTTCATCGGGCTCCTCACCCAACCTCAGAGCTGGGTGCTGTCAGAAGACTGAAATAAGCAATCTTGAGAATGTGGTCGTTCTGCTTTAGACATCTAGAGGATGGCTTTCCTCATCTCCCCAGCTGCTAGTGGGTTTCCCCTAAAGTCTCCTTGTGTCTGTCTTCTCTCTACCTGCATATATACATGCTTCTTAACTGACTAGACTGGAAGGCCTTCCAAGGGACTGAGTCACATTTCTCCTTATATTCCCAGTGCTTGGCACATCATCAACCTTTAATGAGCGCTTACTGGTTGATTGCCGAAGGGCCTTGAGACCAGGTCTTGAGGATGGGTGGAAGGCATTCTGCACGTTTACTTGGAGAAGAGAAGCCATAAGAGTTACTGAGAGAATAGTCGTGTGGGTGGAGAACTAGGAACCGCAGAGGGGGTGGGAGGGGGTGATACATCGGGGTTAGACATCCACAAATACCTCCTGATGCTTAGGACTATCCAAAAATGGGGTGGCATTCCCCAACGGGTGGTGGATTTGCCCTTGGAGGTTTCTCATTGGGTACCTACATTATAGCCGGGAGTCCTTCAGGTACAGGTTGGACAAGACATCCTCTGAGGTCCTTTCCAGCCCCTGGGTTCTTTGGTTCTTTAACCTCCACTAGGAACCCTCTGAGGACTCACCTTGTAGAGAGCTCCATGAAAAGATTAAAAAATGTGATTTAATATAAATATTTAGATGCAGATTCAAATAGTAAGGAAAAGCCATAAATAAAAAGGTGACATAGTTGTAAACTGTATGTCTGGAGAAAAAATGAGCAGCAGACACAGATTTTGCATTACAGAGAATGCCATGCCCCAAGTTGTTGGTGGATTCGCTAGTTACAAACTGCAGCCCCCTTCTTCTAGTTCTGGCTCGGCATAGCCCAGCAACATTCTTCTATAAACTCTCAAAGGCACTGGCATATTGAAGAACACATGGGCTTGTGGTTAATGTGTTAACCGAGGTACAATAGACTTATTATTTGTTTCCAGGAACCAAGGGTGGTCTGAAAAATTAATGACTACAGTGTTTGAAAATTAAGTGAACTCCCTAATATATACTCTTGTTGATCCACCGAGTTGGGTGTTTAGCATTCCTCAACAGGAGACTAAATCTTTGCCGTCATTTCCCCAGTGACGCTGGCGCCCATACGAGAAATGTATTCAATAATCTTTTATAAGCCCTGTGGACTCCAGCATTCTGCAGCTCAGACTGAGGCTGAGAATTCCAAAGGAAACACCCCATCGGTGCCCAGCAGGTGGATCGTAATTGCCTTTTAGGCAGCAGAAGAAAAACGATCGACTCCAGACGCTAAGAGAACATTTAAAGGGTTTCTAATTTGTGCTGAATTAATAGTAAAGGCAAAAACCCAAGAATAAGTGCTGAAAAATCTATGGATATTGGTTCTCATTTCATTTTAAAATTCTGTTTTCTGTAAGTAAATCTGATTGTTGAATTTGCCACATAGAATATGCCTCAAAAACTAGCATCCCTAGCTCTTTTTGTTTTGATAAAGCCCCAGCCCAAACCCCGTAATTGTGCTCGTTTGTGACATTTTCCTCTGTTAGGGTGATAATTGGTAACAGCTGCCAAAGGTCCTCTGACCTAGGATGACCTACTAGGGGCTTGTGGCTTAACTCAGGCTAGGTCAACAAGTGGGCCCCGTGGCAGGGCCTGAGTGAGAAATTGATCTGATGACCAAAAGGGGCATTTTCTCTCTAATTTGTAAAAACTACTCGATTCCTCACCTCTGAGGGTTAGTAACCTTGTCAGAGTCTGAGTTGGCCAATACCTCACAGTTTGACTTAATACTCTTTCTTCTTCATTAACAAAGCCAATGCGATAGAAAGGTTAGCCTCATTCCTCCATAATCGTGGTCTTTGTAAAGCCACGATATTCTCCATCATTTAGAGCAAGTTTTCCCTTCAGCGTCTTCAAAAAATCTTTGGAAACTTGAGGTCCAGATGTGTGGCCTTGGAGGGATCTCCACCCCTACACCTACCTGGGCACCCAGAATGGATTAGTGTTTCTCTGCTGCTTTTTGTGAGGCTGCCATCAGGTGTATTTGTCTTTTAATCAGCATCCAAGAATGGAAATCCTGCTATTAAATTGTCCTATGATAATACTTGCGCTTAAAATCCTTTAACTCAGCTCCGAAGGGAGACATTTATGTGTCCAGCATGGCCTCATGGGATTGTCCAGCAGCAGCCTTTTAAGCTGTCACCGGAATGTATGTGACTTCTCACAAAATAAATACCTTTGTAGCACGGAGCAGAACCATGGGCACTAAGAGCACATGCATTAATTTGTTTGTTTGTTTGTTTGTGATCGAGAGTGCCACATTGTGTGCTGGGCCTGAGGCTGCCCTGCTGCCTACATCACCCACCCCTCCCTGAGCGCCTCTGGCTCATGGGCTCATTTTGCTCCCCAAGGGAAGTCCTGACTGGGAGGCACTCACTTAGATTGGCAGGGAGGGTGGGGTGCAAAGCCGTCGCTCCTTCCCTGGCCCTTTGTCCAGCAGAGCAAGGAAGCCTCTAGCTCGCCACCCAGCAGCGGCCACGGAGGGTTCGATGGTCCGAGCCGATGCTTCTCTTTGCTTCCCTCCCCTGTCCTGCAGATCCAGCCCCAGCCCTGGACCTAGGGCAGCAGCTCCAGCTCAAGGTCCAGCGCATGCACGATATTGAAACTGAAAACCAGAAGCTGAGGGAGACTCTGGAGGAATACAACAAAGAATTTGCGGAAGTGAAAAATCAAGGTAGGCTGGAACCCGGGTGCTCTTCTTGGGCACTTTTTGGGTCCTTAATTGCCCTTCTAGGACTGTTGAGACTAGCCTTAATTGCATTTCATTAAGTCCAGGTGGGGCAGAAATCACAGCTGCTTGACATTCCACAGTAGCTCCTTCACCACTTAGGAGTGAACCATTTTCATCTGTCCTGGGAGCTGTGTGCGATTTTGTGGCCTCCTGACAGGATGGATCAGGAGTTCTTTCAAATGCTTCCTCTATCAGGCGGTGATAGGCTCAGCCTTGAAAAAAAAAACACCGTTGCCTCGGCCTCGAGGCAGGCACCACCTGTCAGAGCGCCAGTCGCTGATCAAAGGATTCCAGCCAGTAAGGCATTGAATAATTACAGCAGATACATTAAGGCTTTGGCCTCATCCTCGGTCTGTCTGTGTGTTTAAGCACTCCCCGTTCCTTGTTCATGTCGCTGGCTCATGATTAATTCAGCAGAAGCATCTTGGGGCAGCTGCCCAACCATCAACAAGCCCAGAAGGAGCAAAGCTTCTGCCCTGGACAAAAAGGCTTTAGGTTTTTCTTCCTCATCTTTCCTGCACCAGAAAACAAAATGTACTCACTTAGAAACCAGTTGCCCCTCTCTTCAGAAGGCTCGTTATAAAAATGACAGTCTTCTATAACAGGGGCCAAAAGGTTTGTTCGGTGGTGGTGTTGGTTTGGGTTTTTGGTTTCTTCCAGCCAGCCACAAGCAGGGGCTCTGTGGCTTGGAGAACAGCTAGGAAGAAGGAGAGAGGGAAATTAGACAGGCATATTGTTTTACTTACTTTGTTTGGCACAGATTGATTACCTTTAGGACCCTTAACAAGTATCTTTAAAAATATTTTAAGAAAAACTGATAAAACTGTATCTCCTAGGTTTAAAACTTTAGATCCTGGGGATATGTTACCCCCAAAACCAAGGAAGGTGGTTCTTTACACCTCTTTGTATTTCTACTGCTGCTAAGACAGTCTTTTAAAGCACGCGTCTGGCTAAGGTTCTTTGCTTCCCTCCTCAAGACCCTTCAGCGGCTCCCCTGTTTTCTCAAGGATAAAATAGAAATTCCTCAGCTTGACATTTAAAGCCTTTTGCAGCCTGACCTAGCCCACCCTTCCAGATTTATTTCAGATCAGCTCAGTGGTGCAGTGGAAAGAGCTCTAGGCCTGGAGCGAGGAAGAAAGGCATTTACTAGATAACTGACCATGGGCAACTCACTTCACCTTTACCTGCCTTGGTTTCTTCGTCTGTAAAAAGAGGATAGCCATAATGCCTAGGTCCCAGAGTTGTGATAATCAGGTGAAGTGATAACTATAAAATGCTTCACACAGTGCCTGGCACATAGTAAGCGCTGTATAAATGGTAGTTATTATCATCGTCATTATCTGGACACACGCTACGTTCTAGCCCACGCATTCTCTTTGCTGTTCTAGGAACATATTACTCCTTGAAAACCTCCTCTCCTTGCCTCCACCTTTAGAATCCCTTGTTTCCTTCATGGATCATGTGTCACCACTGGTGGGGACCCTTTAGTGCTCTCTGATACTGCGTGTGTTCATCAGAGGCTGTGCATTGTAAATAGAGAGCCAGCTTCAGAGGCAGGAAGGCTTCTGCTTAGGGCATAGGCTGGGCCACCCCGAGGAAATTGCTCAGTTGTGTCATCTCTGGCAACTTTCCGAAACCCAAGTGCAGAAGTTTCAGATGTACCTTGATAGGTGCCACTGGTTTCCTCCAGTGAAGTCACAAGTCCATAAAACAAGATTGAGGATGATGCCAGCAGGGCCCCCAGCGGCAGTAGAGATGGGGGCACCTGTGCAGGTGTAGGCCTCGCTCTGCAGAAGGTGGTCATGGCCCGTTTCCCTTGTGGCACTCGTGGGGCTACCTCTGTCAGATAGGTGTCCGCCTTTAGCACTTCCCGTGAGAACTGTTTCCTCAGAACACATGACTCTCCTGAGTGATGGCAGCCTTCTCAGAGAAGAGACTCTTTGGGGGCCAGTGCCCAGCCTTCCAGCACACATCCAGAAGTACCAAAAGAAGGGGAAATGCCCATCTCCTATTTCTTTTCCCCAGGAATTCTCCAGGTGTTTTTCCTATAAGTAAAACTTGGTCATCTCTTTTGGCCAAGAAAGGCTGTAGCTTTTATCAGTGAAGAGCTATGACTATTAATTGTGTAGTCAATTGGATTAAAATATTGATGTCCTGTGGTTTGGTTACTTGACCAGCTTAAATGGGCCACTTTTACACATCCGAGAGAAGTCAGTAGGAGGTTCCAGCTTTAACCTTGGAGTTAACCTCCCTCTACAGATAGGAGCAGGTCATTGGATCTCACCCTTGGCTTGTCCTGTTGGGAGGAAGCAAGATGGCAGAGTGAATAACGTCTCGGCTTGGCGTCAGGAGGGTCTGAGTTCAAATCCCACCTCAAACGCTTGGTGGCTGGATGACCTTGGGAAAGTCACAGGACCTCTCTGGGCCTCAGTTTGCTCATCTGTTTAATGAGGGAGTTAGCTTCTGTGGCTGCTCAGGTCCTTCTGTGCTCCAGGCTGTGCTCTGAGGATCCTTCCTGTGAGACTCTGGGTAGCCACTCTCACTTTCCTTACCTGTCAAAGGAGTGATCTCTAAGCCCCTTCCAGCTCTCAAGCCATGATCATAGGATGAATTTCTGGGTTGGTGGGCTGAGCTTGAAATCCACGTTCTGAGTTGTCCTAATAGAAGGTATAAATATGGAATTGCCATTGCTGTATTTCCCACCCAGGGCTCTGGGGGTCCAGAGGTTGGCAGGCCACATTGGGCCTTCTTGGCCAGCTCCCTGGCCTGGGGAAGTGGAATCAAGTTGGTTTTTCTCCTTACAGCCATGGGTAGCTCTTTCTCCAGCTTCTCTTATGTGGCACTTCCTGTTTCTCCCCATCCCAACCATTCCGCTACACCATCCCCATTTTCTTTGGTTACACTGCAGCAGCCCTGCCCGTGGATCTTCTTGTGGCTAGTGACCTCCCTGCCACCATACCCACTGTTGCTAGGGAGCTCAGGTGGAGCCTAGCCAGCCCACCTGGGAAGCTCCACCATGATGTCTCCCATTCAGAAAAATGAATCCAGCTTGCGGAAGGCAGCATCACCCAAACACTGCTGTTTTCTTCTTGGGCACAAAATTAGGAGCCAGCCGGGCTCTGCTTGTTCTAAGCATAGAGTAAAGCCCACACTCAGACTTTATTAATCTTCACTCCAAAGGGGGCTAATTTAAGACTCATCGATAAGATGATATTATATTTTACCATTGATTTTTTTCTCTGCTTGTATTAGAGAAACCTTAGTTCTCCTTCCCAGCAAACTCCATTGATCCTACTCAACCTAAATGCTTAGAGTTCAATTTAACATTTAGGGAGTAAAAGGTCTCCAAAGGGACTCATAGCCATCGATTTCATGTCAGAGTTGAAGAAGGAAGGTTTCCAGTGCACCAGGCAGGCTGGGCTGCTCAGCCTCAGGCTGGTTCTAGAGCCCGCAGAGCTGCAGGACCAGAGCAGCAGGACCTGTGGCTGTCTGTCTCACCAGAGTTTTCCCCCTGCCCTTTCTAGAGGTCACGATCAAAGCACTTAAAGAGAAAATCCGGGAATATGAGCAGACCCTGAAGAACCAAGCAGAGAACATAGCTCTTGAAAAGGAACAGAAGTTACAAAATGACTTTGCAGAGAAGGAGAGGTGAGTGTGCATGGGGGTTCATTGGCGTGTGTGTGTGTGTGTGTGTCCGGGGCATACATCAGCATGTGCCTGTGCATGTGTGTACGTGTGGATGTGCACATATGCAGACCTAAGAGAGGAGGGGGCCTGGCCTCCTACTTGCTGTTACCAACAGGGCTCTTTCCCGGGCCGAGGAAGGGAGCTGCCCAGCTGTTGGCTCTCTCTGGTTTTTGATACAGTCATTTGCTGGCCAACTTTGACACTCAGCATGATGGCTATGAAAGTGAATCTGGAGAAACCAGACCAGGCGGTAAATGAAAATCCTGCGAGGGCATCAGAGGTCTCATCTCGGCCTCCCTTTCTTCTTTTGGCGGGAAGGGTGGGTCATGACAGCCTATAAAGCATGGTACCAATAGTCAAGTCTCTCCCCTTTTGCTGATGGGGTAATTCAGTCACCTGGGCCTGAAGGGCATGGGTCTTGGACACATTTTCCCACAATTCCACCATAAATTGAAATAACAGTCCAAGGAAGTTGGGAGAATAGCAGTTTCCTGGTAGTTATTTCATTGTAGTAAGCTCTGGGACTGAAGTCAGCCTCTGAATTTCAATGACATTTCTCTTCCAGTAAATCAGGGCACAATTCACTCCTGTGTGCCCAGCTCAGAATGGGCTAGGACCCTCTTGTAGTTTTCGCCTTTTAAGTATATAATAGAGTTAGTTCTGGGACTGGGGTGAATTGGTCACTTTGTTGGTGGAGGTAGGGGAGGGGTTGTTTTTAAAAGTAATCATTTCTCAGGGGTTCCTAACCTGGGGGTGGCATCAAGGAACTTATTAGATACCTGCACTTCAACATAATTGTATTCCTTTGTGATCTGCTATAATCTGAGCAGGGGATCCATGGGCTTCCCCAAATGCCAAAGGGGCTCTGATGCAAAAATGCTTAAGAACCCTTGATTTAATGCAATGGATATTTCTGTTTCTACAAATCAAGAGCTGAATTGTAGAAGCTGCTGAAAATTACATAAATTTGCATTGAAAAAAAAAACCCTCACACAAACTGAAAATTTTTCCCTTAACTTGATTGAGTGATATGAAATATTTTTAGCTATTAGGTTAAGGCCGAAACCCTGCCCATTAAACAGGGAACTGCATATGCTTGTGTGTCAGAGAAACAAGTTCAGCTCCCCAAGAAAATGCAGTGGTTCTCCTGCAAGTCCAGATGCAAAGATCCATTTCCCGTTGATTCCGTTCCCTAGATACCTAAATTCCAACCAGGAGGCAAGGGGAGACTTTGGCCAGACCACAGTTTTCCTTGGACCTTGTTCCACATGAAGGTATTCAGAATTCTGTGTGCCTGGGGCATCGTCTGTTGTGAAGCCCAGATGCATTTTGTGGAGATAGGAACACCAGAAGTTCCCCATGCCGGTGGAAACACAGGTCTAGATCCCTTTCCACAGGAAGGAAGGGAAGAAGGGAGGGAGGGAGGGAGTGGGGAGAGGGGAAAGCCAGACATAAACAAAAGCTGAAGGGAGTTGCAGTAAGTGTCTCCTAATGGTCCTTTTCCTTGCTCTGGCCTTGGGTCTACATGTATGTGTCAGTGAGAGACTGTCCAAGAGGCAGCGTGATCAGAGAACTCTTAGTTTTAAACAAATTGTTGTTAACGTTTCAGTTTTGTGCCCCCTACGCTTCCCAGTGTACCCCCACCTCCACGTTGCCAAAGAACCATATGTTGTTAAAAAAAAAAAGATAGAAGAAGTAATAATAATAAGGAAAGAAGAGCCAGTTCAGCAGCCGACCTATCTGAAAGGTGTGACATTGTATGTGTTGTTACATACCCATAGTACCCCACCTCTCCAAAGAAGAGAGGGGAGCTACCATCTCATATACTTCAAGTCATTAACAGAAATGCCAATCAAAACAGCTTTTAACTTTATCCTCAGGAAATTGGCAAAGGTGACAGTGTATAAAAATAGGCAGTGTGGAGGGGTTGTAGGAAGACTGCTCGGAAGCTTCCAGGAAGCCCTGGATTGGACCTCCAAAGACTTGAATTAGAATTCTGACCGTTCCTTGTCTCCCCCATCTGTAAAGTGAGGGGCTTGGTCCCAGTGACCTCCGATCCCTCAGGCCCTTCCATCACTGGGTCTCTGCTCCCTCCATCGCAATAACAGGGCTCAGAATGCCTTGTCTAAACTAAACTCTGGAAGGGGTGCTCACCCCAGGTAAAGAAGGAGGAATGCTGAGATGTGGCCAAGCAGGGGTATTAGAACTCCCCCCAGGTCTTGGCTCAGAAGTTAACCAAGTGATCCAATTAACAGCCATTTCACCGGTGATGGAGCAGCCGCCACATCCATCCAGGACAGGCTTGCAGCCGCCACTTTCTTCCCTGGGTCATTTTTGTTCATTCTCCTGGTGCTCGCTTGGGGTGACAGTGGGCACAGGAGCATGTTTTTAAAACTGGCTTTTCAAGAACAGGTTTGGTTTAGGTCAAGCTCACATCCGGATGGCTCCATATATAACTAAGCTGCCTCGTACCTTGGATGGCACAGTTGGTATCACAGAGCACATGCGTCATTCAAATCATTGATGAGCAGGCCTCCTGATAGGAGAGACGATGGGATGGTTTGCTGATTTCCTGCAGGTTTCTTGTAGTGGAAGCCGTTGCCAGCTGCCTGATTGCAGTTGAGATAGCTGATCACTGCCGCTCACAAGCACGTCATACATTCACCTTGGTAAGCACGATTACCAATTTGGCTTCCTTCTCTTCCTTTTTTCAGAAAGTTGCAAGAAACACAGATGTCTACCGCCTCCAAGCTGGAGGAAGCAGAGCATAAAGTTCAAACTTTGCAAACAGGTTTGCTCTTTTATTTCACTTAAACTTAGATTGGTGCTCTGATGGGGGATCTGGGAGAAGAGCAGAAATGGTGGTGGTTGTGTCCTCTCCCCTGCCTTCTATTAAGAGTCTAAAGTCTTTCCTGCTGGTGGAAGGCTATGGCCTTAATCCTCACCTTCACCCCACCTTCAAGAAGTTGCCATGAAAAGTCAGATGGAAAGTTGACAGCCCATGTCCCTTGGCAAGACGGGTGTGCCCACCCTTCCCCCTGGTGCCCACTCTCCCTTGGCATTTGTTTGGTAGGAACTGAACGGAGACCTGCTACAGTCCCTCTTCGATCCTTGATTGACACCACTGCCTTCCCCCTTGGCCGTGGCCAGTGCTCCAGCTGGTGCCTATTTTCCCTCTTGAAATACTTGGGATGTGCCCGGGTGCTTGAGCCCACATTGTATCTGCTGTGTGGACTATAAGCTCCTTATGGGAAGGGACCACTCCTCTGTACCTGGCACATGGGAGAAGCTTCATATGTGTCTGTTGAATTTAATTACAGGCATTTTGAGTAATGATTAAATTGAGTTGTGTGGGGAAGCCCTACCTTCCATATTCACTCGCCTCCTCCTCCAGGAACAATTTGATTCTTTCTACCCTTATTCCACGGACTCTGTGGCTAAATCTCTAAAGAGGCTGCTGCCGAGGAAGGTCTTTAGCAGAGGGAGCAGATGTTCTGATGTCAGGAAGACTCGGGTTCAGATCCTGCCTCTGACACGATTGGCTTTGTGACCAGGGGCAAGTCCTCCAGCCTCTCTGAGCCTTGGTCTTCCTGTGTGTAAAATGGGGACAATAGTGTCTGTAAATGGGCCCCTCCCAGACTGGTTCCGAAGAGATGGCTCACACAGAGCCTCCGCGGCCCTTCCGGGGATGGGAATGTCAGTGATTGATTGTCGTTATCACCATCAGAGCCACTTAATTCTTTAATGGATAAATTTGGTTTCGCCACAAACAGGCAAACCTCAACACTGCCACAAGAAAGCCTATACAAAGGCTTGGCCTCAAAGGGGCAGCCCAGAATAGGAACTGTGACCGCTGCCGCATGGCCTCCTGGATGCCCGAGTGTTGGGCAGCCAGCTCATGCCCATGCTCCCACTTGCTTGTTGTGGGTCATTGGCCACGGCTTCCATTGCTGTCCGTATTCACAGATCTAGAACCACCCTCTAGATTTTTCTTTTGTTCCTCCTGACTTCCTTCTGCATCACTCCGTATCATGTCTTTCCATGTTGATCAGTTTCGTCTATTTGTCATTCATTTCATGCAGTCTCACAGTATTTATTCGATAACATCCAACCAGGCTAATTTGGTAAAGCCTTCCCCCCATCATTAGGTACATGGTTTGTCTCCAGTTTTTGCCTTTACAAATAAAGCTACTGCCAGTATTTTTATATAGATAGTGTGCGCTCTCCCTCTCTCTCTCTCTCTCTGTCTGTCTGTCTGTCTGTCTGTCTGTCTTTCCCCACCCTACTTCCTTGGCATATAAACCCAGTCATGAGTGGGATCACAAAATCAAAGGGTACAGATCATTTTGTGCATTTTCATGAATTGTTCCAAATTATCTTCCAAAATGATTTGCTAATATATTACCTGTGGCAACAAAACTCCTGTTGCTATGAATTATGCTTCAAGAAACTGCTCATAGCAAGCCTTTAACAATCTGGAGAAGGTCTCTCCAGAAAGGTGATGCGAAATTTTTTTCATAGTTTATTTTTAAAATATGATAGATAATGCATTGTATACTAAGTGCCAGTGCAACTAGACTCGCTTTGTAACTATGTTTAAGTTAAATGAATTTCAGTTCATAAAATGCTCGAACTTTTCCGTCACTCCTAAGGCTCCATCAGGATTCCTAGTACCTTCTCCGTTGATTTTCCTCAAATATAGAAGACCTAATTAATTACATGTTCAAAGATAAGGAGGATTACATAATCAAAGGGACAATACTTCCTAAATGTACATATTTGATACATTAGTCAAAATGCCAGGAGTTTTCTCTGTAGTGCTAGCTAAAATCATAATTTCCTTGGAAAAAAAAGTAGACAAGACTTTTAAGGGATAGACTAGGGGGGAAAAAGCTGATGAGGGTGACTTTGCATGACTAGGCTTTAAAATCTATTACAAAGCATTTGTCAGCAAAATTATCTGATACTGGGGAAAATAGAGAAATAACTGAGTACAAGAGAATAAATGCTCTAGATGCTCGATCACGTATTTTTCAAAATTAGAGATGGATTAACTTATATAATGTGAAAAGTGGGTTCATTAAAATGGGATTCATTATTCCACAGACATACTTAGGAAATTTGGTTTGCAATCTGGTGGGAAATGTCCATTTCACATCATGTAATTCAATAGACTCTGGCTGGATACTAGACTTAAGCATAAGATGAGAACTATCAAAAATGTGGAAAGAAATAGAATAATGTACTTATGTTAATTGTTGAGGAAAGATGGCTTTTTTCTGTTCTTCATATAAAAGGAATATCGGAGACAAGATAAATGTGCTTGTTTACACTAAAAAGTAAATCTATACAAAAAATATTTAATTTTTTTAAAAAAAATTGCAAAATACTTATGGGAAATATGACAGCTAAAGCCTTGACATCAAAAACATACAAAAAATCATTTTAAAATTTGTAAAGGTAACTCCCAATCCACAGTAGATAAATTATCAGAGGACATGTGCAGTTTTCAAGAAAGGAAACACAAGTTATTAATAAGCATTTGAAAAAATGATCACTGTTAAAGAAATACAAAGTAAAGGATTATGGAGACCCTACCTCTCACCTATTAACTTAGAAAAAAGAGATAGCCATGGAAGCCCAATGTTGGCAGGGTTGTGGTCAAACAGGTATACTCTCTATTCCTTGAGTTTTTTTAGAGTCTGATATGACAGTGTGGAACAAAAGTTATAGACGTAATCATGCCTTTCTACCCAATAATTAATTCTGTTTTTATGACTTTCCCCTGAAAGAAAGGCTTATCAAAAATAAAAGGCTACCTGTCTTTTCAAAGATTTTCATAAGAGCATTTTTTGGCAGTTTATGAAAAACTGGAAGCAAGTTCTCAATGTCTAACCACTGGGGAATGATTAGTGAATTGTGATACATGTGATGCGATGGAATGCGACGATGCCTTTATGGCCAAAAAATATGGAGACTATTAAGCAATCTGGAAAGGTCTTTATGAAATCATGCGAACCCCTGCCACCACCCCAGCCACCCTCCCCCCCCCAAAAAAAAAACAACCCCAGAAATGTAATTTATTTTTTAAAAAACAGCAAAGTCCTATGTTTTACTTGACAGGTAGAACACCCAGTGAAGGGGAAAGAAGAGTTTGTATTTGAATTTACAAGTTGGGAAGCTGCTATTCTAGACTTTATCTGTTTGTGTTCTGCCTTTTAGCCCTGGAAAAAACTCGAACAGAATTATTTGACCTGAAAACCAAATACGATGAAGAAACTACTGCAAAGTAAGTTTTTCCCACTGCTTTCTCCACGCACGCTTCCTGCTACGGTTGCTAAGCATCTGTGCCCGCGTCTGGCTCTCTCTCTCCTTGGGCTATGTCTTTGCTTTCGTCTTGGCCTACTTCTTGCTCTTTGTGTCCTCCTGCCTTGGGTCATGTACTTGCCCTGTTGGGTTCGAAGGGTGGGGGCATTGCCTGGACTAGGAGGTTCTTGGCTCTTATGATGCCAAGATGACCCAGCCTGCTCACTAGAGCCAAGGATGTTCATGAGAGTCCCTCAATTCCCGTGGGGTTGAGTGGATGGAACTCTTCCTTAGTCCTTGTCCAGGCAGGCCATTCCAGGAGCGGGTCAGAGGGAACTAGGAAAGTGACCAGACTCTGAAAGTTGCCGTATGACATGTTCAGATGTGTCTTGTTTTATTTGGCAGCTAGCACTAAAGGTCCAGAGCTGGAAGGGACCTCAGACAAGATGAGGAAACTGAGGTGCAGGAAGGTAGAGAGACTTATCCAAGGTCACTCAGGAAGTCAGTGTCAGAGGCAGGATTTGAGCCCATTTCCTCTGCCTCTAGCATCATGGTACTCCTGAGAAGGCCTCAGTTTTTTATAATAAAATTGGGGGGAAGGGGAAGGCGAGCTAGATGGCCTCTGAGGGTCCCCATCCAGCTCTAAATCTAGGCCACAGTGATCCTGAGTTTGGGTCGATTCAGTTTTTGTCAGTTGGATCATATTTTACACGAAGCAGTGGGCCTCTCGACTCACAGAAAGAATCTTTCTGTACTTCCATCCGGGGGAAGGCACCTTAGGATTGGAACGGTCATCCTTCTGCTGTGTCTATTTCTGGGCACATGTCAGCCCATCCACACCAAGGGGACCTGAGGATGTGCAGCCAAAGCCCCACAAGCTGCTGGTCACCTCTCACTGTGTAGGTAGTTTATATTTACTCATTTATCTGCCTCCACGTTCTTCCACCTCCATTGGATGTAAACTCCTCAGGCACTGTGGGTGTTTTCATTTTTGTCTTTGAGTGCCCAGGGCAGAGCATAGCAGCTGACACTCGAGATGCGCGCCCCTCAGCCCTCTCACCTCCATAACTCATCTTGCCCCACTGCCTTCGGTCCCACACTCTCCCGCTGATGGCCCCCATGGCTTAGGCCCAGCGACCTCACCAGGCTGCCACAGAAGGCTCTTGATTGTTCTTCCTGCCTCCAGGTTCTCGCCTTCTCAAACCCCACTCCACGCAAAGTTCCTAAAGCAGGCTCTGGCGGTCACTCTCCTCCTCAGGAAGCCTTTGTGGCCTCTGTTGCCTTAAGGATCCAATAGAAAGGTCACTCTTTGCCAGTGAGCCCCTTCACAGTCTGGCTCCAGCCAGACTGACTTCTCCTTCCTCCCCCAAGGACCCGATGTTCTCCCCTGACAGACCCATCTCCTGCCTGGGCCGTTCCTGACGCGTGCAGGCGTTGGTTCTCCCTCCTGCTCGGATTGGTTTTGAAGCCTTTCTTCCTTCTCAGGATCCACATTGTCTCCAGCACGGTCCCATAGCAAGGACATCGATTAAATGTTTGTTGAATGGAATTCCGTCGGTCCACCATCACTGCTTAAGTGCCTAGTGTAGGCCAGGCCCCTTGCTGGGCTCTGGGGTTGTGAACACTGACAAAATCGTCCCTGCCTTCAGGGAGCTTCCATTCTATAAAAGAGAGACAATCTCAACAAAATAATTCGTGGAGTTAGGGCACCTGTAGCTGGGAGAATCAGGAAAGGCCTGACGTAGCTAGTGGTATTTGACATGAGCTCTGAAGGAGAGTTCTGAGAGGCAGGGATTTAAAAGGAAGGGCATTCTAGGCATGGGACACAGCTGGGGCAAAGGCTCAGAGATGGAAGAGGGAATTGGGACTGTCCTGGGCACAAAGCCCTTCGGGCTTTTGGAGCAGAAAAGTAACAAGGTCCCCCAGCTGAACTGAGGAAGAGGAAGGTCCTTCAGCAGAAGCGACACATCTGGATATTTGTGTGTACCTTTCCAGACTTAATCAAAATAGTCAGGTTGTTTTGATCTTACCACGGCAGCCATGATCAGACTGCCTGTTTGAGTTATGTTTTATTTATTCTCGCAGAAGCTCAGATTATTTGTGCTTAATTTTTAGAATTCAGATGAATTTGATAGAACCTCATTTGAATATTGGCTTTGCTGGTTGATTAAGTATAGTATGTAGAATCGTTGAGTCAGAGAATTTGGGGGCTAGACAATAAAAATCAGGAAACCAGAACTCTCTTGCATCCCTTCCAGGCCTAGCTAAAATCCCACCTGCTCCAAGAAGCCTTTCCTGATTGCCCCTTCATTCTCGGGCTTCCCTCTGTCAGTTACTCTCCATTTATCAGATCTTGTAGCTCATTTGTACAGACTTGTGTCCATGTTGTCTCCCCTATTAGATAGTGAGCTCCTTGAGGGCAGGAAGTCCCTTATCCTCAGTGCCTAGCACACAGAAGGTCTTTAATAAAGGTTTATTGACTGACTCACTAAAAGTTAGCCAATAAGTTGGGGCCAGAGTGAGAATGAAAACCATTTTAGTCATCAAGCACTTATTAAGTGCCCCTCTATAACAAGGGGCAATAGGGTGTAGTGGAACTGACCTAGAATGAATAAATTAACATTTCTTAAGTACTTAATATATGCCATGTACTGCACCAAGGAAGATCTGAGTTCAAGGCCTGCCTGACACATACTGGCTGTATGACCTTAGACAAATCACTTAACCTCTCAATGTTCTGGACACTCTCAAAGGCTTATGTGTTATAGAGAAGGTAGCAACCTGCATTGGTGGAGGGAATTTCCTCCCCAGGAGTTTTCTATACCAGTCAACACAGGTTCACTCTCTGTCCTCATCAAATTTTTTTTAGGTAGTAATTATTTAAAAAGGAAGGGGGAGAGAGAGAGAGAGAGAGGGAGAGGGCAAGAGAGAGAGAGAGAGAGAGAGAGAGAGAGAGAGAGAGAGAGAGAGAGAGAGAGAGAGAGAGAGAGAGAAGGAAGGAAGGAAGGAAGGAAGGAAGGAAGATACTTGTGCTCCTGGGAGCTTACATTCTACTGAAAGAGAACCATATTTGAGGAATCCAGGAGCAGTACCCCACCCCTTTCCTGAACCGTGAATCTTCTCTAATCAGTTTTTGGAGTAAAAATCTTAAGGCTTTTCTGTGTGTCCATATTACTTTGAGAACATGATAAATTTTCCATAAGGTGTCCAATTAGTGATCCCTTTTAAATTAAATGTCATTGTTTTTCAAAGAACAAACATCGATTTTCTCTCTTTCCCATCTCTCCCACCCCCACTGAGTGTGTTAGGAGAGACCTCGTAACAAACATACACAGTCGAGTAAAAACAAATCCTCACATCGGCCTCCTTCTGCCTCTTGACTCTCCCTGCTCTCTGTCTGGAAGCCTGGTATCAAGCATCCTCAGCCCTCTGATCGACCATGGTTGGCCAGTGGATTGAGCAGAGTTCTTAAGTCTTCCCCAATTGTTTGACTTGTCCCTGCTGTTCTGTCTCCTTCCCTGATTCTCCTCACTCTGCTCACTTCATTCTGTTCGGCGTTCCCATTATCAGATGCTTCCCTTAAAGTTCCCCATTTTCTAGATTTCTTTTATCTCTTCAGCCTGAGCAGCTGACAAAACCCCAGGGTTTTATGTTCTGAGTTTTTTTCTCTTTCTGTTTAATCTTTACTCTTGTAACTGTGGGACAGTTATCTTAGAGAGCTTTGTTGACTTTTTTCTAAAAAATCAATCCTTTGTTCTTTTATCAGAATACCTGATGCCTGAGTTGTTTTTTACTGCACCTATGTTATTTAGAAAAAAATTTATCAAACTTTTCACAAGTTCCATTTATGTAGAGGTTTGAGATTTACAAAGCATTTTTCTTTAATTCAGCAAATAGGAACAAAAAATCGCCTAACAAAACCTTAAACTATTTATGGTTTGATACTTAGATTTGG
Source organism: Phalanger gymnotis (assembly GCA_028646595.1). Classification (NCBI taxonomy): domain Eukaryota; kingdom Metazoa; phylum Chordata; class Mammalia; order Diprotodontia; family Phalangeridae; genus Phalanger; species Phalanger gymnotis. The sequence goes on from CM053627.1 coordinate 17,483,989, forward strand.
ATAAAAATAAAATTTAATAAGAATAGCAGTAACTTGTTTTCATCCAACAAACATTTAAGTGCATACTGTATGCAAGATATTGATACAAGATTACAAAAACAGAAATAAACCTATCTGTGTCCCTGGAGAGCTTGTTTATTATCAAACAAGAATCATTTGTTAAGTATCAACTACACACCAAGCTACTGTTCTAGAGAAACAGACAAGAGTGAAATGGTCCCAGCCCTCAGAAAGCTTATAATCTAATGGGGGAAGTGACATTTACACCTATAAACATACAGATTGATACAAGGGAGTTTTGGGAGGGTGACAGTAGGAGCTGAGGACTGACTTCAGGGAGCAGCAGGGGAGGCTGGATCTGACCCCTCACCCTGAGCCCTGGTCCCTACCCTGACTCTTAAGCCAGGGGCACAGCTCAGCTGCCTGTCTTTTATTTTTGTTTGTTTTGTTTTAATAGATCAGGGAGCAAGAAAGGTTTTGCAATTTTTGAATGCGATAAACTATTGCAAAACGCAAAATCCATTCTTACCTTACTCTGTCCTACTTCGACCCCTGCACTAACCCATTGGAGCCCAGACCTTACTGGCTTCCTGACTGTTCCCGTCAGTACCCTCTAAAGGTGTTGCCTTTTTATTTCATAATGTAGTTTGCAGTGACCACGTGGCATCTTCCTGACTCCAGATCAATTCCTTTCTCTGCCACTTAGTAACTGTGCGACTTTGGGAAAGTTTGATGTCCTTCGGCCTCATTTAAATGGGAATAATAAAGGCACCTACCGCCAAGAATCGTTTGAGGGTCAAGCAAGATAATATTTATGAAGCATTTTGCTCATCTTAACGCTCTATGTGAATGGGAGCCATTGTGATAATCATTCTCATCTCTTCCTTGTGGAGCCCTGCACATGTCTTGCTGCTTTTCTTTGTATTTATTATATTGGTTTGTCACTGGAGCATGAGATTATTCCATTTTACCAATATATCGTCATTTATTTAGCATTCCCTCATCATTGGCCATGTAATGTATTTTCCCCTTATTGCTCAATTAAGAAGCTGTAAATATCTTTTGTACAATCAGGTCTTACCCCCTACCTTTTAATCCCTTTTAAGTCTGAGGGAATGATGGGTTTGTTAACTCTTGTGTATTACTAGATGGCCTTAGAAAAAAGATGGCATCACTTAACCTGGCATCTAGCACATAGTAAGCGATCGGTGTCTATAGATCAATGGATTGCTTTCTAATTTAGTCAGCAAGCATAATGATGTGTGCCTGTTTCCCCAGGCACAGCCCTGCCAACATTGAAGTTTGTGATTTACCTGTTTGCTAATTTAATAGATGTTAGGTAGCTTTAGTCAGGAAGAGTTTGATGGGCTTCTCGCCCATCCTGGCCGTGTGACTCTGGACAAGATCCCAACCCTGTCAGGGCCCCAGGCAGCTCCCCAAGATTCTAAGACCAGAATAATCCCAGGTCTGCACTGGCCCACGGATTTCCCTCACCAGGGAGCCTGATCCAATCAGAAAGCAAGGAAGAAAAAGAAGAGATCATCCTTTAAAATTGCTTTAATTTGTATTTCTCTGAGTTTGAACAGTTTTCAAATAATTAGTAATGTAATAGATATATATGGGCATGTATACATAATACACACTTGTATCTATACAAACATGTGTGGATAAGCACAGATATACACACATACATACACTTTATGTGTGTGTTATGTATCTATATCTGTATCTATATCTATATATATGTATGTATATCTCCATCCAGGTTAGTAGTAAATCCCTAGAATGAGCCTGTCAGATCGCTTACCATTTTTACAGAAGCTTAGATAACAAAGTTTTGCTTCTAAGGTAGGCCCATGACCTTAAGTGACCCCACTCAATCATCCAATCTCCTGGTACTCTGACAAGTGTCTGACATTATCCCCTCAAGATTATCACAAAAGTCTGCCATTTGCCATGTTTTTGAATTGCACCCCCCACCCCAAAGAATTTGAAATACTCTAATAGTCCTGCTTGTACACTTTTTCATCCACTTAAGCACCTAACGTATTACAAGGAGACTAGAAGATTAAATACCAAGAATTTATTGCCAATATCCTCTAATGTTTTCTCCTCAAGTGGCTCTTACAGTGTAGTAGGTGCTGCATTACGTTGACATTCTTGTTCTTTTCAATTGTGCTGACCCTTTTTTAATTAGGCTGTTGTGGGGGGAAAGCAAGAGGGAAGAGTTTTCCATTTCTGCTTTGGTGGAGTTGACGTTCTTAGCACCACTTGGTTATGTGCTCTCTTTGGCTCCTGCCTTCTCTGAGAAAGGCCAGAGGCTGTTGAAACATGAGCAGCGTGGGGGGAAGGGCAGGAGAGAGGAGGAGGAAGCACCGAGTTTGCGCTTTTATTCCCTTGTCCCTTCATTTGTTCATTTACTCCACCTCAGATCTTGCTTTTTGCCTGGTGCTTGCACTGTCCCCTTTTTTGTGCCCCCGTTGTCCCTGTGATTTCATAGCCTTTAAGTAAATGACCTTTGCTGAGCTGCCCCTAGCAGAGCCATCCTACTTTGGCAGATTCCCTTGGTTTCTGTTCAGCTTGGGGGGCTGCGCTTGCAACCTCCAAGGCCCCTTCACCTTGAGATCTTTCAGACTCTAAAGTCACTGCCCTTTCCTGGGCTTCAGTTTCCCCATCTTCAAAAAGGGAGCGGCATCCAGTGGCCTCAGAGGCCCCTCCTGGTTCTAGGTCGGGGATCCTTTGCTCCTCGTCTCCTTCTCAGAGCTCCATTAAGAGCTGCCAGCCCATTGGTGAGGGCCCAAAGCTCTGCTAGAACCAACCTAGCAACAAGCAGTTATTAAGCACCTGCTGTATACCAGGCACTGTTAGAACTGCGCTGTATATTTTCATCCTAGAGAACTGTGCCTTTAGCATATGTTTGCTCTGCTTCTTTCCCCATGTGGCCAGAGTGACTTCTATCTGGTTCTCTTTGGGAGAGCATTACCATCATCCCTGGTCCTGGCCCTGGCCTGGCCTGCCTCTGTCTGAGTGTACAATGAGCAGGGCCCTTGTTGGGCTCTTCAGTCCTGAGGACAGTCAGAGTGCTGCCATTTCTGTGTTAGGCCCTGCGCAGGGCCTCAGGGCACCATTGCACCCACGTGTGTGTTTTCTGCCAAACAGATGAAAAACATGTCTCTTTTTTGCACATCACCAACCTGGAGTCAGAATGTGGACGGAGGAGAAGCCAGTTGTGTTACTGGCATCAGGAGCGTTGTTGTCATAGCCTGGCTGTGCGTGAGGCCACAGGGCCTTCCAGTAATGCCACCTCTGACAAGGGGAGGCTGTGTGACTAACAAAAAGGCTAGTTCTTAAAGCATTCTGAGTCTTGTGCAGTTGCTATGAGATCGCGCGCGGAATTTCATGGACACATCCGTTTGTGCAGCACCTACAAGGAGATGGCTTAAGGAGACAGAGCGCTCTTTCCTTTTTTTAAATTCACTCACAGGGAGTAGATGGGGTTCTTGGAGTTCCCAGCTCCAGGTGTGTGGCATCACCTTTCTCTTTGGGAACGCAGTGAATGCATGTCTTGGGCAGCTGATTTCTCTTCCTAGTGTGCCATGGTTGGTCAATTTCCAAAGGACTTGGATTTCCTAACTCATAGATGTTCTGAGTGAGAGGCACCATGGTATAGGGAGAGAGAGCTGGCTTCGGAGTCAGAAGACCTGAACTTCAATCTTGTCTCTGGCACATGCAGCTCCCCTGATGACTCTGGGCCACATGACTCTCCAGTTCCATAAATTACAGAGGAGCTGAGGAACTGCCAGGCCGCATCGGTAGAAGGACTTTCCATAGCAAGAATTTCCCCCTAGATCAGGCCCTCTGCCAGCCAAAAAGAAACCACAGCAAATGTGCTGCGTGGCAGACAGGTTGACCTGCTGGTTAATTTGTGTGCAGAGATCTTCCAGGAAAAGAACATCGCAAGTTTGGAGGGGTTTGTTATCTTGGTCTTGTTTTGATCAGAGACTATCTCTTGATACAGTGTATTTCAGCGGAAAGAGACAAGGACCCTGAATTCGAGTCCTTATTATCCAGGTGACGGCCCTGGACCTCCATGGCTCCTGAGGCCCCTGCCCGTGCCTTGTCCGTCACCTCTGACCTCTCCCTCCTGCGTCTGCTACGGCCCTTCCTACCTCCCCATTAGTTGTTAGATTAAGCAGGCTTTTGTGAGCTCCGTGGTTCTCTCAGATTCTCTGCCTCCTGAGGCAGGCCTTTTTACAGGCTGTCTTAAAACATTTCAGGCTGAGATTGAAGGTTTCAGAAAGTATTTCTTCATCCTCCTTATTTTGGTGATTTCTGAAATTGTCTGCTCTCAGGTGGAAAGCTTGGATGCTTGCTTATGTAACATAGTTTGCTGAGTGTTCCTGAAATCTGTGGACAGCCGTGGGGATTAACCCCAGCAACCCCGTAGCCCACAAACACAACCCTTCCTGAGGAAGAGAAGGCAGAGCACTGCCTCTGAGATGCCGGTCCTGGGCTTCCGTTAGTCAGCAGAGGGCCCCTTCGAAGGCATCGAAGCTGTTAATACCCCCTAAGCTCATTGTATGCCATCCTCGCCGTTTGTCAGCTGGACTATCGGGAGCTGAATGTGACAAGAAGGAAACAGTAAAGTTTTCCATGTGTAGGCTTGAAGTAAAATGTAATTAGCCTTTATGCACAGAACAAGGACCCATTGATGAATACAGCTGGTCTTTGTGTGGGGCTGTCATTGAGAGTGGGAGGGAGAAGCGTTCTTCTTCATGTTTATTAATGCTTAGAGATTCCTTAGACAAATGGCGAGCACAGCTTCATATTTGTTGGAACATCAGGGGCTTTGCCAGAACAGTTGTTGTGTAAGAGGATTTCTGGGTCTCAGATGATCGGCGGGGCTGGGATAGAGTCATGGCTCTGCCTTCTCCACTTAAAGACTCGCCCCCTCGCTTGGAGGGCTTCCCCTCCGCTCCTAGCAGACGCACAGCTAATTAGCTTGATTGGGAGATCCGGGCAAAGGAATGGCAATCACACGACCTTTCATAAAACAACATTTCCCTCCCAAAATGAAGCCCTGGGCAGACTGGACCACCATTTTTTCCCCTGAACCATGTGCCTTTCTGCTCTGGTGGCTGCAGCAAGCCCTTGGGCTTTCCAGCCAAGTTTCTCAGGCCCCGACAGGAGCCCAGGAATCCCTGCTTCGGCAGAACTCCAGAGCCACCTCTTTGCTCCATCCCAGCAGATAGCAGCTAGCTAAGGGACACCACGCTTAACACATACAGTAGGCTGCTGACATTACTGTTAACATGTGGGCTGCATTTCTGAGCCTCTGATGAAAGAAAATATTGAATCACACCAAAATACTACATGTTTCCCAGCGAACATTAGCCTGGGGAGAATTTTTTCCTCCCAGATTTTCCCTGGAAGAAAACCCATTTCCCCCCAAATAGCCACATAGCTAAACTTCCCAGGTTGAAAGTTGTTATTGTCCTGTTCCTTGCCTGTCGGACTTTTTTTTTTTTCCAAGAACCGAGATCTATAAGAGACTTTGATGAAGAAATAAACTGCAGATGGTTTGAGTATATTTTCTGTATGCCATGAATAATAGCCTCATGTTATGTGAAAGAGTCACATTGTGTTTGGTCACAAAATAGAACCACACGTTTTCTTCTCTCTCTTCCCTCCCCCTCCTCATACACAAGCACCACTAGGCAAGGGAAGCTATCTTTCCCCATCACATAAAGATTAATACTATGGAAGTCCAGCCCAGCATGCTGGGTCTGGGAAGTTGTGATCTCACTGATCTCAGGTAGCCCAGATGAAAAAGGCCAGTGTAAATGGATAAAACCTGACTGCTAGGTTCAGAGTTAAGGAATGGTGAACAGATTTTGTGCTTTAAAATATAGGGATTGGGCAGTCAGAGTAATTTAATATACTACTTATCACATTCTCTTAGATTTATTCCTTAAGTATTTATAATAATTACGATGCCCAAAAAAGCTCCAGATTAAAATTTATATTATATAATTATAATTGTAAAATAAGAAATGTTATTCTACCTATAATTATGAAAGCTCTAAATACAAAATTATAAAGTAAATAAAATAAAATATAAGGATCTGGCAAAGTCCCTTTAGAATGGCAGTGTCTTAAGACACCTGAGATAATTGTCCACCTCAGTTTTGGGCCGTATTCTATCACACTTTTGCTGTGGGTCACTACATTTTGACATGAACAACTTAACCGGCACTTTATCCAAATTCATGTCAAATACACTGCATCTTTTAAGAAACCAAGCATTCATTTTATTTTTACATATTCATTCACAATTTCTTTTCATTAAAAAAGATATATTAATTTTTTTATGTCACCTTCATGTATCTTCATACTATCTTCCTACTAGATAAATCTATATAACTCCCTGTCCCTCATCCAGAAAGCCATCTCTTAGAACAAGGAATTAAAAAAAAAAATGTAGGAGAAGCAGTCTATAAAACTAACACAGACCAAGTCCAGCAGTGACTGCCATATTCCACACCCATAATTGCCCACCAAATACATTTGCATTTATCATTGAATCTACCATCATAATATTTTTTGGTTAACCCTGTCCTCCGTAACTTTAATCAAGGCACAGAAGAGTAACAGTAAGTCATTTAGATTAAGTTTCAAATCGCTTTCATGATTTGGGCCCCAAAGTATTTACTTTTGTGGGGTCTTGTCGCTTGGGAAGAGGGTGAAAAAAGCTATCGTCCTTTTAAAATCCTGGACCACAGTGTGCTGACTTTTCTCTCATTTTTGTACTTTTCCATCTGAGGGACTCTGGGGACCTTGGCTAAAAAGAACTTGGACCCAAGCATCCTATAATTATTTCTCTATACGTACTATACTTAAGTGTGGCTTCCCCCAGTCGAATGTGAAAGACAGGCTTGTGTGGCATGAAGCCGCATCTATTTGCTGTACCTTTAAGGACATAAAGTTTCCTATTTCCTGTCCTTTTGATGACTCATCACTTCCAGTACACGTTTCTATAATTATTTTCCTAGTTAAAATAATTTCCCTAAAAATAGAAGAGAAGCAGCCTTTGATGGCCGGAGCAGGGAATAGACTTGGAGAAAGAGCCTCCTGTCTGTCCAGAGCTTTAGGAAGGACAGTGCTGATAGGTTTTTTTCATTCTAAAAGTTCTTATCTCCAAAAGAGCTTAACTGTGCATTTTGGAAAACTGAAAGTGTTTTCAGTCCCTGTGTGCTATTTAATGGCACACCTAAAGGCTTGGAATGGGAGACCCCTCAAAGGCGTTGTTTTTGGCTCACACCCTGAGAGGGGCTATTTGAGCCTCCCCAGAGTTACAGCTTTCCACTGGTGTTTGCACAAGACCAGGCTTCCTTAGGGCCGGGAGCTGGGTGGGAAGAGGAGAAGAAATATGTTTTTTAAAAAAGCTCCATTTCTTCCCTTCCCACTGGAAATCCCTTTGAGTACCCAGGATTCCTGTCCGGCTGCATCTGACCCTTGGCAGGCCTGAGAAAATGCAACAGTGTGCCAAAGGGAAAAATAAATGGCCTGAAAGCCTTTGAACCTCAAAAAGGTTTAAAAAAGAAATTTATAGCCAGCTCTGGTCTGTGTGTGTGTGTGGGTGTGTACTTTGTGTGTGAGCTTGTCTGTGTGTGTGTGTGTGTGTGTGTGTGTGTGTGTGTGTGTGGCATCCAGAGCCCTCTGAGAAAAGGATCTTAAAAGTAAAAAACATTATCTGTAGTATATTGTTTTGTGTTTGTCTCCTTTTTCTGTCTGGGTCTCCTGAGAAGGCCCTGAAATCTTTCCTTCTTCTCACTCTAGAGATAAATGCCTTTTACCCACCTGACCCCACTGAGCTCTCCCACACAGAGCATGATGGCCGGCCCAGCTCCCTGTGCCTTCCAGAAGGCACAGTCCCAGCTTCCTAGGGTACTGGACCCCAAATGCAGCCATCACTCTTTTTCCTCTTGCTCCGCACTACTCAGGCTGCTTGGTATCTGTTTGTATAGTCAAGAGAATTTGAAATATTTGCTTCCAACTAACAGATAGTTTTGACTTGTAGTACTTTACTTTCAGACAGTCTTTGACCAGCAGGGTTTACTTTTGTTTTACTAGATAAGTATGTTTAATGAGGGGGAGAGAGAGAGAAAGAGAGAGAGAGAGAGAGAGAGAGAGAGATACTGGGTGTCCCAAAAGTCTTAGTGCACTTTAAACTCTTAACACTTAAATTAAGCCTTTTGAAACAACCTGTGCCCACTTCCTATATTTGCCTTGCTTTTTTTTTCTTTTTGGCATACCTTTTCTGTGTACTTATTTACAATAGAAATGAAGCTCTCTGAGGGCAGGGATGGTTTCATTTTTGTCTTTGTGCTCACAATGGCCGGCCCATTGTAGGAGCTTTAAAACTGCTATTGTTGACTTATTCTTGCCTTCTCTCTCATTGCTGTTTCCATACCTTGAAGTTGAATTTTGTTTATTTGGTGGGTAAAGCGAAGCAGGCCAGACTTGAATTCACAGCTGTGGAGGAGGAAGGTGGTACTGAAGTGCCTTTCCAGTCTAAGATATGCCTGTGACTTAATAAGCTGATGGCCTGGGCCTTTAAAAAACTGGGTCTGAAGGGAAAAGTCAGAATAGCAGGAGGAGATTAATGGGTTAACAAGGGCTAGGGAAGGATTGAGTGATTAGGGAGGGATCTAAATTGGACTTTGGGGCCAATCCAGTTGGTCAGGTTCTGGACTAGAATGAAATGAGATGGCACTCATAAACAATTTAATATTTAACAAGAAGAAGTTGACTTAACAATAGCATGGAAAGGCAAAGATAGAGTGCTAATCAATCCATCAGAAGCATTTTTTAAGCCCTACTATGTGTCAGGCTCTGTGCTGTGTGCAGATCAGGGACAGGGGAAGGAATCAGTGGACCCTGGTTCAAATCCTCTTGCACTTCCTTACCAGTATGGCTTAGGACCAATCTCTTCCCTGGGCCTCAGTATCTATAAAAGGAGAGGTGACCAGATGGCCTCTCAGTGCTGTCCAGTGCTAGGTATGTGAGGGTGCTGCCTACTTCCTTACTCAGCCTCTGAGGGGCACTTGACTCGTCATCTCTATACTTAGGCGACTGTGAAGCCCTGGTCCACGGGTGGGGAACCCTCGGCCTTGAGGCCACATGGGGCCCTCTAGGTCCTCAGGTGTGGCCCTTTGACCAAATTCAAACTTCATAGAACAAATGAAGTTTAAATTCTGTCCAAGGACCACACTTGAGGACCTAGAGGGCCCCATGTGTCCTGAGGATGCAGGTTCCCCACCCTTATGGGCCTAATCCCTTAGATATTTTCAGCCTTTTAGGGGAAAACTAGAGGGATGGGGGTCGACCTGTGATTTCATGACTGTAGGGAACTCCAAGAGCAGAAAATCCCTCTCACCCCAGAGGTCTGTATTAGACACAGTAGCTCAGGGAGGCCCAAGAGCCCTCGTGGCTGGGGGTAGTCAGGTGACTCTTCATGTACACTGTGGGCCTTGCTTGCACAGTCAGTGAGGTGGGGGCTGCCTTTTCTGAACTGCTTCCTCCCCCCACCTCTTTTATTCTTTGTTATAAGGACAGCTCTCAGGGCAGGATACATTTGGAAACAGGTGATCTGACGACCAAAGAAAGGAACATTTTTGAAAAAGACAGAGACCGTGCCAAGAGTCAGCAGAGAGCCAAGCTCTTTCCCCGGTAGGTCTAAGGAGGCCTCGTTTCTGGGAAAACGGCAGCCCCTCCCTCTCCCTATGGCGGTAGACAGAGACTCCTGTTGAGGTGTGTTTGCCCTGCCTCTTCTTCTCCCCAGCGGCTTTCGTGAGACAGCTTCCTCATCTCCTCATACCTTCCATGGCGTCAGTGGCTGGAGCACCTCAAAGAGGCCTTCCCTGGGCAGCCATTAGTCCACAGAGTTAAGGAATACAAAAGTCTCCTGGTGCTTGCACTCGGTGGCGCTGACCGAAAATGTGGATTGCTCTGCCCGCTCTTCAAGACATGGATGGGCCACATGGCCCTTTCTGATGAAAAACAAATTTGACCAAGTTGAGACTTTTTCTGTTTACATTCGGAGGACACTGGATTAGGACATTCCCTCCTCCAAGAATTCTCCTTAGCGACAAGAGCCTTAGATCTTAATTAATCACCATGCATTTAAGGACTGGGATGAGGACGGCCTACTCCTGGAAGCTCCAGCTATTCCACAGTTGTTAACGTTTCGATAAACATATCCTTAAAAAATCAATTGGAATTTAATAACCATATAATAACTGCCTTCTAAAATCTAAATTCAGTGTTTATGGGAGCCATAGCTGTTGAGCGTGAGCCAATTATGCAATGTGTTATCTGCCCCGAGGGTGGTTGTAACTAACATAAAGCATTCTGGGGTCTCCATGTGGCAAGACTGTAGACAGCCCAGGAGAGCAGCTCCGGTGCCATTTCACCGGGTGACCCTGGGCCAGTTGGGCCTGGCCTAAGACCCGTTGAAGGCAGTGCCAAGCGGCTGGACTTCCAATGAGAACAGGCAGCATTCTTGTTCTCACCCACCATTAAAGGATCTCCTGGAGCAGCCCTAAGAATGAAACATTTCCTATAGGAAAGCAAGGGGGAGAGAGAGATAATTGAACTCACTGATTTGTTTCACGGTTTGTTTGCCCTTTCATTGTCTTCCTGAGGTGCTGTTTGTTGAGGAGTGTCTCCAATTGCCAGGAAGACCATGGGGTGTCTCATCTTCCCCCGCCAGCTCCCCTTGTAGCCGGAGCTAGGACGGCGGCAAGGCTGCGAGATGAATTTTTAATGGAGACCGTTACAGCATCGCCCTTGCTGCCCATGTGCACGGCTCTCTGGGGCTTTCAGATTTAATGCTCTGATGAACAGAGTACAGACTTGGGGCATTCTCTAGCAGTCAGGATTAACCCCTCAGCCACCATGGCCAGAGTTGCTCATTTCCCTGAAGATGAACCCAAGGAATGTGGGAGGAAATTGGCCAATTAGCCCAGGATACAAAAGCAAATCGGCCCACTTGGAACTGAGTTGGCATGCTTAGAGTTTTGCCTCCCCTCCCCCTTCTTTTGAAAATCTTTTTTTTACCATACCTCCAAAAAGAAGCATGCCGCTATCCTAGAATGTGACCTTGAAGTCGCATATTTCCTGTGGGTTATTTATCCGACAGATAAAAATCTCATTCTGACTTTCTCGATGTAGCCTCAGTCAATCAGTCATCATGTATTAGGTGCCTGCTCTGAGTTACCTGCTGAGCTGGGCGTCTGAAATGTGCCAGGCTTGCCCTCCCCCTCACCACCTCCTATCACTTTCAGCTTCTGATATGCATTTGTATTGATCCACTTCCAGCTGCTCTGCCCCTCCCCATTAGAACCCCTTGGGAGCAGGGCCGGGTCCATTCATTGTCTCTGTGCCTAGCAGCAGCAGCAGCACCAGCAGCAGCAGCAGTAATCATAGTGGCTAGCATCTGCATGTGTTTTAAGGTTTGCAGAGCGCTTCACATTTTATCTCATTTGATCGACACAACCACCTCCCCATTTTACAGATGAGGAAACAGAGGCAGAGAAAGGTTAAGGGATGTCCCCAGAGTCACCCAGAGAACAGGGAGCAGCTTTTGAAGTCAGTTCTTCCAGACTCCATGTTCAGTTTGAATTCTCAGCTGCATGACCCTGCTGGGCAAGCCACTTAACCTCTCTGAGCCGCAGTTTACTCATCTCTGAAGTGAGGAGTTCACATCCGTAGAGTCCTTTGCAGACCTTAAAGGGCTGCGTGAATGTTGGCTCTCGTTACTGTTCTTATTTTTGCTCTTTATTTTAAAAAAATAAATACACGGCAAATAAAAAGCTACCTTGGGAGGAGGTGAGCAGAGAACCTGGGTTTGAATCCTGCTCTCTTCACCACTGCCTTAGGCTGGTCATTAAATCTCTCTGTCAAAGGAGGGGCTCAGACCGCATGGTCAGTCTTCCCACGTCTGAGTCTGTGTGACCTGGAAAAGCCGTCCTTGACAGAATGCAGACGTCTCATCTCGCTAAAAGAGCTGCTGAATGTAGTTTCAAGTTCAGAATTTTCCGATGGTGGGAAAAGAACGTGAAATATGCTAGGTTGGGTGTGTCTCACAAAGAGGAAGGAAGGATATTGACATCAGTCAGTCAGCAAGCACAAATGCACCACCACTCCGGCTCTCAGGGGGCTTGCCTTCTGATGCCATCTGGACCCTGCCGGCATCTCCTGCGCATTGTCTGCTCTTGTGTCCCCTGTCCAGTGAAGAGGAACGGCGGGTACTGGGCAAGGTCATTCCTCACGTGGTCAGAAGGGAGTTAGTCTTCTCTGTCCCTGAAAAATTTAGAAACTCTCTGAACTCAGCTGTTAAAAAATAAGCCTAAAGCAGGCTGAAATAGCTGTACTTGATACAAAAGGACAGTCAGCGCTGTCCTATCCAGTGGACATACGGTGGCTCTTTTAAAAACTATAATAAGAAATCACTTCTAAATAATATTATGCTAATAATAACTTCACACTCTAGGTTTGGTTCACATTTCAAAAACCATGATAGCAATCTGCAGTAATGTTATACCATCCAGACAACTGATAATAATATAACAACCCACATTTCTAGAGCGCTTTGAGGTTTACAGAATGTTTCCTTCTCAACAGTGTAGTTGAGATAATTGACCTTAGCTCTCTGTCTGTGATCTTATGAGGGCAGGAGTTACAATCCCCACGTTAAAGGTGAGGAAACAGAGCCTCTGAGAGGTTCTGTGTCTTTGCCCAGAGTTAGACAGCTAGTAAGTGTCAGAGCTGGGGTTCTCCCTGACTTCAGGTTCTGGGTTCCTACCCCCACAGTCCCCTACTGCTCAGCACTTGCCTTTGTTACGTGAACACCACCCACAGAATGCTGATTCTCATCCATCTAGTGCCCAAGACAGCTTAGCTTTAACTGAGTGGCCGCTGTTGTATGGCAGGTGGTACTGGACCTGTGCTTTCTTTCACTGGGTTAGGGAAACTCTCTACCAATCCACAATGAAACCTTTTCTTCGACAGGGAGTCTTAGGAAGGGGCTATAGCATGGAGAGATTAAAGCACTTGTTCATGGTGCTGGAGATGTCTTGAACCCTTGCCTTTCTGACTCCAGGGCTGGCTCTTTTAACCATTTGGCTACATTATTGCTTGTTATTGTGTGCCCTGTAAGGAATAACCTTCCCCTTCCAATGGCAGAGTGGGGTATTATGGAGAGCTCTCCACAGAAATGGATTTTCCAGCACAGAAATGTAATACATACACTGCTGACTGTTTCATAAACCAAATTGAGTCATAAGGAACTTGTTTAGGGCATAAATGTCCATTTCTGGTTATCTTTGTGCAAGAAGATAATAGCTTTGCATCTCATCTTTTCTCTGTAAGGTTTATTCCCTCAGACAAAGCACGAAATCCCACTGTCTTTTGGCTTCTGGTCACTGTCAGAGGAAGTAGCCGAGGTGTTATGGGAGCCTTCTGAGGGTAGCTCACAGAGGGTTGCTGACAGAATCGTGAAGGATGAGATGTAGCTTCTGGTCTAGGAGGTTGCTGTCCATGATGCCAGTCTGGAGTATTACTGGTGGCGGCACTAGGCCTGATGGTGGGTTTTTGTGATCTTTCTTGGGCATCAGTCATTAGAGAAATCATAGCTGGATCCAAGAAATACCAATGCTCTGTGTGTTCTGTAACTACAAAGGACAAGACCCCATAAAAAGAACTGCTCCAATACAGGACCACTGTCCCCTTTTGACTGGGGCATTAGAGGAGGCTGGGGGGTCAGAAAGATGTCATGGTCTTCTTCAGTAGATTTCAGGTTCTGGGGATTTCAATTGGGAAATATGTATTAAGAAAAGGGAGTAAAACTTTACAATATTCAGAACTGAACAGATACTTGGCTCTGGAGTCAAAGGACCTGAGTTCAAATTCTGTCTCCGATGCTTACTACCTGTGTGACTTTAAACAAGACTCATCCCTCTGAAGTGCCTTTTATTTCTAAGCTTGTGATCCTCTGATGGAATTTGGCCCCATCCTTTAACAGATGAAAAGACTTGAGGCCTAGAGTGAATAAATGAATAAGGGTTTATGCACCTACTGTGTGCTAGTCACTGTCCCAAGGCCCTAGAGACACAAATACAAAAGTTAGGTGGTGCCTGCACTCAAGGAACTTCCCTTCTATTCAGAGGGGGGTGGGGAAGAGCAGGTACCAGAGGAAAGTAACTGAGTCCTTTGGTGCCTAAAGTGGTCTTTCTTCTTGATTCCGGCTTTTGACACACAGGGAGCTTAGTGACTCCTGGCACTTCTGCCATTCACTTGCCAGGCTTTAAGCAGAACACATAAAGCCCAACTCCATCCTACATCCAGTAATTTAAAAAGATAAAGGAGTGGAAAGAAGGAATGTCAAGATAAGGGGAATTTCAAACGTTAGGTTTCTTTTATTGCAAAAACTGGTCGGGGGAAGCAGGCTCGATCCCAGCTCTAAACGTTCTTTGGCATCTCTCACCCAAGCCTCAGCATCAGAATTAGCTGCGTGTGGCGGCCAAGTGGATTGATGTGATGGTAGAGGAAGAGCCCATGCTGCCCCACCACAGACACCATAAACATAATATACAAAGTGAATTTAAACAAGCCACAGTGAAAAAGGAGCAATGGCCAGGAGAGATTTGTGTCCGCCTTTGATAATAAGTGGGAAGTATTAAGTGCGTTTTCGTTTTCGGTCGTAGCTAAGAAAGCTGTGCCTGGAGGTCTTTGAAGGAGCATGGGAAACAGAGGCAAAAGGGCCTGGCTGTCCTGGATAGAAAAGGGGCAGAACCAAAGTCATCAGCTGATTTTCATCTTGTTAACCAATCACTTGATGTCATCAATGTCAGACTGTTTCTCCTAAACTTTTTCAAAATTAACAATAACACAATCTCAGGTTTTTGTAAGGCATTTTAAATGGTAACCAAGCACTTTTATATCTCTCATTGGATCACCTGGGGCAATTCTTGTTGCCCTTTTGGAGACAGGATAGAGATGCAGACTCCTCAGGACTAACATGGTCGTCTGGTGCCATCTGGTGCGGAACTCCGATTAAAATGCAGCCAGGGACACTTCCCACCTAACTCTATTTTTCAACTTTAATTCAAAAATACTTATTAAATGACTTCTATGTTAGGCACTAGAGAAGATATAAAGATAAATAATATGTAACATGTGGCCCTCAGAGAGCCTGGTCTAGTATGGCTGATGTGTTCCATATGTATGTATGAATGTACATAATACCAATTATGAGTACCACTTGCGGCATAGTGTGGTAGTCTCCAGGTTGGGGCTGGGGCTCCACTGGGGAACAGTGGTTGGACCTTGGGGGGGGGGGTTGTGATCAGTTCATACGCCACCCTCCCTTTGATAGCTAGCCATGTGCCTTACCTCCAGTCCAACCTCGGACCAACTCTTCACTTCCCCCATTCCTCCCCCACCCCCCAGACTTCCCTGTTGTGAGCTGGGCCCCTCAGTGCTGTCCTAACCATGCATCCCCATGGGGAGGAAGTACTGTGAGACACACTCAAGTTCAAGCTTGGAGTCCTCTGGTGAAATTGCTAGAGGGCTGGCATCAGACGAGGGGTCAGGTCTTGCTTCCGTTGCCCGTTAGCTTGGCAACCCTGGGCACTCTCAGTGCCCTGAAGTAGGACAGCCTTCAGCTGTGCAGATGTTCTTCCACATTAGGAGAGAGATTTTCCCCACTGGGAGCCCCTGTGTGAGTGAAATCACATCCTTGGGTTAAAAATAATACAGATTATAACGCAGGTGCCTAAGAGGTGCGTACTGTGATGTGAGAGGAAACAAGAGTGAGACTGTGTCTGTCAGAGGAGGAGCAGGGGGTACAATCGGGAAGAGCTTAATTGAGGAGGTGGTACTTATTGAGTAAAATGTGATTAAGCTGAGATGGGAGGACGGGATTCCAGCCCTAGGGAACATTTTGAGGAGGGAAATAGGGTCAGGGAAAAGGACTAAACCTGAGATTTCTTGGGTATGTGGGGAGTCTTGATGAGGAAACGCCCTCCACCAACACAGGTGGGCACTTTTCTCTGTGAGCCTCGAGTTGCCTAGGGCACTCTTGTCAGAGGCGGGGCTAGAATTCTGGCCTTTGGGATTCTAAGTCCTACTCCACCACTCCTGAGAAAGGTTGTGGAGTTGGGAACCACGGAGTGTGTTCAAGGAACAACAGACAGCCTCCAGGGTGGAGAAGATGAACAGAAGCCCTGGAGCACTGGAGCCTGAAGCCAGGCTAAAGAATTTGGACTTAATTAGGCAGTGGGGAGCCATTGCAGCTGTTGAAGCAGGAGTGGCAAAACTAGGGCCATTCAGTAGGGAGGTTCTGCTGACAGGGATCTGTGGTAGAGGCTGTATTCCACTATGGCGCCTAAGGCTTTCTCTCCCTGGCCCAACAAAAAGAGCAGTGTCCTTGTAGGCAGGCAATGAGTCTTGTCTCCGTCATAGTATGTAGAGCTAGAAGAGACCTTAGCACTATCGGCCTCAGCCCTGACATTATACAGATGAAAAAATGGATTTAACCGTGGCCATGAAGGTAAGTAATCAATCCACAAGCATTGATTAAGCCCCTGCTGTGTGCCAGGCACCACTCTGGGCATACAAAGAAAAAGCAAAAACAGACCCTGCTTTCTAGAGGATTACAATCTAGCCAGGGGAGATGCCGTGTCTCTATGTGAATAAAAGCAGTATAGATACCGGTCGGGGAAGGGGGAGGGGATCAGGAAAGGCCTTACGTAGGTAGAAGGTGGCACTCAGACTGAGCCTTAAAGGAAACCCAAATTCATAATTCTTTCTACTCTGCCATCGTTAACTCTCTTAGACTTGACAGAAGTGCCTGAATATTCCTGAGTTGAATTTAATTCTGACATTCTCTCCTCATGTGGCTAAGCATGGTCTTGTTATAGCAGGGAGCCTTCACATACACATTTATTTTCTAAGCTCCTATTTTAAGCTGCACGAAGAAATCTGGCCTCTTTTCAAATCTACCATATTTTAACCTGCCAAGAGGAATCCAGCTAACGTGCTTCTTGAAACACTACCTAGTCAGCGCCTGCTTTAGAGTGCTGGGGAATCCATTTTTTCCCTATTCCTTGAGCAAAAAGTGGACATCAAATGTGTCTCTGTTTCCTTTTTAAAATGTCTTTCTGTACAGATCTAATTAGATTGTTCTTCTCTTCTGGCAAACCCTTCCTCGGCCTGATCTCTTCATCCCGTTTTCTCCTTTCCCAGAATGACCTTAGAGATTCATTTGTGACCTAATGATGCTTGGAGTTGAAGTTAGCTTTTCTCTGTATTATCCTCCATTACCTGGAGGAATGGACACGTTGTCCCTAGGCCTGGAGGCCGTCTCTGTGACCACGTGCCTTGTACCCTGTTACATAAAGCTCTTTTCTTAGGACAGACATGCTTTTTAGGCCTTTTAGTTTGGAGTTCACAGAATACAAATAAACCTCTTTCCTTATTCGATAATCACTTTATAATGCTTGACCTGGTTCAGTATGGCCTTTGTATCACCGTTGACAATTGGAGCTTTAAAAAAAAAAAAAGCCCTTTCTTTGGGATCAGCATTTCTATAACACTTTTTTCTTTTTTTTTCTTTTCCATGTGTTGATGAAGTCAGTGTTTGCTCCATTTCCAAGAGGATGTTTAGAGAGCCCAGCACATAGTAGGCATTTGATATACATTTGTTAATTTAATTGAGTCGTTCTGATACTGTTCAAAATCAAAAGCCATTCAGAGTCCTAAGAGACCTAGACAATAAGATGAGTGTGTTGGGAATTTAGAGATTTAGAGCAGAAAGGCACCTTCCAGGTCAAGTCTAAGCCCTACATTTTCCAGATGAGGAAACTTAAGGCCAGAGGACCTGAGGGATCTGCCCACAGCTAGGAAGGAACTGAGGTAGTATTGGAATCCAAGTCTGGCTTACTCCAAATCTGACCCTGCGACATTATTATACCACCCTGTCTTTCACATATGTGCAGGAATATTGGTGGAGCAGAACCAAAACTGTCTTTCTGCCCCCTCCTGAACAGTGTGACTAATGGAGCCAGACCTGAACAGACAGGGGCATTAACATAGCTCTTCACTCTGTCCATGGATGGGACCAAGTCTTGTTCATCTGTAGCATTTTTTTCCACCCAGAGGTGGAACCCAGCCCTGGTGGTACAGAACCAGCTGCAGGGGCTGAGACCAGGCCTTTTAATGCACTGTTGTTCTTCTGTGTCCTGTGGGCAACCCCCAAACAGCCCTTAAGTCCTATGTCCCACTGGAAAGAGCACACACTCTGGAAGCCAGGGACCTCCTTTCAGGTCCTGCAAATCACAGAACATCCCTAGCTCTTAAATCCCTCATCGGTAAATTGAAGGGGTTGAATTAGGTCCTTTCCACCTCTAGATTTGTGACCCTGTGATCTCTGCAGAGCCAGGAATGTATTTTTGTTTATGTTTTATTTTTTGTTCCTATCGTTTATATTTATATATATAATTTATCTTTATATTTATATATATAATTTATCTTTATATTTATATATATAATTTATCTTTAGCATTTTTTTAAATTCTGAGCTCCAGTTCTTTCCCTCCCACTCCTCCCCCATCCACTGAAAAGACAAGCAATATGATATCAGTTATATAGGCGAAATCATACAAAACATTTCCATATATCCATATTACCAAGAAAAAGCAAGAAAAATAAAGTGAGAAAATTATACTTCAGTACACTCAAAGTTCATCAGTTCTCTCTCTGGAGGTGGAAAGCGTTTTTCATTATGGGTCCTTTGAAATGTTTTGTACCGTTGTCTTGATCAAAGTAACTAACTTTCACAGTCGATCATTATTACAGTATTGTTATTATGGACGATGATCTGCTGGTTCTGCTACTTTCTCTTTGCATCAGTTCATGTAAATCTTCCCAGGTTTTTCTGAAACCCTCCTGCTGTCGTTTCTTACAGCACAGTTGTATACCATCACAATCACACATCACAACTTGTTCAGCCATTCCCCATGGATGGGCATCTCCTCAGTTTTCAATTCTTTGCTGCCATAAGAAATGCTGTTCTAAATATCTTCATACAAACAGGCCCTTTTCCCTTTTCTCTGATCTCTTTGGGATACTGTCCCTAGTAGTGGCATTGCTTGATCAAAGGGTAATCTGAGTTTTACAGCTCCTTTGGGCATGGGTCCAAACTGTTCTCCGGAATAGTTGGATCATTTCACAAATCCACCAGCAGGGCAATAGTGTCCCAGTTTTTCCACATCCCTTCCAGCATTTGTCATTTTCCTTTCCTGTAATATTAGCCAATTCGATAAGTGTGAGGTGGTACCTCAGAGTTATTTCAATTTGCATTTCTCTAATCAATAGTGATTTAGAGCATATTTTCATACGACTGTAGATAGCTGTGCTTTCTTCTTCTGAAGCTGCCCGTTCATCTCCCTGGACAGTTTATCAATTGGGGAATGAAAGCCAGGAATATATTGAATGGACTCAACAATTCAATCTAAGCCTGATTTCCTGGAGAGAGGCAGAGTGTGGCAGTAGGTAGAGAGGTGGCCTCCGACGCAAGACAGCGTGGTCCTATCTCTGACTCACCCTGGGCTCCTCGGGCCCTCCTGTCCTGGTAGGGTACAGTAGGTTCTGATCTTCATTGGTCCAGAGTTCTCCACCTGGACAAAATCCTGAGTCCCTTCCAAAAAAGGAAAATTTTTTACTCATATAAGCCCTACAGGTTCAAACCTACCATACAGGGGGCATCCCCAAAGCCTTAATATAAAGCCTCACCAAGACTTTTGGGGACACTCTTTTATAGGTGTCTGAGATGTGTTGATTCAAGACTCTAGGTTGGGCTGTGGGCAAAGGAACCTTCTCATAAAGCATATAGAGAAGGGGAAAGGACTTGATAGGCCACAGGGCTCCTGATTCCCTGTGAAGTTTTTGCTGGCTTCATCCTCCCTGCCTCAGCCCCAGATAGTCCCTCTTCTGTCACGGGCCTGCTGTAGGCCTGGACACCCACTGCCTTGAGCCCCATTTTTCCTGCTTCCTGGGTCTCCAGGGGCCTTCACATCTTTCAGTTTAGAGTCTGTATCCAAAGCAGATAAAGTCTTTGTGTTCTGGACAGCTTGCCATTCAGCTTAGCTTTTATTAACACGTTAATTTGTTTTCTTTCTAAAGCTTTGTTTTTCCAATATCTGTAGCTAAAAATATAAACTTACGGTGGTCATTCAGGCTGCCCTTTGTACAGGGCGTTAGAAAATGAAGCCCCCATTAGGCTGCGTCTCTGATTGCTGACTCAATTGTAGGATCCTCCATGGCTCCTGGAATGCCCTGTTTGGTTTTTGTTTTAATTTTGTTTTTTCTTATGAGCTTAATAATCACAAACAAACATGAACATGTCCCAGATGCTCAGTGTCCTCATCCAAATGTAAAATGAGGAGTTTGGCCTAGGTTGTCCCTGAGGACCCTTCTAGGTCTCAATCTATGATCCCATCATCTTGTGATTTCTAGATCAATCAGTCAACAAGCATTGACTAGGAATAGACCATGGGCCAATATACAGAGAACAACAGAAAAAGTTGGTCCGTAAAGCACAAAGTATGCTTGGGGGCGGTTTCTTATATTAAGCTGAACATGGTAGTAACAACATTGCTTCGTTCTCATCCCCCTCTGGACTCTTATGGGGAAGCTGTTGTCACTGGTTTTTTGAACACACTCATTTCTAAATCATTTTCCTTTCGTATGGCATTTTAAAGGGGACAGTTGCTCCCAAAGCCCCTTCCCATGCTCCTAGATGCGGAGGCTTCTATGACCAAGGCCTTGATAACTCAGCCACACTCAGTCCAAGTGAAGCATTTTATTGGGGGAATCTCCCTGAGAATGGGGACTGTATCTAAACTCCCCTGGCTCTGTTGTCACTTCCCTTGTCGAAGTGAATGGAAGCTCACTGGATGTTTTCATTTGAACCTTCCTGGGCGAACTTCAGTAGTGGATAGCTCCCTGCCTCCCCTTGGGCTTCCTGCCTAGGAAATAGATGGTTCTGCTGGGGGCTGACCGCTACCATAGCACCATGTATAATGGACTTAGATTGAGCCGGTCGCTGTCAGGTGATACAGCCAGTGGGACTAGTTCCATGCCCACGTGCAAGAACTCAATTGTATCTACTTCTGTTCATAAATGAGGTTTAAGTTGTGACACTGGCAACTTTATTTCACCTCTTGGCAGAGAGAGAGACCTTGTGGTGCTGTCAAATGCTAAAGGCATGGGCAGCTAGGTGGCGCAGTGAATAGAGCACCAGCCTTGGAGTCAGGAGGACTTGAGTTCAAATCTGGCCTCAGACACTTGACACGTGTATTAACTGTGTGACCTTGGGCAAGTCATTTAACCCCAATTGCCCTGCCAGAAAAGGCAAAAAAAAAAATGCCAAAGGCATGGGGCTGTTGGGATATGAGGGTCAGTTGGGTTCATCCTGTTGATACAGCTTAGAAAGAAATCTATAATGTTATGTCGTGAATAGAGAGTCAGGAAAACCTGGGTCCCAGGCCTGCTGTGCCACACACTGGCTATGTGACCCTGGGTAGGTCCCTCCTCCTCTCAATGCCTCAGGAAGCTCTCTGAGATGTAGAGAAGGTGCTCGTTTGCATTGCTGGAGAGGAGCCCTCTCCGTGAGGGCCCCATGTCGATGGTATAAGAGGCCCAATTTTGTTAAACGGTGATCATAGATCAGGGAGGGAGGGTGTCTGGAGAGAGATAAGTGTTTGTTCAATAAACCCATGCACGTAGGCTGTACTACACTTGCACATTTCTCAGATATTTAGAAGAAGAAGAATAGATGGACGAATATAACTGCAGGTTTTTATGTTTGTGGTGCTCAACCATTCCATTTCCACCCCATGTCCAATATACTATGAGCTTCCTTTCTGATCTTTCATGGATAAAACAGGCTGTATATCCTTCTTTTAAGTGTGGAAACCTAAAGGCAATGTTGCCTAATAGATAGAGAGCCAACCTTTGGCTCTGGAAGCCCTGGGTTTAAGGCCTACCTCTGACACATGTGATCCTGGGCAAAGCCCTGAACTGATCAAGGCCTCCGTGCAATGCTCAGACTGGAAATGGCTCTTCTGAATTGGTGGAGGGAGTTTTCCCACCGAGAGTTCACATCCCAATGGAAAGAAAGCCAAAGTGCAGAAGTCAACTTTTGTGGTCCAAATTAAAGGCAGGAAGAGATCGTAAGGGCATCAATATACGCCATTCCAGGGGCCAGCAAGTCTGGCCCATCCTTAATGTTTGTATAACACTTTACAAACAAAGCCGGAATAGCCAAATTATTAATTTGCAAGTTGTCCTCAAAAAAGACACTTATATTGTGGAAACCCAGACTTTTGGTGCCAATGAGAAGAGAAGGACTATCCTGTTTGTCTCCTGAATTGTACTGCCACGTCACATTTATCGTTACGAGCCGTAGGACGTTGGACGCCACCAGTCATCTTGAAATATCCTAAATACATTGTAATTGGAGACGGGAGAACAGAGCTAAGTAAAATCAGTCATTAACTAAAGCCATAGATCAACCAAACCCAGCATGAAAACAAATGGAACAGGGCAGGCCAGGCTTGCCGAGTCAAATGAGGCCCGAATTAGGGAAGGGCAAGGCAACCCAGAACATATAAATTGGCTTGTCAGTTATTGGTTTCTGTATCTAGGAGGCCCAGGAAATCTACTTGGCCTTAAACTTAGGCTGGGGGCAGAAAGGGGATTTTGCCAACTTTTAATTTTTAAATTTTAATTTTTCTCTTATCAGACCTTTTCCTGAAAATTGCTCATTAGTATCAAAATGAACAGACATTAATTAAGCTTAGCTGCCTTTCTTTCCCTTCCCTTTCCACCTAATGAACAGTAAAGTGACCACAAGACAAATGATTCAGGGGAACAGGAGGTTTAGAAGATGACCTGTTCCACTCACCAGTCCCTCTGCCTGTCCTATGTCCCCAGAGCTTGTCTTTGAAGAAGCCTGTTATCTGTAAGGAGCTCGTCTGCTTCCCATTTCAAAAAGACATGATCTGTCACCTGTTATAAATTCTTATCAGGATGCAGTTCCTAGATCTCCCTTTTACCTCATTCACCTAAAACCATATTGTTGTTTTTCAGTCATGTCCAACTTTCCATGACCACATTTGGGGTTTTCTTGGCAGAGATACTGGAGGGGTTTGCCATTTCCTTCTCCAGCTCATTTTACAGATGAGGAAACTGAGGCAGACAGGGTGAAGTGATTTGCCCAGGGTCACATAGCTAGGAAGTGTCCGAGGCCAAAATTCTGTTGTCCCCTCAGAACAATTGGCAGGTGATGCCCATAAAGCCAGGGAGGAGAGAAAATAGGCATTGTTGTATTTAATATCTAACTGAGAAATAAAATCATTGCCCATGAATAGCTGAGCCTTCATCTGTTTAACTGGTAGAGAATTATAAAGACCAGACAACCATAGGAGGGAAAAAGAAACCCAGAATTGGTTTACAGAGATCTGAATCTGTGAAATAGTCCAACGATAAAGTCATAGCTCCAGAGGGTAGGGCCTTAGAGCCTCTCAAGTCCAGCTCCCTCATTTGGCAGATTGAGGGAACTGAGGCTCAGGCAATGTAAGTGACTGGCCCAAAGTCATTCAAGTAGCCAGCAGCAGGGGTGAGTTTTGAACCCAGGTCAGATTAGGCAGGTGTGATGGCAGTGTGTCCGTACGTAACAGGGCCCTTCGGCATTCTTTTCACATCTCACCCTGAACCATAGAAGAGGGGACAGGATCCGGGCCCAGGACAAAGGATCTGGGAGCACCTCCCTCGTAAGGGAGCAGAGCAGGGGCTGTTCCCAGATCCTCTTGGCACAGCTTCCTCCTCAGCCAAATGTCAGGCTCTCCTTTCCTGTGTCTGATCAGTGACCTGCGCTGAATCCGATTGTTTTCTGTCCCTTCAGAGCTCAATCGGGGCCTCTGTTTCTCCTCAGCCAAAACATCTCTGCTATTTTCTTTGTGAAAGAGAGTTGTCCATGTGGAAGGCCTCCGGTTTTGTAGACCTTGGCCTGTCAGCCTTCTTTTTCCTTCCTGTTTCTCTAGCTTTTCCCTTTGCCACTAAAAGTTGTCATCCAGGCTCAGGCTAAGTTCAGAACCCTGAGCCTCTGAGCCACTCTGCATTTCTCATCAGCACAGGTACAGCCTAGCCTGGCTTTCCCGTCCTGGTACCAGCTCCAAGCCCAGGCCACCTCTCAGCCAGGAGGCTCGCCAGCAGGGGACACTGCTAAGAAAGTTGGCCTGCCTGCCTGCCTTTTCTCTCTTATGCCCATGGGCTCCCACTGCTGGGCTGCCTGGTTCTAGCCAGAGTCTGGAGCTCAGTGAATTAATTAGTCCACAAGTGAGCCAATGTTCTTTGGGAATATGGAGTGAAGAGGGGATTATGTTACACCTGGAAGTATTTTTCAACCAGACCTGTGGTTTCATTAATTTGAAGAAACTCCCTCGACCAGTGCAGGGACCCACCTGGGGTTGGACAGCCGGGTTAGATTAGAGGGACTTTCTGAGTCGGTAGCTACCACTGCACACTATTATCTTCCCAGTTTCCAGCCATCGAGACATAGTCAGCAAGTCAGGCCTAAGGCTGGGGCTGGAACAGAAGATCCTGAGTGGGGGAGTACTCTTGTGCCCCAGCACCCAGCTCTTCAAATGAACAATAGTGAACCCCTGGCTCCTGTAATCCCACACCCCTTGATTGAAGGGCAAAAATGAGGCATCCCCTCTAAACCTGTGATGAGTTGGGGAGGGGCATAGATCACCAGGAACATTATGGGGACAAGAAGCAGTCAAGGAATAAGCAAACGTGTTTGTCAGCAGAGTCTGAAAATGGCTTCAGTAGCAGGCGCAGGCTGAATTATGCAACACATAACTTAATTCCCCGGGCCCCAGCTGTTTCATTTTTCCTGCCTGGCGAGGATGGAACCTTGAATGACAGATGTAGGCAGACGCACTGATTGCACCATCGGCCACATGCTGGAGAGTGACCTGATTCTAACAGTGGTTTTCATCGTGCTGGTGGGCCCATGTCAGGCTGCCCAAGGCCAAGGCTAGAGCAGTCCCACCCATCAGGTATGCTTCAGATTCCAAATGAGAGTTTCTGTATTTTAAATGTAACATGAGAATGAATCTGTTCAGTAGTGGGGGGAAGGGAAAGAAGCTTTAGGTGCATTTCATTTGGGATTGAAAACATGAGCTTTAATTAAATTGCTTTTAATTGTTAGTGCCATAACATAAATTTAATATCATGATGATAAAGAGAAATAAATTGTGGTTAATATCTCAGTGAGCAGAAGTGATATCCAGGACCAATTTGGCTGTCTCTTGATAGTATTTCACTTCCACTAAGGATTAAACCAACTCTTTCCCCAAGCTTTGTCCAATAATGTGTTAGGCCATACGGTTCTTTGCTGGGTGGGGCTGGAGGAGGTGGCTGCACTTGGAAGGTGACAGATGTCACAGATGGGAGTCAGAGGTGTGGAAGATCACACCTTCCTTGAGATGAGTGATGTTATCAGGATCAGAAGTGTGGACAACCTCATGGTTGGTTGTACGCAGGAGACCATCATAATGGGATTTGGAGAAGCAGTTGGATATGGAAACATAGGTTGGCAAGACTCCATTCTCACCCAAATTAACAGCAAAAAATAGAGCTCTTGGTCTCTCTAGGCTTCCATCTCCCTTCTTCATTGTGTTCATGTCATGTCTTACCTTGTGTTTCAGAGTTTCTAAAAAGTGGAAACTGAGATGCCTTAGGCAGCCAGGTAGGAGAGTGGGTAGGGAATAGCAATTAGAAAGATTCAAGTTTGAATTATATTTCAGGTACTTATTAGCAGTAAGACCTTGGGCAAGTCCTTAATCTCTCCAGTCATAGTGTGTAGGTGGGGTGTGTGTGTGTGTGTGTGTGTGTGTAGTTCTAATTTTTTTCCCTCCCTCCTTCCCATCCCCTCACCTACCCATTGAGAAGGCAAGAAATACAATACCCGTTATACATGTAAAGTCATGCAAAATATATTCCACATTTAGCCATGTTGCAAAAAGAAAAAAAAGCGAGAAAAATAAAGTGTAAAAAAGTATTTTTCATTCTGCACTCAGAGTTCATCAGCTCTCTCTCTCTTTCTCTCTGTGCCTCTCTGTCTGTCTCTCTGTCTCTGTCTCTCTCTCTCCCTCTCTCTCTCTCATAGCATTTTTCGTCACAAGTTCTTCAGAATTGGCTCAGATCATTGTGTTGATCAGAGTAGCCAAGTCTTTCCCAGTTGATCCTTGTTACAATGCTGCTGTTACTGTGTACAGTGTTCTCCTGGTTCTGATCCCCTCGTTTGTTGGCCTCAGTTTTCCTGTCTGTAACATGAGAATGATAATAGCACCCCCCTCAGAGGGATGTTGGAAGAACCGAATGAGTTAATATATGGAAAGTGCTGTGCAAAGAACACCTCAGCCCGAGACCCTGGGTCCTTCCAGCCATATTTTAACCATTCTGTCCCATTGTGTCTCCGCCAGATCTGCAGCTGTGTTGTGTGTGATTTTCAAGGCAGGAATGAATCATGTACAGGGAAGAGACAGGCCTACATGAAGCCTTTCACCAGCCCAGTAATCTTTTTTCATGACACAGTTGTACAATCAATCACCATATTTTACATCTGAACCCTTGTTTGTAATGGAGAAACCCTTGAAATCATTAAGCTGTGGTAGAATATCTGAGCAGGGTATCTTGGCCAAAGAGGGTTTGAAAATGAGGAGGGCGAAAAAAAATGAACTTGGATCCTCATGGTCTTGCTAAGGAAGCTGCCAATTGTTTTGGCCAGTTTCTTTTGGAAGACTAGTGGTATGTGATGAAACAGCCTCCTAAATCTTTCTGGAAAGATTTTACTGCCCTCCAGGTCAGTCCCAGTGACCCAGTCGGCAGGGCACCGGGAGCTCAGTGTTCTCTCAGCTCCTGACTTAAGCCCTCCTGGTTCCACTGAAACAGAGAAGGGATATTTTTTTCATTTAGATTATGGTCTAGAAACGTTTAGTGCTTTGCCAGCGTGTAAGCGAGCAGCTTTCTGAGCCTTCGAACAAACAAAAGGACTCCAGTTATATGAGGGAGTGGGGAAAGACCAAACATGTATTAAGCACCTGCTACATACAGCCGTGCTGAGTACTTTATAAAGTGCATTTTATTTGAACCTCACAACAACCCTGGGAAGTGCTTACTGTTATGATCCTCATTATACACTTGCTGTGCATAAAATCTCACGTGAGATGCCTTTGTAGGGCGAAGCTAGAGATTATGAGAAACAGCCCAGTCTATTGGGAGGACCATTGGACTTGGAGTCGGGCAAGAGATGACTTCAAATCCTGTGTCTCACGTGCAGTCAGGGTGTCAGTCAACGAGCATTTATTAAGCGCCTAAGGTGGACTAGGCACTGTGCTAAGTGCTGGGATTACAAAGAAAGGCAAAAGACAGTTTCTGCCCTCAAGGAGCAGATCTAATGGAGGAGATAACATGTCAACAACTATGTACAAACAAGCAATAGGATAAGTTGGGGAGAATCAGCAGCGGAAAGGCGCTAATAGCCTAGGAGACCAGCTTAGGAGGTGTGTGACCTTGGAGAAATAATGTTCCCCATCTGACTTGGATACCTTGGTGCTAATAGGCTTCGAAAAAGCAAGAAGGCAAAAAGAAGGAACTGGAAAAATGAGGAATTTGCTAAAGAAGTAACCAATTGTGAGGAACAATTGAGATGATTATTATTAGCATTATCTTAGATATGATTGCCATGGAGAAAGATTAATGAAAACTTGGAGACTCAATTGAAATTTTCCTTCATTCAACCAGTGTCAATGGATAGATGTGAAATGGAGCTCCAGGCCCATATTCCCATCTGCCCCTTGGAGGTCCAGAATCTTGAACTCGACATGTGTAACATTTGTAACATTGAACTCACCTTCCCCTTTTAATTTGCCCCTCTTTTCTCTTCCTCCCTCCCTCCTCTCTCTCTCTCTCTCTCTCTCTCTCTCTCTCTCTCTCTCTCCTTTCTTCTCTCCTCTCTTCTCTATTTCTCTCTCTCTTCTTTCTTCTCTCTCTCCTCTCCTCTCTTCTCTTCTCCTCTCTCTCACTCCACGAAACATGCCCTGGTACCGCCATCTTCCCAGTCACCCAGGCTCATCACCTTGGGATCCCCTTTGCACATTCTCTCATCCCACACTTTGAGTCAGTTCCCAAGTCCTGCTGCACAGGGAGGCTTGCATCTGCATCCTGGCCCTCCCCTCTCCTCCCACAACGGGCACCCTAATAGCCACCTGCCTAATTGGTCTTCGTGCTTCCTGTCTCTCTTTTGGAAGGGCTGTCTGCTACAACTCTGCCTGAGAAATTATGCCCCTCTTTTTGCCAAAAATCTTTAGTGACTCCTCATATCTTTGTCTCCTGTTCTCATTCTTCTATCTTCCATCTTCTGCCCTTCCCAGCTCCCTCTGTCTGCCGTGGACTCTTCTCCTCACCAGCCTGATCTTGCTCTATTAAAATTCCCCCCCCCCACTCCACCCCCCAGTTCAGATGCCCCATCCTTCCCTGCAGCTGTCCCTCCCCCCTCGCCCTTTTCAGATTTCTCCTCGGCACGCTTTGCCTGGACTTCATCTTGACGTTTTGCTCCCCCCTCATAACTCTCATCTTTTTCCCTCCATTAGATAATTCTGTGATTCCTTAAGAAGAGGGCTTGGCTTGTAGCTGTCTTGGTTGCCTGTAGTGGCCTCTACACAGTAAAGATGTAATAAATATTTATTGAATGGAATGGAACCTGATGAGATAAATGCCCAATTGAATGAAATCCATCTGATGGAGGTCACTTGATATGAGTGGTGTCTGAGTGGAGAGGAGCTCACAATATTGGGTTTGTCTCTAACTAGACATATGACCTTGGCCAAGTCATTGGCCGTCACTGCTCTGGATCTCAAGTTTCCTCACCCGTTTAAAAACGCAAAAAAGGGACTTCCTTCCTGAGTTCCTTCTTGCTCCGAGATTCCAGCTGTCCCATTTCTTCTTTTCTCAGCCATTAGAAAGCCTCAGCGAGTCGATGCTGCCACCCCAACCAGCTTTGTAGAACCCATAGCCCAGAGAAGGGGCGACGTGCCCTGCATCGCTGCTGGCATGTAGCAGGACCGCCAGCAGAGCCCAAGTTGTCAGACAGTGGGCCGGTTCCATCCACCAGATCAGACCAAAGTCAATACACACACACGCATTGACTTTCGTCTCCCCCATTTCAAATGTACCTGTGCTGTACCACCATGTAATAAAGCAGGTGACTGGATCATTCTTGGCCTAGGCTCTCCATCCACAAGACTGAGAATTAGGCCCAAGCTCCAAGGTTTGGAGCTGAAGGAGCCTCAGAAGTCATCTGATCCAACCCCCTCATTTGACAGATGAGGAAACTGAGGCTGAGCAAAGTCACGTAAGATCAAAGATTCAGAGCCAGAAAGGACCTCAGAGACCATCTAGGCCAAGCCCCTCATTTTACAGATGAGGAAACTGAGTCCCAGAGACGTGAACTTAGATTCCAGGATTGTTCGGGTGGGATTGCCACCCAGGTCCTCCTGACAGCCAGGCCGGCTAACAGCTCTAACTGTTCCGTATTGCCTCACAGATATCATGGCACCGGAAGAAGTCACGCGGTGTCATCGATGTTCAGGAAAATCTCCTTAAAAGAAAATTCACGAAATTACCATTTTGTGGTATTTTCCCCTAGGGAAGTTTTCCCCTCTCTACGGGGATCAGACCAATAGTTGGCAGTGAGGCTGGAAGAGCCACCTGTGACCTCCTCGTGAAAATCCACAATTTTTAAGGACTTGAGCACATTGCTGGTCTGAATAGCAGTGGATTCTCTCCCTAAATGAGCCTTATCGATTCGTTCAAGGGGGCCCCCGCCCTGGGCCCGGCAGGCGTCTCTTCGGAAATGCCTCCATGATGCTCGCTTCCCATTACTGAGGATGTTTGAAAATTACAAAACTACATTTCTTTAGTTTATATAATTTAGGCTTTTCCCCCATTACAATTATGCTTATTTGGGAGAGTTCAAGTGCCTATAATGGCTTGAGATTGACAGGAAGAATGGTGCTGTAAGAAATCCTGGGTGCTTTGTACAATTTTAAGACACTCATTTTGAAGTCACCTTTATTTTATAAATGTAACTGCAGCTTTTCAACTTTTCACCCTTGCTACCAAGTACGCCATGTTCCTAACATACCAACATGGTTAGAAGTCGTAATAGGCCTTCTGGGCTCCCCCTCCCCCCCCACCCCCTGCCGTGTTTTACTAGATTTGGGAGAGATTCATAGATGACAAATGTTTCAGACAAATGAAACAGATTAATGACTTTCTCCTATATCCAAATGCCATTTAGTTAAACAGATAAATTCTTTTCAGAAGTGAATCTCCCATGGGGAAAAAGGTAATTGTTTTTGCCAAACTGAAATTTCACTTTATCCAGCTATTAGGTTTCTAAGCTACCTCCTTGCATTTGTTTCCAGGGCCTTTGTGTGTGTCGAGGGATTCTGCCTCCTGTCTGAGGGCTCTTAAGACATTCTCCTTGAAAAATCTGTAAGGCCAAAAGTTACATTGTATCAGCTGAATTTATTTTTCACATTTGTGATTCAGTTGAATTTACCAAATGTTCACTGTGCACTCCTGTGTATGAGGCTCTCTGCTGGCACCCTGGGGAATATACATGTGAGTAAAACTCAATGGACATATAACTATCCGGTGACAAATGTGCCAGATGGGATCAGAAGGGTGCAAAAGAAGTGTCTGGGAGATTCCACGTCCTCTTAAAAGACACAGGCAAAGCTTCACGGAGTAGATGGCCTTTGAGATAGCTTCCCCCAAATCAGTAAAACTCTGACCCGCTGATAGATTGGAGAAGAGGGGGGAAGTATTTTGACTAGTTGGGCCAGAGTGTGAGCGATGTGGAAAATTATGCTGGAAAGGTAGGTCAAGACCTTATTTTGGACTGCCTGGGACTCCAAACTGAGAAGCCTGTACTTTCTCTAGGGAGTACTAGGGAACCATTGAAGATTTATTTTTTTTTAGCAGGAAAAGAGCTTTACTGTAGGAAAATTAATCTGGCATCAAGAATGCAGACTTATGAAGGTAAAACTAGTTCATAGGTTTTTGCTTTTTGTCCACTGGCCTCAGTGAGGGTGATTGATAGCGGTGGTGTTAGAAAGGAAGGCAGAGAACATTACAGAGGGAGAATCCAGGGATTAAGTGAACTAGGGTGGGAGGAGTTAGAAGTAATAATCAAAGATGAAATCAGGAAGTTTTGAGCCTGGGTGACTGGGAAGATGATATAGGAGGTTAAGTGATTTGCCTAAGGTCACACTTAAGTAGTAGGTTGCCCAGGTGGGCATTAGAATCCAGGGCGTTAACTACTGTACCACGGAACGATAAGACATTGGTCTCTTCCAACTCTGTAAGTCTATGATTGATCCTGCCAGAGCTATGCTCTTGCATACCAACGTAGTAGAATAAATGTGTATATGCGTAAGTATTATGTGTATGTATATGTGTATACATACATACACATCCATGTATCCATACAGTCGCGCACTTACATTCTACAGAAGGGATACAAATCCTAAGGGGAAAGTGTATATCTCCAAACACATCAGTGAAAGAGAGAAAAGAACAGACTGAACTGGGCATGCAACTAAAAAAAAAGAAGATAGGGAGAAGGTAATCTCAATGGGTTTTGAAAACTACACACATGCACACACACATACCTCTAGACACTTGCACACTCCCCATTCATGCTCTTGTATTCTCATCTCTGGAATATAGCCTAACCTTTCTGCATCCAGCCTTATTTCTCTCACCCTAGGAATCCCAGGTTTGCTGCCAAAAGTTCCTTCCTTGAAAATGACAGAAGAAATGGCCCTCCTCTACCATCTTCCATGCTTTTAGGAAACTCTTTTCCCCTTCCATCAAATGAGTCTTATTTTAATCTCCCATCGCCATGTCTTTGCAGAGGCTCCATGCCAGGAATGCCTTTCCTCCTCCCTGCTGCCTCCACTTGGCTCAAGCCCAACGTGTGTTCCTGGAGGCCTTTTCTGACCTTTTCTTGACCGCTACAGGGTCACATATTTATTTTGGGCTTGATTGGTGTTTACTTCCTTGTATCCGCATTATCTCACCTGGTCAAATGTGAGCTTTTGAGGGTAGGGACTGTTTCCCTTGTATTGTTGTAACGCCGGTGCCTGGCACATAAGTAGGCTTTTAATAAGCGCTTTTTGATTGATTAATTACTTCTCCCCGTGCCCTGCCACCCTTTCTTAGTCTCAGTGAGAGCTACCAGGTGGTAGAAGACAGGTCAAAGTCATTTACTTTGCTGCTAGATTTCATAACAGAATTTCGAATCTTCTGTTGCTGTTCATTTTTATTAAATATACTATGTAATGGCTTTTTGTTAGCCAAAAGATTCAATACTTGGAACATGGGGTCTTAGCCTAATTGCCATGACCTTGTTTGAGAGAGAGAGAAATAACTATTTTAATGTCATTGTCTTCTTCTGCAGTCTTTTTTTTATTTAATTTTTTTATTTTATTTATTTAATTTTATTTAATGCATGTAAAAACCTGATTTTGAGGAGCCCATCAGCTTTACCAGATGGTCCAATGGGGACAGGACCCAGAAAAGATTCAAGCTCCTACCTTAGAGGCGTCTCTTTTTGATCCCAAGAGATCTCTCCTCTCTGGTGTTGAGATTATTGACTTCAGACTTGTATCTAAAAGGATTTGGTGATCCTGAAAACATGTCCTTTCCATGTTTCCCTCCATCTCGAAGACATTCTTTGTGCCAACAAATCAGCAGTCTGTCTCATGGGAAGGGACAGATTTCCATGAGCCATAGAGTTGAGGATCACAGAGTGCAGTGTCAAAGTCAATACCCAGCTTTTAAGATGAATATATTTTCAATCCTATTGACCTTGACCATGTATAAAGATGATGCGTTTACCCAGAGGATATTCTGAAATGATCTGTGTGGGCCCAATTGAAAGAATGCCACACTCTAGGTCAAGCTAGAATTATCCGCTGCCTTGAAGTCAGAGCTGAGGGTAAGTGCATCCGAGGTTAATAGATCGATGGTCGCTGTTTTGTTAGCTCATAAAAAGGTGAGAGAGCGAAATTTTGATAATAAATAGTTTGGCTGAGCGAACGGTGTGTGCAGCTATTATGGGCTTTTGAAAATAAGTGAATTTATACTAATGTTGAATGTCAGCTGCTGATGGAGTAGCTGAGCTTCGAAAATGAAAAGAATGAGGCCTTTGGAAGACTCTTTGGAATACTGTTGACATTTGCTCTGAAAAAGTACATACAATTTAATTCATTACTGCACTTTTAAGATAACATTTATAGTTGTGGTATTAACCTCTGTGTGTTTTATTTCGATATTGAGGGTAATTTTATGGAAGGATTAGCTTTTTTTTTTCTTTTTATTTGGTGAAACGGGAAGGGGAGAGGATTAGAAAGTCTTCCTAGAGAAAATGTTCTGACATGACCAGTGCCAGCATTAAAATACTTTTGTTTTCTAAGAAGTACTGTCGTTTAGTTAGTTTGGTCATAAACCACAGACTTGGAGCTGAAAGGCCATCGAGCGATGCTGCCCCAGACAGGTTACAGGTGGGGGCAGTGAGGCCCAGAGAGAGAGGAAGTGACCTGAATTGTCCCCACCTTTTCTCATCTCTTCCCATGGGGCAAAGCTGGGAAGGGTCCTTAAGTCAAGCCTCTCTTCTTCTATGGTTTCCATGTCTGCTGTTCTATTAAGAGGTGGATTAAGAAACTGTTTGGGGTTTTTTGTAATTGAAGTATAAGGATATATGCCTGTCCTCCAATGTTATTGTTACGCTAATTGCTGGACTGATTGTGGGATTCCATTGGTTTGGGGATCTCCCTGTAGAGATGCTCCATTGATGCAGGTGGGCCCCTTTTCTGCACCGCAGAGTCCTAGAGTGTTGCCTGGGGCACCGGGAGGGGAAGGGACTTGCCCACAGCCATGCAGTCAGAGGGCATCAGAAGAGACTTGAACCTGGGGCTTTCTGACTCGGAGGTGAGTTCCTTTGGTGCTTTTCAATTCCTGTGAAATGTCTTTAAGCCTTTTGTTGAACATTTAAATCCTTCACCAGATCTCAACAGCCTGGCTCCAACTTCACCTCTCAGTCAGTAAACATTTATTGAGTGTCTACTGTGTGCCAGGCACTGTGCTAAGTGTCAGAGGTACAAATAGAAAAAGAAAGGCAGTCCCTGCCCTCGAGGAGCCTCCTATGTAATGGAGGAAGCTCCTACATGGAAGGAAGCTGGAAGAGGTGGGGGGCAGAACTGTCAGCTGGTACGTCCCCTGGCAGGGGTACAGGGGTCAGAACCAAGCATAGCGGCTGAAGGGAATTGAGGAATTTGACCAGAAACATCTGAGCCCTGTAGGAAGGAGGGCTTTTGCACCAGGAGAGGCAGCCGAGGATGCCCAGGAGGCGTTGGGGATCAGATTCCTGGAGGATGAGATTTCAGATGATGAGGTTATCCTAGGGGAAGTCACAGAGCAGCTCCTGGAAAATGTTCTGCTTTCACAGTCCTCTTGGCACAGACTGATCCTCAAGCTGCCCCCTTAGCCCCCTGCACATCGTCCCCACTGGGGATGGAGTCCTCTCCCCCCCTTCCTTCTTGGACCTTTCCTGGATGTTACATTCATTCTCTGCCTCATCCAATCTCCCTCTTCCTTTGTGGGGACCGTGACGTGGCTGAGCGGGGCATCTCCATCTCCCAGCCCCGGATCTTGTGTGTGGTAGATGCTCTGAATAGAGGCAGTGGGTGCAGTGGAGAAAGCCTCGGTGATCCTGGGAAAGTCCTTCTCTATAAGGGTAGGCATTAGAATGGAGTGGAGGGCTTCCAACTCCTGGGAGGTCACCTGACGTTCTTGAGCGTTAGAAGGACTCTGGGAAGTCACAGAGTTCAACTCCCTCGTTTTACAGTGAGTGTCATTTCCAGTGTCCCACAGGTTTCATTGAGTGTCTAAGGCGGGATTTGAACCCAGCGCTTGGTGACTCCAGGTCCAGCATTCTATCCACTACCACCACATCATGCTTTTCTCATCTGTAAAATAAGGAATCGGACGAGATGGTGGCTGAGGTCCCTTCAGCTCCAAGGAAGTGATCATAGGAGGCCATTAAAGTGAAGCTATTTTATTTTTCCCTGTTGCCTCCAGGATCAAATGGAAAATGCTGCATTTGGTGTTTAAAGCCTTCTGTAGCCAGGCCCCCTCCTTCCTCTCCCATCTTCTTACTCCCCTCCAGGGACAGTGGCCTTGTGGTTGTCCCACAGACTAGACACTCCATCATCCCCTTACTCTAAGCATCTTCTTCCCAGCACTTAGCCCAACGCCTGACAAACAGTAAGTGCTTAATAAGTGTTTGTTGATCGATTATCCCCTCTTTGACATGGAAGTTAAAAGCGCTGGATCGATCTGGACACAGAAGCCCCGACATCGAGCCCAGGCTTTGCAACTTAGTAGGCAGGCATGTGTCCTGGGCAGCCTCACAGAGGTTCCCGTTCCTCTTCTATAAGATGGTGGTATTCCGTGGAGCTCCAGCCTTGTGGATCCGTCAGGTAGATTGCTGAGGTGATGGGAGACGGGCAACCTGGGACAGTGGGCACCCTGGCTTTGGACTTGGGTGCCCTGAGTTCAGATCTCAGCTCTCTTACCAGCTAGCTCTCCCTGTTTCTCAGTTTCCTCATGTGTAAAAGAGGAGCTGGTATGGATGGCACCAAGATCGTTGCTCGCCCCTAGGTGCCTCCCTGACCCTTGATCTCCTCATCTGTCAAGTAAGGGAGGGAAAGAGTTGGGCCAGAATCTGGTCCAGGGCAGGGAACCTGCGGCCTCAAGGCTACACATGGCCTTCTCAGTCTCTAGGTGCAGCCTTTTGACTGAGTCCAAGTTTTACACGACAAATCCTTTTATTAAGGGAATTTGCTTTGTAAAGTTCGGATTCAGTCAAAGGGCCTCACTTGAGGACCTAGAAGGCTACATGTGGCCTCCGGACCACATGATCTCTGAGGCTTCTTCCAGCTCCACATCTGTGGTCCTGTGATCTTAAACACTTAAAGTCTCCCCTCATCCCCACCCCATCCCCTCGGACAGTGCTTTACACGGATGATTAAAATTGTTTGTTAAATGAATCATTTAAGAAGGTGTCCCCCCTTCCCAGAATTACCAGCTTGTCAACAGACTCTGAAACAATGCTCCCAAGTGTTTTGCCAAGCCCAGCTGGCTTCCTTCCATTGGGTGTTTCTAGAGCAGAGACCGTAATCGCCTCTTGACACCTATCATTAGAATCTCTGCTGGATGACAGAGCAGAGCGAAGGGCCGTCATTCGTGCTGGAAATGCAGATCTTGTCCAGCCAGGGCAAGGTAAGCGCCGTGGGTTTAGCGCAGGCCACCGGTCAGGTTCACGGTTGCTTGGTAACAAATGTTAAACTGATCAGAAGACAGAAAACTGATATCCCAGCTAACTTGAAATGCATTTCAGTGATTGTGTCCAGCTCCAGATAGCAGCTCCCGGGTTCTTTATAATTGACTCCGGAACCGTGGGGGGCATGTGTCATTCTCGCCATGTCAGACAGAATGGTGGGAATCTTACTCTTTGTGGGGAATGCTCCTGGAAGAATTTTTGTGGTCTCTCTAGTGCATCCATGCCCACAAGTCACCTGCACTCTGTGTGCAGAATGTCAGAGTTGAAGGGAATCATCTGTAGTCAACATTTTCAGATAAGGAAACTGAGGCCCAGATTAATTAAGCCTTGCCCAACTTGGTAGACTACAAGGGGGCAGAACCAGGATGAGGAACTTAGTCTCCTGACTCCCTAGTGTAGTCCCTGGTCCCTCGTGGCTATTCCCAAAATGGCGAGTGGTAGAGAGGAAAATTTTCGGCTTTGGTTCTTCTCCGGTGTCTGGGTCGTTTGCTCTCCTGTGTCTCGTTCAGCCCTTGGCCTCCATTCTCTGCTTTAAATTTTTGACTAGAAGAGGGACACTTCCATTTTTTTAAACAAGTATTTGCATAATCTCCATCCCTTCTAGGGGGAGTTGCAGGGAAGAGGTAAATCCAGATAATGGGTGAATTTGCTGAAGTGGGTGTTCCCTGCCACACACCTTTTTTTTTTTTTTAATTCTTTGTTTTAAGACACGGCTGGGGAGAGGCAGAGAGGAGGGAGGAATGCTATATACTGAAAATGTAGCTGATATAAAAGCCAATTGTATCTGCAAAGAAGGAAAAGTATTTGCATAGATAACCTTTGTTTCCATATTCACTAAAAGAATGTCTGTAAGGAGCGAAGCCCACAAACCTATTTCCCCTCTCTCTACCTCCTAGATTCTGGCCTAGTTCATTGTTTTCACCCAGCTGGTTCCCTGTTCTCAGAATAGCTTCTTTTTCCCCATCCAGAATCATGGACTCTCACAAGGGGCCTCCAAGACCATCTAGTCCAAAGCACACCTAAACATGAATCCCCTCTCCAGCATGGCTTACCAGTATGTGCCTTCCCCAGCCCTTGCTCGAGGACTCTAGAGGGAAGAAGCCCACTCCCCTCCAAGGCAGCAATTGTTAGGTTGTCTCCTTTTATATAATATATTCCTTTCAAACTCATTTCTTTAAAGTTCTGCCCATTTCTCCTACTGACACCCTTTTGGATCTAAACTTTCTTGCACTGAAGATATTTGATATTCATCTTTCACAAGTCCCTGTACTTCATGGTCTTCAGGACCCCCAGTCCCCCAGACTAGGCGTTGTCTTCCTGACCGTACACTGCTTTGCCAGTATCCTTCCTCGAGTGCGGTGCCCAGGTGTCCAGGATCAAATGGCGTATGGCAGGCGCGGTCCGACTCTGGCAGTGCACGTCCAGAACCTCCCATCCGTCGTGACAGCGGCATTCAGCCTTTCTTAATAGTCCCCAGGATGGCTTCAGCTTTCCTGGCAGGACCCGAGCTGTACCAGGTCCTCGGTCTGTGCCGGTGGACCGAGGGCTTGTACTCACACCCGCAGTTTTGCTCTTGGCCTGGCTCTGTCCATGTTTCACCACTTGGCTGCCTGTTGCCAGTCTCTCCTGTCTCTGCTTGACGGCTCACGCCCTGGGGGCAAGGCCTGTGTCTTCTCTGTTCTGTTCACTCATCCCGTAGCACCTAGCTCACTGCCAGGAACCTTGCGGGTGCCCAGTAAATTTTAATTGAGTGATTTATTGAATGAAATCATTAATAACACTGCAGTCGACTGACTTGTCTTAGCAGCAACTTCCATTTCCCAAAAGCGCTGTCACAGGGTGGTGTCCTTCAACTTGACAAATACGGATTTCAGTTGAATGCCTCATAGAGGCAATGGTTGGAGGCTCCTTGAAACAAATATTTGACTCAGGTTGAAACTTTGCCGGAAAGTTGTTTAGCTGACCTTAAGAAAGCTAGTAAGCCTGTGCTGGCTGGCACCGGCGCGCTCCTGCCCTTCACCATCAGGCCATCGATGTGGCGGCTCGCAAGCTCACTGATCGTTCCTTATGTCTAAGATCTATAGCAAGTTTGAGTGGTTTTTGCCCTTTAGAGTGGCTTCTGTGGCAACGTGACTTCGCTTTGAGATCCCGAAAGTTTAATTTTGTGATGACACCATTACGTGGTCAGTCATAGAGGGGGCCCCGCCTCCCCTCCCCAACTTCCCCTTTCACCGTTGGTGTTCATGGCAGTCATTGGAATGTTCTGCTGCTTATCTGACCAAGAGACACCATGGAGTTAGGAAATCATCCCCAAAAATGGAAGGAAGGAACGAAGGAAGGAAGGGAGGGAGGAAGGAAGGAAGGAAGGAGGGGAGGAAGGGACTAAGGGAGAGAGGGAAGGAGAGATAGAGGGTGGAATAAGGGAGGGAGGGAAGGAGGGAGAATCAAGCATGGCCTAGGTACTCTACTAAGCCTTTTACAAATATCTCACTTGATCCTCATAATAACCGTGGGAAGTAGGCGTTTGATAGTAGAGGACCTCAAGGCAGGCAGAGTTAAGTAACGTGCCCAGGATCACAGAGCTAGTAGTGTCTAAGTCTGGATTTAAAGTCAAGCCTTCCTGACACCAGGCCCAGTGTCCAGCGTGCCCCACAATGGGCAGCATCAGCGATTGGTCAGGGACAGCTGGGGCACAGTTTTTCCCGATTATGTACAATTGTGAAAGGCTGGAGAACAGATGTGCTATCAGACCCACATCCATCTTTTTTCTGAGACCACTGGGGGCGCCCTAATTCACAGAGTGCTGGGACTAGAGTCAGGAAGAAGAATTCAAATCCAGCCACAGAAGCCTACCAATTGTGTGGCCTTGGCCAAGTCACTTGAGCTCCACCCGCTTCAGTTTCCTCATCTATAAAATGAGAATAACAGCAGCCCCCCCCTTCCAGAGCTGCTGTGAGGTTCAGATGAGATGATGTTTGTAAAGGGCTTCGCCAATCTTGATGTTTTCCGTTCCCCACACATTTCATTTCTTCATCACATCAGGCACCTTAGGAGTGTGGCTGACCTCTGCACCAATGCAGACTGCAGCCCCTCCAGGGCTTCTTTAGAAAAAGTGATCCTCGCAGAGGGGGATCCCCTGTCCCTACCTTGGCACTGATGTTCTCCGGATTAGTTTCCATCAAGAGTCTATATCTTCCACCTTTTTAACCTTTGCTTGTGATAATATCCATTTTACTGACTGACAGATCCCTGAAACGCAT
This sequence comes from Phalanger gymnotis, assembly GCA_028646595.1. Taxonomy (NCBI): domain Eukaryota; kingdom Metazoa; phylum Chordata; class Mammalia; order Diprotodontia; family Phalangeridae; genus Phalanger; species Phalanger gymnotis. Next base: position 17,523,862 of record CM053627.1, read on the forward strand.
GCTGACTGCGCAGTTTTGACTATATTTGAGCTTCTCTGAGATTATTTACTTAACATCAAGCCAGCAATTATTTACCGAGCACATGGGTCTGGTGCGAAAAGCTGTGGAGCAGAGAGGAACATAGAAACAAGGACGCTGCTCCTGCCTTCCCAGCGCTAGGATCTTCCTGGAAAGATGGGAGTTGGGCATAGAGGAGATGAGATAACTGTGTGAGACGGTAGACAGCCAGGTGATGGGCTGTGTGGTTCACAAGAGCTTAGAGGAGAAATCAGTCAACAGGCATTTATTAAGCTCTGACTGTGTACCAGACACTGGATCTGAGGATACAAAACAATAATAAAATGACCTCTGCCCTGCAGGAGCCCACTTTATGTAGACTAAACTATTTAGATTGGCTCTCAAGGTCCTCCCCAATTCAGCTGCACCTGCTTTGAGGAAGTGGGGACTCTGTCAGGAGTCTGCAAGTCTAGAAAGTCTGGTCTAATTCTGTGATCCTGGGGCTCTGCCCACCTTCCTCCATGAAGCCTTCCCAGACTATGTCAGCTCATACTGAATTCTCCCTTCTTTGAAGACCTATTACATTGAGAGTCTGAATTCCACAATTTAGCTCTAGGGGGTCCTTGCTCTCTTATTTTGTAGGTGACATTTTCACCCCAAAGCAGGGCCCCATATCTTCACTGGGTGGGTGATTGGATGTATGGATGAATGCCAGGCATTGTGCTAGAATAGGAGTCCAGGATACAGAGACAAATAAGACCTATGTGGTTCTAATAGCTTTCTTAAATTTATTAAGGCTCACACTTCCTAAGACTTTGGAGACCCCCCACATAGGTACACATAAGACCCATAGAGAGTGGCCAGTGAGAGTCCAGGCAGGGCCTCCTGTAGACAAGGCTTGGGGCTCTGAGTGAAAAGCATTGGACTGGACAGACAGGACACCCAGGAAAATCTCTTGCTTTCCCTGGGCCTTGGTTTCCTTGTCTGAGAAATGAAACAGTCAGATGAAGCAGCCTCCTGCTTTTGAACCTGTGAGCCTTTGACCTCGAGATGGCTGAAAGCTTTACCAACATTTTCTCATTTGCTCCTCGTGCCCTCCCTGTGAGGTAGGAACAACACAACTGTAATTCTCCTCATTTTGCAGATAAGGGAACTGAGTCCCAGAGATTTTCAGTATCTGATCACCTTGATAGGAAGAGGCAGGGCAAGGATTTGAAGCCAGGTCCCCTCAACACCAAATGCAGCCATGGGGCAGACCTTGGGGTTGTTTCTTCAGGAAACCCAACAGTCATGCCCCGCTCCCCCCCGCCGGGTCATCCACACCAGTGTGCTCAGGCAGCGTGGGGGGTGCTTTTTCTTCTGTGTTGCTCTGGCGCCTCGTAACTCTCCTCCAGCCACAGCCTCTATATCCCCTTTCCCTAACCAGACTGTCCTCACAACCTTGGATGAGCCTGCCAGCGTGAACGGCCACACTCCCCTCAAAGAGGCCTGCAGGCCCGGCCTGGCGACTCACAGCCATACAGTGACTGGCCCGTCTCAAAAGTGCACTGCTCCTTGCTTTCTTTGTCTCTTTGTCCGCAGGCAAGGGCTCAAAATACCTTCACTTTCTTCACATGCCTGCTCAGATCCCTCCAGACCTTCCCAGCAGGGGATGTCAGCCAGGATGGCTGCCGAAAGACACCAAGGTTTCATTTCAGAGGACTGAGGAAGCCTTTTTCCGTGGTTCTCCCCAGATTGAGAATCTCCTTTCTTCCCAGTGACCCAAAATTAGGGTGTCCTACCAATTCCTTTGCAGTTTGGGCATGCCTCACTCACTTTAACTGGGCAGTGTCTGTCTGTCTCTCTACCTGCCCCCCTTTTCTCTCCTCCCCTCCCCTTCTCCCTCTCCTCCCTTTCTCTCTCTCTCTCTCTCTCTCTCTCTCTCTCTCTCTCTCTCTCTCTCCCCCCCCATCTCTCTCCCCATCTCTCTCCTTCCTTACTGAGGGGGTCTCTGTGCCTACTGTGTTGTGTACCTGCCCTAAAGTATTGTAACAGGGTACTTTAAAAATAAAAGAGAATCTGAGAGTGGTGGCCCATGTCTGAGGCAGGTGAGAGCCTCTGTCTTGGGGTGTTTCCAGTGCAGATGGTGAAAGTCTCAGAAGAGGCAGAGTTTGCCACCCTGACACAGCCCCAGCCCACATCACTTCCCATGTAACCACAGCTGTGGTGAAGGTTTCACTTATCAGTTTTGACTCGCGCTTCAGACTCTGTGAATCTAGGCTTTTGCATGTGGCTGCATCGCTATCGGAAGGCTTGAACTACAGCCCTGGCCCTTGGGCACAATGAGGCCTTGCCGTACTGCTCACTAAAGTGCTTCCCCCTCTCTCGCTTCTCCCTAGGGCCGACGAAATTGAAATGATCATGACTGACCTTGAAAGAGCGAATCAGGTAAGACTTTTCGTGTGTTTGGGAAGAATGAACTCAGCGCCTCCTCTTTGGGCAGTGGGGGAGGGCCTTGGTGGCACCTGGGGCACGTTTCTCTCGCTCCAAGGGGAAGGGGCAGTCACTCTGGGCTCTTCTGTGTCCAGCAGCCCCATCTGACATTTGACACGCCTTCTGACGTTCTGAGTATAAATCTACATGAAAAATCTGGGGAATTTGTCTTCCCCCAACAAAGCCATTTGCTCTCAGCAAAGCTGGCCTCCAGGATCCAATCTTACCTACAAAGAGGCTTCTTCGTTTTGTTGAATGTTTTCTCTCTTTTGTGGTCCAGAGCTAGAATCACAGGCCCCATGCTCGCAACGTTGAACACGGCCACTTCCTGCAGGATTCGGTATTGCGTCCTGGTAGTGAGTGGGAAATCTGGCACTTTGCGATTGGATGGAGGGTGTTTGTTCCTGGGCCAGCTGAGCCCCATCACTCTCTGCCTGACTGAAATACCCCACCACTAATGACCACCTCTAGTTAGTACTCCCAACCTCTGTCCCCTCATTCAGGCCTGTACCTGAACTGGACCTCGGCTATCTAGAACATGGCCGAGAATGTGGAATAAGGCGCAAGGGCATCTGAGCAGCCAAAACACGTCACCAAGTCGAGTTCATTGAATCTGACAACAGGTTTTAGTAACTGACCTTAGTAAGGAGCCTTGGTTGGCCCTGGACGTGTGTGTGTGTGTGTGTGTGTGTAAGGAAATGAAACACCATCTAATGTTTCCTGTGTGCCAGGCACCTTACTAGAGTTTGGGAATACAGAGACAAAAATGAACCAGTCCCTGCCCTCAGAAAGCTTTTATTCTCTTCATGGGGACATCCTGTACATTAATGATGATAATGATGACAATAGATTAACTTGTGTGTACCACTTCAAGGTTGACACAAAACTTTACACACATTTCATTTGAGTCTCACAGGGACCTTCTGAGGAAGGTGCTACTGTTGCCCCCACTTTATAGATGGGGAATTGAAGTAGGCAGAGATTATGTGACTTTCCCAGGGTCCCAGAGCTGTGGGTCTTAACGTAGGGTTTGAACGAGGGTCTTCTTGTCCCTGGCCCAGCGTTCTGTTCACCAAAATAGACACTCAGTGAATCCAAGAGCAGCGAGGCACAAGAAAGGCACTGACAGCTGAGGACTGGGAATGCCCATCTATTTGGAGGAAAGAAGGGAAAGGCAAGTCCTCAAAGAACCTCCCTTAATACTCATTGACTCCGATTTTGTGTACAGTGTTAACCAGCTTATGAAGGTCGAAATAAATTAGGGGAAGTAAAGCTGCCTTGTTGCAGAAGAGCAGTGAAGGGTGACAGCTGTCAGCCTGGCTGCAAGTGAGGGAAGAAAGAGTGGGAGCAGCTGGAAAGCACAGCAAATAAAGGTCTGGACTTGGGTGTGAATCCTGCCTCAGACACTTAGTAGCTGTGTGGCCCTGTCCAAGGTACCAGACCTCTGGGCTTCCATTTCTTCCTCCGTAAAATGAGAGGGTTGGACTTAGCAATCTCAGCTTTCTTCTAGTTCTCAATCTGATCCAATGAGATTAAAGAGCTACGAAAAGCAGAAAAATGAACTCCAAAAACGTTGGCAAGGGGCCAGTTGGCCCAGGGACACACACCCTATGCATCCATGGGACTGAGGCATGCTTTGTTTTTTCATATGTGTGTATGTGTGTATATACACATGTACACATACGTACACATTTACATTTATATGTGCGTGCTTACGTATACACATATGAACACACTGTATATGTTATGTGTGTGTTATTTTTACAACAAAGACACAGCATATGGCAGTATTGACTACTGAATATTCATAATGATGACTGATTCATTAGGAAGAGGTTAAATTATAGTCCATATCCTTTGATTAAGAAAGAAGAAAAGTATAGTAAGTTTTAAAAAGATTTTCATCAGAAATCTTGTTCACGTTTTCCCTAAAGTCTCAGAGAGCTCCAGTTTTGTTATAAACCCCCTAAGGTAGATATCCTTGCCTCCATTGGCGTCATGGGCCATCTGCTAAAGCCTATGGACAACTCCTAGAATTGTGGTTTTAAATGTGTAAGATTAAATAGATAGGATTACAAAGCAGGCCAATTATGTTGACATACAGTTAACAAAATATTTTTTGAAAAACAAGTTCTTGGGCCCCAGGTTTATATCCTCTTGCTTATGGGGGATCATCGAGCCTCAGAGTTGGAAGGGCCCTCAGAAATCAATAACGAGTCTTGTTAGCCCATGCCTGACAGATGGTCCTCCGGCCTGTGCTTGGACACCTCCTAGGTCCTGACGCCTCCTGTCCCTTTTGTCATTGGCTTTTGAGTAGGGAGGCTTCCTCTCCATGGAGTGAACTGCACTTCCCTGTATCTTCTAGCTTCTGGTCCTAGTTTCTGCCCCTCAGCCCTTCAGCCTCGACTATGATCACGTCCCCACACCAAGTATCAAAATCCTTGTAAGTTTCTCTTGAAGACCTCCACCCAAGCTTGGCTTTACCTCTGCAGCTAATGCAGCTGTTTAAAAATGAAAATTGGCACCAGCTCTTCCTTTACCTCTTTTTGAGGTAAGAGGAACCAGAGGCTGTAATGAGTATGTTTGCCCATGAGAGCTCGGTCCAGGTACGGCATGGGCTGCGGCTTCTCTCCACCCAGTTTTATAGCTGGGTGGCCTCCGTCACAGGGAGGGTAAAAGATTTGCCCGGACTTGTGCTGTCCTGGTGCTGTTAAAATCCATCCTTTAGCTCCCAAATCGCTGCTAGTGGGACCTCACCTGCCGTGTATAAATGGCATGAGGTATACAACTGAGTTACGTTAACACAGCCTCCCCCAGCAGCCACTCAGTGCATAGAGTGTGTCCTTGATGATGCTAGGGGCCAAGAAAATAAGAAATGAAATGGAATTCAAGTATTGCAGTACTCATTATTTGCTTGACTTTTTGTTTATTGGGGAGGAGGAGAAATAGGTCAGGAGGACCTTGTGGGTGAAATTTTGGGCAGTCCCTAGCACTGAGAAGGTGCTTAATAATTGTTCATTCATTCATTCATTTATTGACTACTAGTAATGATTTTCAAGGCTTTGGCTGTTTAGACGTGGCAGGAGAAAAATCTTTTTATGTCTCCCTTTCTTTCAAGAATGGTAACATTATGCTTTAATTCCTCTGTTAAATAATTATGCGGTCACCGAGGTCTTCTTAACCACAGATCTAAATAAACCCTTGGTACGTGGGTTGAGTGCTCTTAAATCATGGTTGGCCAGGTTTTCCCAAAGGCATTCATGCATCAGTGAATCAATCAGGTGGCACCTACTGTGTGCCAAGCAAAGGGCTGGGAATGCACATGTTCCCTTCTGCTGGGACAGCTGTTTGACTTGGACCATCTCTTTATTTGCTTGCTACTTGGTCCTTTCTAAAGGATCCTGGGCTGTGCCTTCACAGCCATGTAGCTCCACTGGGACAGGGACTCCTAACCTGGGCCCTGTGGACTGGTGTTTGGTATTTGGCAATAGATTGTTTTCTTTGTAATCTCTGTATTTTGTGCATTTCACCCTTAGTCTGAGAAGAGACCCATGGGCTTCATCAGATTGCCCAGGGGGCCCATGCCACAAAGGAGGGGAGGAACCCTGGTTAGAGAATGGAAGCCTCTTAAGGGCAGGAACTAAGGTAGTTTTTTTCTTTTTACCCCCAGCCCCAACCACCACTCCTGCCACATAGGCCAGGATAAATATTTGTTGAATTAAATTAAATGTTTGAAAAAGAAGCCATTTGCTTTATAGGCAAGAGTTCTTGCCAGTTGAATTATAGGGTCAAATGACATGGGATTTTGTAACACCAGACCAGCTTTCCAACCTATTTTGATGACTCTTCTAAATAAGCTGGCGTTACCTTGACCATTTTATGTACAATGATGCCACCACCCTGGGCACCGTGCCACGCTTTGGCCCCAAGCGTGTTCCAAAAGGTAACTTAGCTGTCTGAAGTCACCTGCGGCCTTCCCAGAAGATGGCACCAGACAGGGAGTTCACAGGTGATGTCAGGGAATGTGCTGGTTGATCTGAAATGACATTGCTCGTCATGTGAAGACTTGAGAAAGGAATTTATAAGACAGACAAAAGTCCTGACTAGTCGAAAAAGTAATTGAGGGGGAGAAGACCTGGGGGATTGTAGAGACATGACCAAAGTGCAGCTGGGAAGCCATTGGAGGCAATCCATCACCACAGCAGTGAAGCTCGGGCCCTTTCCTCCTTTCTGAAGCTGATGTGGCCCAAGCCACCATTTCTGCTGAGCCTTTGGTCCCACAGGAGACCCCAGACGCAGGAGCGGGTGTGACAAGAGGGGGCGATATTGAGAGAGAACAACCAACCAGCCCAAGTAGCGTGTATGGGCCATGCGCTTGCATTGTGTTCTCTGTCAGAAGAAACCCCAGGAGAAGCAATTTAATAGTTCATTGGCATATCGCATTATTTTTGCAGGAGACGCATAGTCAAAATGTCCTTCCGAGACCCATAGCTGCATTTTATCACCGATGTGGTACTGTTTCCATTGTGGGATAACAGAGAACTTGTCAGCAGCATCAATTAAGTGCACGTCTCATTTACACCCGTTTGTTAAACCAGAGAGTTCTTGCTTTAATACCCACTATTTTAATTGGGAGCAATAAAAATTCTGAACTTTCAAGTCAGTGTGATAAATAAGAAAAAACAACTTTGTGCTTTAAAATCATATCAAGTCCTGCCTTGGGACTCAAGAAGCTCATTAATATTTGAAGTTGGTGTTGGCTTCTGCTCAGGGCTCTGAGCTCTGATCGCTTTGACTCTGTATGAGCTTGACTTGTGCCAGCCCCCTCTCCCGTACCTTAAAAATTCCCGGAGTACCATCACTGGCCCTCAGAGGAGCAGGTCGAGGCGGACCTGAGAGAGCACAGGCCACCGAGAGGGCTCAGGAAGAAGGCAGGTTAATGAGCTTGTTCAATTTTGCAGCGTGTTGGAGATCAGTGTTACCTGAAGAGGTTAGTGTGGAGACCATATTTCAGAGTAAATAAAGCTGAGCAAAGCCAGCCTGGGGGGCCTGCCAACACCTCCCAGGGAGGGGAGCTCACGGAGGCAAGGCTTGCAAAGCCCTGCATCCTCCCAGCAACCCTGGGAGGTCTTTGCCATACTTATGCCCATTTTAGAGTTGGCAGAAAGAGTGACTCACCAGGGTCATACAGTACCTGGTGTCTGAGGAGGGATCTGAACTCACCTTTTCTCCATTCCATGCCCAATGTTCTATACTCAGCACTACCTGGCTGCCCCCTTCTCAGGCAGTTTTCTGTCTCATTAATTTGCTTATGGGTCACACTGAGGCAGCCAGCCATAGCAGCTTGAGAGCCAGCCTCAGAGTCCAAAAGACTTAGAGTTAGTTTCTCCCTCTGAGACATACAGGCCCAGTGACTGTGGGCAAATGACATCACCTCTGGTGCCCGGGCACATCCCTGAGGCTGTAGGGTGCACAGAGCATCCCCCTCTGTATGGGTAGAGGCAGTTTCCAGATAGAGTGTTCAATACCCCGATGAAATAATAGATCAGGTCCAATGAGCAGGAACTTAACAGCATACTGTGGCTAAGGACTGTACAGGGGGTTGAATGAGTGGAAAAGTTCTTACCCCAAGGCAAGCCTTTACTAGGAAAGAGAAGGGAAGGGGTGGGGACAACTAGTATGTGCTAGGCGCTGTGCCGAGGACTTTACAGTTACATCACTGGGTCCTCCCAACCACTCTGGAAGGGAGGTACTCTTAGCCTCATTTTACAGATGAGGAAATTGAGGCAGAGGTGAAATGACTTACCCAGGATCACACAGCTAGGACCTGTCTGAGGCCAAGTGGACGAGCTCTGTCTGCTGCCTCTTCTATCTGGATACAAAACAAAAGCAAAGAAAGTCTTTTGCCCTCAAGGAACTTGCATTCTAATGGTGGGGACTCCACATATGGGTAGCAGGGCCAGGGCGGGTGTTTTGTTTGGAAAGTTAGGGAGATGTTTAAAGACTGTGACTATGGAAAAGTATCTCATCCCCAAGAATCCATGGTGACGCTGCTCTGCATAGTCCCTGAAGCTCGCAGAGTTTGTGGCCCTGTCTTTTCCCAGGAGAGCGACTGCTATTTAGAGTCGATATTCTCAGGGAGAGGCCAGGATGCCTCTGTGTAAGGAACTTCTAGTGCATAAAGTCCATCCACCTCAGCAAATCAACCACTCTGTCATTTAATGAGTCACCGGAGCCACTTCCACTCAAACCGTTTCAGTCTCCTTAGCTGCCCGACCCGATTCTTCCTCAGAGAAATCAGTGACAGCCCCAACAGCTGCCAAAACATCATGGTAGAGAGCTTCCCTTCCTCCTGAACCAGCTGTCCTTAGATCAGAGGATCCATGAACCTGACTCTAATATTTTGATAACTGTATTTCAAGATATACCTGAAATTAGCCAAGTGGATATCAAGCCTTCATCAAAAGGCAACCTATAAAGCAAAGCATGGCGAGTGTGGCCATGGATAGTGAATAAACAAGCACAGAGAATAAGCCAACTAGGAAATTCTGTGGGCCAACATAAGGGAAGGTTCTAGACCACGGAGGTAGAACCATTGAGTGACTATAGGGTCATATCCAAAGAGACTAGTGCCCTGGATTCAGGGAGACCCGCGTTCAAATACTGCCTCAGACAGTTAGTGGCTACGGGACTCTGGGCAAGTCACTCAACCCCTGAAGAGCAAGGGTTGCCCATACCATTTGACCCAAGCCCCACTATGAAGATTCCAACCATAGGATTAGTTGGGTTTTTTTTTCTAATATTAAATCCTATCTCTATAAGAAAGATTCATCACTTATTTATTTGTACCGGTAAAATGAGGTAAGGAGGACCCCCATACATACAATGATTAAGAAGTGGCTGAAAAGACTGGGGAACATCTGTACATTGTAACATTCTTGTGCCATTGAAATTACAGATGCGTAAATAAATATGGCATGATGCAAATGGTAGAATTGAAGAGGAAGAGTAGCATGGGTACATAGTGATTGTGTAAATACAACAGTAACAAGGCTTAGTGTTGTTAGAAACATACTCACACGGTCTAGGAATAAACAAGACTTGTTGGGAAGCCAGGAATGCTTTAATTATATTTTACATTTATTCAGTCTGAATAAATGGGTACCTCCCCTGAACAGAGGACAGGAGAAAGTACAAAGGACTCAGGTGGATGCCAGTCCTTTAATAGACCCTCACCTCGAATCTCCCGTGTTTGTGAATTGAGAAGTCTGGCAACTGCCACAGCTCACTGATTCAGGGCGCTAGGGCACGCTCCACCCAGCTCCTGCTCTGGTTGGTCCGCACCGCCCACGCTGGGCTCTGCTCTGCTCCGCTCCCAGCTCCATGCGGGATAGACCTTACCCAGAGACCATCCAGGCTGTCCTGGGCTAGAGCCCTGCTTCCCTCTGCTGTTTTGTGGGTTCTGCAGTTCTAGAATTGGTTCAGAGCCATTTTTTGTAGGTTTTTGGAGGGACTTGTCAGGGAGCTCATGCTAGTCCTTGCTTTCCAGCTGCCATCTTGGCTCCGCCCCCCTCCCCCTGTTTCTTTTCTTTTTTTTTTATAAATTTTATTTAATATATTTAGTTTTCAGCATTGATTTTCACAGGAGTTTGAATTACAACTTTTCTCCCCATTTCCACCCTCCCCCCCACTCCAAGATGGCATATATTCTGGTTGTCCTGTTCCCCAGTCAGCCCTCCCTTCTGTCACCCCACTCCCTTCCCATCCCCTTTTCCCTTCCTTTCTTGTAGGGCAAGATAAATTTCTATG
>CM053627.1:17534639-17662139 GCA_028646595.1 Phalanger gymnotis
TACACATCATCTTTCCATGTAGGAATGTAAACAAAACAGTTCAACTTTAGTAAGTCCCTTGCAATTTCTTTTTCTTGTTCTTTTTCTTGATTACCTTTTCATGCTTCTCTTGATTCTTGTGTTTGAAAGTCAAATTTTCTATTCAGCTCTGGTCTTTTCACTGAGAAAGCTTGAAAGTCCTCTATTTTATTGAAAGTCCGTATTTTGCCTTGTAGCATGATACTCAGTTTTGCTGGGTAGGTGATTCTTGGTTTTCATCCTAGCTCCATTGACCTCCGAAATATCGTATTCCAAGCCCTTCAGTCCCTTAACGTAGAAGTTGCTAGATCTTGGGTTATTCTAAGTGTGCTTCCATAATACTCAAATTGTTCCTTTCTGGCTGCTTGTAGTATTTTCTCCTTGATCTGGGAGCTCTGGAATTTGGCGACAATATTCCTAGGAGTTTTCTTTTTGGGACCTATTTGAGGAGATGATCAGTGGATTCTTTCAATTTCTATTTTGCCCTGTGGCTCTAGAATATCAGGGCAGTTCTCCTTGATAATATCTTGAAAGATGGTATCTAGGGTCTTTTTTTCATCATGGCTTTCAGGTAGTCCAATAATTTTTAAATTCTCTCTCCTGGATCTGTTTTCCAGGTCAGTGGTTTTTCCAATGAGATATTTCACATTGTCTTCCATTTTTTCATTCCTTTGGTTCAGGACAGAGAACTACCAGAAAGGAACATAAAATTGATGCATTATTAGAAGTAATAATGGCTCATTAAAGTCTATTTTTATTGTAAATGTTTCTAATTATGTGGTTATGTTGAGGGTGGGTTATTTCTTTTATTTTTGTTGAGGTTGTTAACTCTATATAAAAAAATATTAATTTTTAACTAAAGACACTTACAGTGTCTGTCTAACAAGATCCATGCCACCTCTTTTCCAAGGTTCCAAAATCTAAATTCATCCTAGAGTTCAGAAGGGTTTAGCTAGATTGTTATTCTGCCGCATGAGATTGTCATTCTAGACAAATACAGTGTCATTGTTGACATCAGAAAGTTGAGGGAGTTTTGAAGCAAGTTACATTGAAATAACAGAATCCAGTCAAATGTGATAACAAGCTCGGGCTGCCGAAGGAGAGCCTCCTTGGAGCAGAAGAGCCTAAAATTGATGATCGTCCTCTGCCCATTTTGGAGCCAACCCTTCATGAATCCAATGTGGTGGCCACGTTGTTACTGCTCTAAAATAATCCAACACCAGCTTTTTTTTTAAAGGAAAAGTCAGTGCTATGGTTATAACCTGTTGGTTGGTTCCGTGACGGCTTCTTTTCTGGGCAGGATAGTATTTTCATAGTCAGTGAAAGAGCTAATGTCAAAATACTCATTTTCAAGGCAGCATTGAAGGGATTTTGCGCCAAAGGATTTAGCTAAATCAGAAGGGTAAATTTTTCTGAGTGAAAAAGTGATTATCAAAAACATTTTGAATGCTGAATCAGAAAGAAACTTGGAATAATGCTTCATGATAAATAAAAAATTTTGCAGGGTTAATAGTTTAGGAATTGACATCAGTGAGAGAGGATTCAGCCTTCCTAGGTGTGCTGCTTACTAGCCTTTCTCTGGGGGGGCTTTGTGGGAACCCCACTTTCCACCTTAAGCCATCCCCTCCAGTGTCTGTTTAGCCTTCTCCACGGCAAGGCGTACTGTGAAATTGTGTTTAATATTATTCACAAGATTACAACAGATGTGTGAAATCGGCTAGGGAAAATATGCGAGAAGGAAGGGCAGCTGACAGCATACAGTATATGCAGATGTAACATCTATTAGAAATATCCTCTGTGGTTTGTTTGCATGCAAAGTGAATAGAATCTCAAAACAATGCTGCTCTGAATGGAAGCCATCAGCAAAATTGCTTAAGGCTGCAAAACCCATTACTTATACAACACTGGATTCAACAGAAAGTATCACAGCATACTAACTTTTTTGTTCTGTTTTTCCTTGGGTACTTAAAATTATTGGCTAAATGTTTTTATACAAATGAAGAAAAAATAATAAATATCCTAGTTAGTTTAAGCATACTTCTTCCTTGTGAATATTTTCTAGGAGCTAAAAGCGAATCTAAATAAACCTGGTCTAGGGAGAAATATTCTCAGTGAGACTCTGGACAACTTTATGCTCCAAATTATGCTCAGTACACTTTCAGTAGCCATCATAAAATGGAGGCTAAAAACTCAGTAATTGGGGAATGAGTAAGGGGGCGTTTGCTAAATATTATCGGAAATTGGAGTAGCCAGATATTACCGTTCCCTCTTGTGATTGGCAGAAGTGCATTGCTGTTAGGTAGGTCTCTGTAGGTCTCTTTCTTCTGTGGACCTCAAATATGAATTCTTGGTTGGGTAGGGAATACAGAATCTCTTGTTCTCTTCCTGCCTTTTCTCAGAACATCTCTCGGCCTTCCCTCCTTGTCTCTCCCCGACATCCATGTTTCTTCTCTTCTTCCTCTCCCAAGCCCAGTTCACTTTATAAATTGGTCCAGGACTTGCACATTTCTAGCCGTTCAGTATTGGGCATCAGCATGAGGCAAAGGGTTAACCATGTAGAACAAACCCTCACTCTCGCAGGCGAAGCTGCATTTACGCCCTTTGCGTTTATGGAAATACTTTCTGAAGAAAGACAAGACCAACATTGTGCGTGTTTTTCGGGGGAGAATGGCCAAAGTGTCTTTAATTCACTGTTTACCCGTGAGAATTACTCCCAAGAGTAAGCCTGCAATAAAATCTTCTTGGTCTATGAGAAGAGAAAGAAATTGAATCAAAAGACTCCATTTCCACTTGTATTTATTCAGTCTGGGAAATTCAGTGGGCCGCAGCATTAGTATCAGCAGGGGATTCCTTGCTCCTAGCGTTAAATTACTGTCATAATCGCTCAATTATTTCTTCCTTGTACTGTTTAAAATAAAAATCCATCACATTCTATGTTTTTTTCTAGCATTTATTAGGTTGAGTGTTTAGGAAAATCAATTATAGTCAGTCAGGCATGAATTGATGAATGTTCCTGTAATAATTGTCAGTTGTTAAACTGAACGTACTTTCTCTTTCCAACCCTTTTCATTTCCTTCAGAGGGCAGAGGTGGCTCAGAGAGAGGCAGAGACCTTAAGGGAACAACTCTCGTCAGCTAACAAATCTCTCCAGCTCGCCACGCAGATCCAGAAGGCGCCTGATGTGGTGAGAGAATATAATATTTACTGGCTCTTACAGGTTTCTAACATTCATGTGATGTGACATCTGCAATTTATATTTGTGGCTAGGCTGGGGGTGGGACGACATCTTTCCCTCCTCCCATTCTTGATATTTTAAACTAAAACCAATTTATGTTTTCAGGGAACATGATTTTAACCCGTTTACATTGTAGGGGGCTGCTTATTGAATCAGAAGGTCACACCCAAAGGAAAGAAATTTGTCGAGAGGCAAACATTTACCTTCACAGTCCAGAGAGAGTGTAGAAATATAAGATAATATGATTATAGAAAAACAAATCAGCCTTTAGATTGGGCCTCTGTTAATACGATAGTAATATTTGTTTCAGCGACTCTATAAGATGGAGGCCGTGGTACTGAGGCCTTGTCAGAGTCATAAGAGGGCTGCCATCTTCTGTAGCTGTTGGGATGGGATGTTTTTAATCAACCAAGTAAAATTTGGCCATCTTTGTTTGTTTTCTTATATTGATTGTGCCCATCCCCACTGAGAAATAACTCCTAGTTTGCTAGGCAGACCAGAGATAATAAACAACCTTCCCTTATTTTCTCTAGTGGTTTGAGCTGAAGCTGATATATACAGCTTCTTCAGAAGCTGAATGTAAATCTTTGACCCTCCACTTAATCAATTTGTCAGTTTCCTGATTTTTCTAAGATTTCTAAAAATTTCTAAAATAGCTCTTCCCTAGAAATCTGATTCATTTGGGTCTTGACCAGGTTGACTCAGAGGGTTGGTTTCACAAATACATGAGTTTGTGTAGACCTTCACACTTTTAGGGTCTTCATTTTGACTAATTCTCTTTCTCCCAAACCACTCACCCTCACAAACAAAACAAAAAAAAAAAAAGAAGAAGAAGGAAATTGGCTTCTGCCCTAAAACAATAAAATCAGACCAAAAGTCAGGACTGAGGGAGGCCATGCAGTGGAAGTCACAAGTTCAAGGCCCAGTCTCTGTCCTTGGACAAGACCTTCAGCCTCCTGCACCTGTGTCCTACTCTGTAACGTGGGTGTATTGAATGAAAAGATTGACTACGTAGTTAGTTTGGGATGAGTTGGAGTGGCCAAATGGAGAAAGTGCTCAACTTCGAATCTCAAAGACCCAAATTCCAATCCCAGCTCAGGTACCTGCTGCGTGACCCAGAACAAGTTATATGACCTCCCTAGGCCTCAGTTTCTTCATGTGCAAAATGAAGAGGTCTGGCCAGATGGTCGTTGAGGTCCTCTCTGCCAGCCCTAGATTTGTGATCCTGTGAAAAAGGCTTTATTCCTCTTATAATAATAGTAGAATTAAGTATTTATAAGTATATATATATAATACATAATTATATATAATAAAATAATATTAATAAATATTACCTGTAGAGAATTTTATAACTATGTAATTAATATGAATAGAATTAATAATAACAAAAACAATAATAGCCAGACTATATATAATTCTTTAAGGTTTGCAGTGGACTTTATGCTATCTCATTTGATACCCTCAGCAACCCTATAAGTTTATACCCATTTTACAGAAAAGGAAACAGAGAGTGAGGCAGGTCAGGAGACTGAAGTGCAGTCATGTGGCCCAGTGTCCCAGTGGGCAGTTGGAATCCTTCCCCACACACCCGCTAGCTGTGTGGCCGAGGGCAAGTCCCTTTTAAGCCACTCTGTTCTCCTCTGTGGAAAATGAGGAAGATCACTGCTCCTGCCTCACAGGTTGTTGTTCTCCCAGCGTCAGCCATTATTATTGTTGTTATTAGAGTCATAAGTTGAGCCTGGATCTTTCCAGTACTTCCTGCACTCCACTATAATGTCAGCCTATATCCTAGAAGTTAAAATGTCTTTAGATATAGAATATTTTGTAGAACAAGATATTTTTGTGGTTACATCATACCTAGAAAAGCATCTTTGATATCCTCCTGGGGCATAATTTTAACTGAAATTTGACTCTATGGCACCAAAAGGGATGGGGAGAAAAAGATTAAGGTACATATTGATGGGATAAGTTATATAGGTGGGGGAAAGCTTCCAAGGCTTACAGTTACTTAATTATTTTAAACTCGCTGTTCTGTTGACAACAGCATCTCCTTCCCAAGAAAGAGCAGAGGCCTTAAATATCAGGTGTCCCCTTTTTACTCTGTGTCTCTCTGTGACATGAGTGTTCCTAAATTTTCCCAGAAGCCCCTCCTCCATCCACTGAGCTCCCCCTTGGTATCTCGGAGATGCCAGTCATTCCCCTGTGTGGGGCCAGTGTCTTAAATGCTTTGAGTCAGAACTCTTTCTTGAGCCAATCCCCAGCATTGTTTCAGAAACATTTTGAGAAGGGGAAGTTGAGGCCCAGAGTTATATGACTGGTAAGGGAGCTAGAACTCAGGTCTTGTGCTGAGCCCAATTATCACAAGATGTTGTGTGACATCACACGCTGTGATAATTATTCCTTTCGGCCTGTCGTCCATTCACTTGACAAGTGTTCCCTGAGCCCCTGCTGGGCCTGAGGCCCTGGGTGGGAGGGGACAACAGAAGAGCAAGAAAATCTTCCTGTCCTCTTCCCTATTAGAATTGCAGTACCTTGAGGGAGAAAGAGATAGACAGAAACAGAGACAGAGAGCTGGGATTGTCTAACTTTTCACTTCTTTAGTGTTTTGCCCATAGAAAGCACTTAGTAAATGCTTTTTCATTAATGCATAAGTTCATTGTCTCAGTCAGTGGCTGGTATACAGTAAGTGCTTAATAAATGCTTGTCATTAGATTGGTGATTGAATGGGATTCATGATAGGGAGGTGAAGAGCAAAGGGTTAAATAGGGGAGGAGAAACTAGTCTTACATTAAACCGAGAGGGAAGAGTTGAATCGAGATTCACATTCTTGGATAGTTTCGATGGCTTTCTTTCTCTCCATGAAAAAAAATGAAGATTTAACACTCAGCACTTTCAGTTACTTGACTCATCTGACTCTGTCCCAGTATTACTTTAAAATTAGGTTTTCTCTTGGTTTTTAATAGCCCTTTAGCATCCCACTCCTTGGATAGGAAAAGGAGCAGAGAATGGTTTATCAATAGAGCATTCTCTGACATGCCTGGAGATGTGGCTGTCTGCATGTGGGCTGCCATGTAGGAGACCCTGCCTGTGCCCAGAGACAGACAGAGGCCATTCTCTTGAAGATGAACTGGAGATGAGAGTGCATGCACACACCGTCGGTCGCTTGGGGGTCCTTAATGCCACCCGTGGTTTTTTCCAGCCTTTACAAACCCTCCCCTCTTTGAGGCCTTGGAAAATGGACCTCTGGGTGCCTTTAGATCAGCTGCCTCCAGAGCCAGTCCATCATTCCTGTGTTTAGCTGGGTCCCCAGTTGTTCCTTTCACTTTCATCTTTCCAAGGGGCACTTCCATAGCCTGTTCTCGCATGCTGGAAACCACGGCATTTGCGGCCCAGTGGCGCAGCTCTGCTGGCTACCGTCTGTGCCAATCTCCATTGCTGTTTCCATCTCCCAGTTTGATCACTAAACATTCTCTGCATCTCTCACTACATTGCTGCCAGCCGGGTTTCCTCCACTGCTCTGTGGTTTCGTGAGGCCATGGACATTGGCTGAGGACCTGATGCAACCAAGGCACTGCTTTGCTCTCTCTGGTGATTTCTGGGCCTGTGGCCTTTCTAGTAGCTGTTTTCCATCAGTTGCTCTTCTCTAAGAACTGGTCATAATCAGAGTCGCTCTTTGTGCTTTTATCCATTTTTCCCTCACCATTCTCAGCATTTTGTTTAAACAGGTTTATTCGCCTCTCTGCTTTCTCCCACTCAGGCCAGCGAACGCACTTTCCTTGATTCATTCCACACTCATTTGTACCTTTGCTCCTGCAGTCCCCCAACCTAAATTGCTGGTTTCTAAATATTCCCTGCTTTCCAAGGCCTAGTTTAGGCTCCCAACTCTTAAATTAACCTTTCTCTGACTATTCTTGCCCACACTGTTCTCTGCCTTTTCTGAGCTCCTTTCCTTAGAAGTTAATATCACACAGTTTATCCTTTAATTGTTAATCTGTTCCCTAATGGTTGTATAGTTACTTCACTTAAGTTAGAATTGTGTCTGTAAGGAGACTTGAATTCCATTGAGGGCAGTGACAACATCTCTTCTTCTTCTCCAGCCCTCACGATGCCTAGAACAATGCTAAGTGTACAGTGGACTCTCAGCAGATCATGTTTATTTGATCCACATTCAATTTTCTGGATAGCAGCTGAATACTTTGAGCAAATATATAAAGAGTATTTCAGCAATGCTTCTCGCCAAAGAGAAAGTCAATCTCAATGACTAAGTGTAAGAAACCAAGAAAGAGATCTCACTAAGAATCTCTGGGCCCTTTTTTATCCTCTAGAACCCTGGAGGAAACAAGTTGTATTGCATTATACAAATACAAGTAAGTACATGTAGCAGAGGGAACCTCAGATACAACTTTTGAAAATCCAAGAGGAAAAATCCTGAATTTCTCAAGGGAAACACGTCATCAGTAGCTTCACTGGTCAACCACCACCCACTACCAAGCTAAAAACATGGTGGCAACCTAATTAGCATATGACATTTCCTGCCTCCCTCCTTTTCCATGCCAAAGTGAAACTGACTTGGAGAAGGCAGTCATCTCTCTTCCTACTGGCTGTTTCTGCAGGGAAGGTTACCTCCCAGGGGTGAACTTTTGGGACTGCGTAAGCCAGCCTCCACACTGCCATTTCCGTACCCTGGTGACAGGCCCTACTGCCTCCTGACCAGTTACTATTCTTCGAATGTTTTCTATAAATACTTTTCAGATGGTTTGGTAGTGGTGATAGCGTTCATTTTTTAAATGTCTGTTTATCTGGCTTCCCTGAGTTTTCTCCTACGCAGGAACCTCTGATCTTTTAGCAAATTTTGGCTCCGATTATGTGCCACTGTGTAGGCTTCATTAGCTTACAAATAGTTCATTTAGAAATGGATCAGGAGGAGTCATTTTGACCTCTCTGAAAGGGTCTCGGGTTACATTCTGACGTGACAGAGGGCATCTCGGCCAGCTGAAACACGGGACCCTAGACTTTCTGCGTGACGTCAGGCCTGTCACCTCCCCCAAGCCATTGTTCTCACTCGGAAAATGAGGAGAATCAACTAGATCGATCATTCAGTGGATCTATTAAGTACCTACTTCATGCCAGGCCCTGTGCTGAGCTCTGGGGATACAAAGAAAGGCAAAAAGACCATCCTGGCCTCAAAGATCAAACACGCAATCCATAAGGATCCATTAAGTAGCCCCCTGGTGCTATAGAGAATGAAATAATCCCTCCTTTCAAGGAGCTGCCATTCTATTGAATAATGGTGAAGATCTCTTCTAGCCTGAAAACTCATGCTCCTGTTTCAAATCTGAAATATTTAGTCAGTGAAATGCTGAATCTGTTTTGCCCATCTCTTAAGTCCCTCAACATGACCATCTTCTATGGCAACATAGTAGCTTTTCTATCTAGTGGTTTCCCCCATGACCAAGGCTTGATTCTCCTTCCCAGTTGACCCAGTCTCTTGACTGGAGTCGTTGCAGTTTTCATCATCTGCTTCATTCTTCCTAGGAGCAGGCGATAGAGGTACTGACCCGTTCCAGCTTGGAAGTTGAACTGGCTGCCAAAGAGCGGGAGATCGCCCAGCTCGTAGAAGACGTTCAGCGACTCCAGGCCAGCCTGACGAAGCTCCGAGAGAATTCAGCCAGCCAGATATCCCAGCTTGAGCAGCAGCTGAGTGCCAAGAACAGCACACTCAAAGTAAGGACCCCTCTCGCACCCACAGAGCGTCCTCCTCCCTTAGTGAAATCAGGACACAACGGCTTTGGCCACATGAGCCGCCATGATTCTGAGGTACACGGCAGGCCGGCCTGGTGGCAGATTAGTTGGGCCACTTCTGGACAGTGAAGGTCTAGACCACACAGCTTATACTCCTTTAGGAGAATGTGGTGGTAAATTGATAGAATTAGTTATTGGAAGACTTTCTGACTTTCCCATCAACTGGATGGAAGAGCTTTAAAGAAGTGCTCTTGGGGTCTTGGTTGTTGCTTCACTGAAGGTGGGAGAAAACAAAAACAAAGAAAACCCCAAAGCGTGTTTGTTAAGGGCCCTTAACCTTGCTAGGTTACCGTCCTTGCTAGGAGACTGTCCAAAGGTTCCATCTTAATTCCCCTTATCTGGAAAGGCTCCAGTTAAATTTCATTCCAATTTTAACGTCTTGTGTATGGATTGGGCTTCATTTTTCTTGGTTGGAGCTTCAGCCTCAGCATGCCTCTGAGAAGATGAACAGATGATGACTACAAAGGGTGCCCCTCTCAGAAGGTATAAGGGCATCTGTCATTCAGAGGTGTCTTGGTTACCCCCTCCCCAGAAGCGTTGGGATTTCTCATACACACTTGTGAAAACGTGTGTGTGTGTGTGTGTGTGTGTGTGTGTGTGTGTGTGTGTGTGTGTGTGTTGGGAGGGGCTTGGGTTCCTTTTGTGAGGCCATTTCTTTTTGGTTAAGAGGAGGTTTCATTGAGAAGAAGCATGGCTGGCCTGGACCTTCTGCAAACCAGCCAGTCCCGAAGGAGTGTGTCACAGCCCAGCAGGGGATGACCCTGTTTGCTCGTAGGGTTTTTCCTTCTTGGAGGTTCTTCCATATGTTTGTGATTGGTCTCCCTGCCTGGAAAACGTGGCCTGGCCTGGGTCTCATTGTCTTTTCCACAATCCCTTTCTGCTAGGTTGTTTTACCATATGGAACCAAAGAGAGCACAGTAAGGTTTTCCTAGGCTTCTGGGGCCTGGTGGGAGGAGCAGCAGGTGTTGGGGGCAGGGAGGCAGCAGGGGCCTTGAGGCGGGGCAGTCTTGCTTTGGGGAGATGAGCTGTCCTGTCCTAAACGGCCCACCGGCACTGAACCCTAGACGCCTCCACTAACATTGTGATAATGCAACACATGGTATCATACCTCATCCTATTGCAGCCACACTAACGGGCCAGCGGGTCAGTGAGGTCCAGCGAAGCCCCGCCACTCCCAAGGCCCCAGTTGTTGACGCTCCTATTCTTGTGGAATCCCTTGCCAGTTATCCCCTCAGTGGTCTGGGTTGCCTTGGTCTCTGGACTAAATTGTCACTTTATAGTTTGATGAAATATGGCCAAACAAGCATTTTGTTATGACACACCATTTGCAAAGTGACAAGTAGGCCCTGACCTCAAAGTGCTTCCATTCTCCTATGGGGGTGAAACATAGAAAGAGATAAGTTTATAGTCAGTAATTTGGGCAGGGCACCGACCACTCAGGGGAGCAGAAAATGCTTCCCATATTCATTCATGAGCTGAACCTTGAAGGACGCTAGGGATTCTGAGAGGCAGCAGTGAGGAGGGAGGGTGCTCCAGGCATGAGGGACAGCCTGGGCAAAGGCTTGGAAGGAGATGGAGGTCCTTGTTGAAGGTGCAGCAGGTAGATGGGTTGGCTTGGCACACGGAGTGTGCAAAGGAAGCCGACTGGGGAAGGGTTTAAATGCCAAGCTGTGGCATATGTGTGTTATCACAAGGCAATAATACTTAGGGAGCCCCAGAACTTTCTTGACCTGAGGGTTCCCTTGGTCAGACTTGTGTTTCAGGAAGATTCTTTAGGCGGCCCTCGGGGTGGCAAGCCAGGGAAAGCCAGTTGAGGGTGGTGGATGGGAGGAGTCCAGGCCCTGGGGGTGGACAGGAGGAGGGAGGATGTGGTAGGGGCTGAGGCACAAGGGAGAATGAACCCGGGGGACCAGAAGGACCATGGAGACCCCTGCCCTCCTCCCCCTGGCTTAGGGAGCCGATAAACGTTGCTCACCCTGGCTGCTCGTTGGGCGTCGGCTGGACCTCAGGCTTCTTGTTCCCTGTCTCCCATCTACTCACCTAGGGAGCGCCCTTGACGCTTGCCCTTCATCATGTTTGATTTCTAGATTCTATCTAATTTTCTTATGTTGTGGCTGTTTCTGACCCTCACAATTACACTATGATTATATAATTTGCCTTTCTCGCCTTTGTTTCCATGACAGGGCCCAGCTCCAATACATTCCATGGGATGCCCGGGGGACAGGGGCACTCGAGCCCTTACGCTTTTATGATAGAGCAATTGTTCCCCAATCAGTTAGGATTTTAATGTTTGCCTTCACAAAAAAGTGAAACGCAGTTTCACAAATTAATGTTCTTTAACCGTATCTTGGGGGAATTCTTTAATACTGTGTGGTTAATGAAACAATCCCACACTATTCCTTCCAAAATCATTGCTCCCTTACCTTCATCTGATCTAATAATCAAAACATGTCCTCTAGTAACAAGACTTCTCTCATTTTAATTATCTTAACCCCTTGTCGCCAGGAATCGAGATTGCCCTGCTAGCAAACCCAAGCACAAGGCGTATTAGCCCTCACCAAATGAATGCGCCCAACTCTCTTACCCCAGAGGAGTGGGGTTAATTGAATAAGCTACCTTTGGAAGGTTTTTTTTTTCCCCAATGTGTACAATTCGTATTCTTAACTCCAATCCAGGCTAAGAGAGGACATTTTTTTTTATGAATGAGATCTTTCTGATTGGCATTGGGCTGCTTTACTCATTAGGGATTGAGCAAGGGGTCTGATGCTAACACCTTCAAACAGTCCACCACCAAGCTTCATGCAGAGCCAAAAAATGTACCAAGCTGTGTGCTGGAAAACTGGGAATTTAAAACAAAAATGAAGTAGCCCTTGTCCTCAAGGAGATTACATTCCAAAAAAAGGGCTACAGCGCCCACCAAAATAAATACAACATGAGATTATTGGAGAGGGCAGAGACCACAACAACTCTGGGGGTGAGGAAAGACTGCCTGTAGGAGGTGGCACATGAGCTAAGCCCTGACAAAAGCCAAGGATTCTAAGAGGAAGAGAGCACTCCAGAGGATGGGGCCGGGGGGGGGGGGGGAGCAGCCCAAGCCAAGGCCCAGAGGCTAGAAATGCTGAGCCTGGTTAGGAAGAGCCAGCTGGGCTGGAAAGAGAGTGCATAGAATCAGTTGATAAGCATTAGGCACCTACTGTGTGCCAGGCACTGTGCCAAGCACTGGGGATACAAAAAGAGCAAAAGATGGTCCCTGCCCTCAAGGAGCTTACAGTCTAGCAGAGACAGCACACAAACAAATGTGTGCAAACTAGCCATGAAAAGGAAAACAGGAAATATTTAGGAGGGAAGGCACAAAAATCAAGGCAGCTTGGGAAAGACTGGAGGGAGAGTGATCTCATCTGGAAAAGGTGGGAGGCCTTTGCTGTCTTACCCTGCAGGCAGAGGGAGCCCCGGAAGACTTGTGAGTGGCCGGGTTTAGGAAAATGACTTTGGCAGCAGATCAGAGAAGAGGGGGGCCGGGGAAGAGGTGGGAGAGAGTGGACAGAGGCTTCATGAGGGTCGGGCAGAGACAGGGAATCATGGGGCTTTTTTCCTTCCTTGTCATTGATTTCTTTTTGATGTGTTCTTCCATCCTGGGGGACACTGGCACTATTGGTGTAAACTGCTAGGAAGTGTGGTGTTGTCCTGACTCCAGATTGTCTCACCTGGAACCTGGAGAGCTCCTGTTGTACACGTTTGGCAGCAGCCTTCGAGACAAAGGCTCGTCGCTTTTGTCACAGTCACTGCTTGGGGCACCTGAGTGCCCAGATCGGCTCTGATGTGCCGGACATTCATGTTTCTCCAATTTATTACTCTTAGACTCATTGCTTTGGTTTTTGGCTTGTTTCTTTATTGTTTATTATTATATCATTTATTTTAGTGAACCCAATTTTAATTTCATTTACTTTAATATTTATCGTAATTAATAATATTAACTGGCCTATCTTTAGCATTCTGAGGTTTTCAGAGAACTTTGATGGACCTCATTGGGCCCTGTCATTCTCTTATGACAGACGAGGAAACCACATCTGTCATGTATTAAGAGTCAAAGATGGGGCCTGAGCTCATCTGCTTTTGTTGGTATGAGGAAGACAGTATGGCATAAGAGATGGGAGACAGGAGGACCTGGGTTCAAAATATGCTCACTGATTGTAGGACCCTGGACAAGATTGCTTACCTTTTCTGAGCCTTGGTTTTCCTGTCTGCAGAATCGGCTGAAGGCCCCCCTGCCCCCGGTGTCTAGTTTGAAATCCATGATCCTGTGTCAGTCTGCTTCCTCTTCACTGTTCATCATACTTTAAAACAACCTTAGGGATGAGGGGCGCCCGGCCCATAGGTTGTCTGAGGGACCATGGACAGGAGCAGTCTGTTCTGAGGCCATCTCTGTATTCGTTCTCAATGAGATGGCCCTAAGGGCCATGGAGAGGGGCTATTTTTAGTACACAGTATGACATCCTCCAGCCGACAAGCATTTATTAAGCACCTACTATGTACCAGTCACAGTGCTAAGCTCTACCAAAGAAAGGTAGAAGCCAGTTCCTGCCCTCCAGGAGCTTAGAGTCCAGTGGCAAACCATAGAGATGTAGAGTGGAAAGAATCCGGGGTTCTTAGGACCTGTGTGACCTGGGCCCGTCACGTCGCTTCCTGAGTCTGTCTCCTTCCCTGTAAAATGAAGGGGTTGGTGCAGACGCTCCCTGAGCCGCCTTGCAGCTGCAGACCTAGGATCCAGCAGGCCTGAGCTCCATTTTTCAGGCTTTAAGCGAGCTCGCTCTTCACATGATATCCCGGCATGCATCTGGCCCCTCTGCCTTTTCATAAACAGGCAGCTCCGGTGTAAGCACACGTGACTCTGGGCTCCTCCTGGGTCAAGGAGGCTCTTGGGGGCCGAGTCGGGGCCCCAGTCATTGTTTAAAACATTCCTTCTTTGGGAATGCGTAACTTCCACATAGGTGATTCCTGGCTGTCCTTTGGGGAACGGGGCCGGCGTCTGCCATTGGGGAGCACACCTGAAGCGGGGCCAGCACCTCCATTAGCCTTCCCGCCCTCTCCTCCTCTCCCCCCTTTCTAATTATCTTTCCTTCCAGTTTAACACGTAGCCCTCTCACTCATCACCGATCCAGGCCAGAAAGAGCCACGGGCCCCACAGCTTGGGATGTGTGCGTGAAGCGCCTCTGTGGCCCGTGCAATGGGCCCCCAGCGGGGTTACACCTTCTTGTTTGCTCCGCTGTTCACACAGCAGAGGGTGTCAAGGAGGGGGCCTTCTGGGCCTGTGCTCCTCCCATTCTTAATGTGTGTGTCTCATCCTGGTGATTGGGTCCGTTGCTTACTTTGTGCCTGCCACTTACTCGGTCCGTTCTAATTTCACCAGGCAGGCTGCAAAACTCCATGTTTTGTGAGGCAGCCAGTTGGCACAGTGGGTAGAGCGTTAGTTTGGGAATCAGGAGGCTCTGAATTTGAATTCTGCCTGGGTAAGTCCTTTTATTTCCCTGTGCCTGGGTTTCCTCTACTGTGTAATGATAGTGCGGGATTTGGTTGCCTCTGTGTTCCTACAAAAGGGCAGCATGATGTCATGGGCCCAGCCAGCCTGGGGTTCAAGGTTAGAATCTGACCCGGCCAGGCTGTCTCTGAGCCTGTTGGTGCTCTGGGCCAGCTCAGTGACCCTGCCTGGGGACAGGTCCCCATGTCTAGCTCCTGGCCCTTTCCTATGACATAATGTGAACAGAAATCCATTGCCCTCTGAATACCCACATTTTCTTTCTCCAAACTAATGATTTAATATTTATAAGGTTATAGACTCCTGCCTGCTAAAGTTTAGCAAAATTCTTAGGGACTTATTGGAGATAAAACCCATTTTTAAAAGGTATGTGGCTGTCTCCTTCAAGAGTAGTTATTGGCCGTCCCCTCTCCTGAGAGAAGATAGTCATAAACTCTGTGCTAAGGCTGTGCCTGCTCCACCCAGGCCTCACAGAAGCATCAGCCCTCTGGTTGTGCCATCTGGGCATTTCTTAGGCTCGAATGAGTTAAGTCATTAGAGATTTCCAAGGAGCGCTTTAGCTTCTCCTGAAAGCCAATTTCCAATTTCCCTTCTCTGACCACAGCCCTTTCCTCAAAAACACATATTTGCTGCATGACCCTGGGTAAATCCTTTAACGTCTGTGTGCCTCTAACCTCTTCTGTAAAATAGGATAATGATAGCACCTTCCAAGGAGATTGGGAAGATCGCGTGAGATCACGTTTGTGAAGCGTTCTTTAAATCTCAAAGCTCTGTGTAAAGTCCTTCCTCCCCGCTCTGGGAGGCCCCTTCTGTCATGTCCTGCAGTCGTGAGCCCCAAAATCTCAAATCCATCCCAATGACTCTGGGTAACCCAGCATCTTAGCCCTGCCTGCCCTGGGAGGCCCCAGGGAGAGGATGAAATAATCACTTTTTTATGAATACCTTCTGTGAAGCTTTTGTAGGCTAATGAATCCTTGCTCTATTTAATTATAACTGAAATCAGCATTATAATCTATACATTTGGCAGGAAGGGTTGAAAAGGAGCTAGAATAGAGCAACTTCATGCAAAAAGAAATGTGCAATAAACTACAAGAAAAGGCAGGAGAGCAAGCACCCAACATAGCAGACTTGTACCAATCAATCAAGCATTCATCGAGCACCTGCTAGGTGCTACGTGCCATGCTAAGTGTTGGGAATACAGAGAAGAAAAGAAAACCCTCAGGAATCTTCCATTCTATTAAGGGAGATAATATGCCCATGGATAATCGTATGTAAAAAATAAATACAAGGTAATTTTCAAAGGGCAGGCACTAGCAGTGGGGCAAGGGAGGAAGCAGGAAAAGCATGAGGTGGGAAATGTCATTTGAGCACATTTTTGCAAGAGCCCCGAAGACTCTCCCAAAGGGTCTATGAAGTCAAAACTCTTTTCAAAACAGTATTAAGATGTTTAATTCTTAATGTGTAAATAGCAATAGATATAATCCACAGAGACAAAGTTCTTGGGAAGGATCCTTAATCATTGTTAAGAATGTTAAGGCATCCCCAAGACCAAAAACGTTGAGAATTGCTGACCCAGAGCAGTGGGGTCTGGGAGCCCGAGATCAGGTTGTATCCCACCCTCCCATAACCTCCAGTCACGGGGCTACACCTACTCAGTTTCCCTGGTGCGCCCCCATTGCATTCCTCTGCTACTGAAGCTCTCGGCCTTCCTCCTTTCTTGGAGAGGCGTTGACCCTTTGAGATATCTGAACACCCAGAGCAGCAGGAACGTGGATGCCGCTGGTAGCCCCCCCACTTCCAGATCCCTTGTGGTGGAACCCCAAGGCACAGGCTCAGGGCAGCGACTCGTAAGATCCCACCCTCAGTTTTGTGCGGAATAGAAGCTGAACGAGCAGCTGTGGGTGAGTTACATTCTCTTCCACCCCAAACCGTGGCTCGTCCAGCCTTCCCAGGTCCTGTCAGGGGGCCCAGCCTCCTTCTAGCCCCTGGTTCTCAGCCTCGAGGTCGTCCTCACTTCGTCTCTCTCCCTCTAGCAGCATCCCTTTTCCTCCCCTTCATGCAGGCTCCCATCACCTGGTGCCTGGACTGCTTCGGTGACTTCCTGGTCCCTCCTCACTCCAGCGGATCCATCCTCCCTCAATCTCCAGGGCCTTCCTCTGGCTGTCCGATCAATCATTTCATTTAATCTCATCGTTTTCAAAATGTTGGCATCTTGTGTAGATTTTATAATGCAGATGACCATTAGCACAGCGCTCCTTTGCGCAATTTATAAAGAAATAGATGTATTTTGGGGGGCACAGGCTCCAATTTTTACTGACAAGAGAGCGATGTCAGGAAAGTCTGGAGACCGCTGGTCTGGAGGATACCTTTGAGACGCCTCATGTGCGGTTCCGACCTCACTTATTTTACACTCGTTCTGTTTGCCACTTGTGCCTGGCCCCAGGCTCATTCTGCCCGTGCACCTCTGTGCACTGGCAGAGACTGGTCTCCGTATTCCTCCCTGTTGGAGTCCGGCCTGTACCCTCAGGTGCCACGTCGTTCGTAAGGCCTTCCCCATGTGGTGGTACCTGCCCATCCCTCTCTTTCCTGCCTCCTGAGCTTTGCTGCTCACTGAGCTCACTTTATCTTGTATTATTTTTATTTCTACACATGTCTTATCTCTGCGCTAGATTTTCAGTTCCTTGGGGCCCAGCAGCATCTTCCACATTCTCGTCCATTCTTAAGTTTGTTCAGTTAAATTAAATTCTGGATTGTCGACAGCTTAAATAAAGGCAAAATGGCATAGCCAATCAAAGCACATTTATTAAGTACCTGCTGTGTGCCAGGCTCTGGAGGTACAGACATAAATGATGAAACAATCCCTACTCCTAACACGCATCACGTGTACAGATGACAGAAAGCTAAGTCACGGCTAATAAGATGAAAGAATCGGGAATCCAGAATTCGGGAGAGCCTTCGGAGGTGGGCGAGGTCTCACAAGATGAGATTTACTAGAGGGAACTGGAAAGCTTACATTTGGATTCGAAAGATCAGCGGCACAAGAACAAGAGGAGAAAGTGCTTTGGGAAAAAAAGACCTGGAGATCAGAATAGACCCTGCAAGTCAGCTTATGCCATGGCAGCCAAAAAAGTGCGCTGTGATCCATAGGAGTGTTGTGGTAGAATTGAAAGGGACCCCCAGGGCCCCCTGGGGAATGAAAAGATTTGTGCAGGGTCACAAAGCTAGTCAGCATCCAAGGCAGGATTTGAACCCTAGTCCTCTAACTCTAGAGAGAGCCAAGCCAATAAGTGTTTATTAAGTCAATAAACTTTTCTTTAGTGTCATCTGCTATGTGCCCAGCACCGTGCTGAGCGCCAACAATACAAAGAAAGGCAGAAAGCCACTCCTGTTCTCAAGACCTTCACTGTCTAATTAGGGAGTCAGCAAGCAAACAACGGCAGACCAAGGTACAGACGGGCGGGCTTGGAGGTGTCTCAGAGGGGTGGCCCTAGCATTGAGGAGGACCTGGAAAGGCTTCTTACAGAAGCTGGCACCAGAGGAATCTTGGCACGGTGCTGGGGGTAGGATTCAAACCCAGGGCCTCTCTGCCCGGTCTTCTTCCACCGACTATGGTGTCCAGAGGACAGCACGAAGCATCTGCCAGTGCTTGGCAAACGGTAGGTGCATACTCAATGCATGTTGATGGATTGAGCGCAAAGAAATTCCAGAGAGGCAGATTAGGGTGTGTTTGGTGTTAGAGAAAACTCCCTAGTGAGTAGGAGCTGTCCAAAGCTGAAACGGGCAGCTTTGGTGGGTAGTGAGCTCCTCGTCGATGAAGACCTTCACGCAGCATCTGAACGGTCGTTTGTCAGGCCTTCCACAGAGGAAGTTTCTGATTCAAGCATGACTTAGTCTCAATCAGAAGTGGTTAACCTCCTTTGGAGGTCTGTGAATTTGGATGGGAAAAAGGCACCCCTTTATCTTCGTTAACCTCTACCTGAAGCTTAGCATTTCCTTCAAATATTTAAAAACACTTTGAGAAGGGGTCTTCAAAGCTTTTCCAGACTGCCAGAGGGTCTGGTACACACAAAAAGATTAAGAAGCCCTGGTCTAAATGGTCTGGGGTCTAGAATTCTATACTTTTTGAATTTGATTTTTATTGTTCACTTAAAATAGCTTTTCTCATTTGTAATCCCCCTTTGCCCCCTCATTTTCCTACTTCTGTTCACTTTTACATCACGATACCAGGTTTTGTGGGTCAGGCTTGAGGGGAGGAATGGATCGGGATTCATTTTTGTACTTTGTGAAACAGATCAGAAAAATGATGGAGGGGAACATGACATGAGCCCACTACCTTCCCTGCCACCTCTGACTGGTTTTTATTTTCCTTCTCAAGGAAAGGGCGTCCGATGCATTCCTGGTCCTCGCCAAGGAGCTGTTCTCAAATTTTGCTGAAAGTAAAGTTTCTTTCTTCTCTCTCTTTTAGCAACTGGAAGAAAAACTGAAAGGGCAGGCTGATTATGAAGAAGTGAAGAAAGAATTAAAGTAAGTGTCAGCTGGTTACATTACACTCTGTTTGCAAGCTGTGGGTCCTAGATGCTGGTTATAAAAAGGCCATGAATAGATGGGACTCACTGCTAAAATCCCAGTGAAGTCTCTGGGGCACCCAGTCTCTCTGATCACATGGCTGCCCCCGCAGGAGAGCAAGCACCCAATGTAGCAGACTTGTACCAATCAATCAAGCATTCATCGAGCACCTGCTAGGTGCTACTTGCCATGCTAAGTGTTGAGAATACAGAGATGAAAAGAAAACCCTCAGGAATCTTCCATTCTATTAAGGGAGATGATATGCCCATGGATACGTATGTAAAAAATAAATACAAGGTAATTTTCAAAGGGCAGGCACTAGCAGTGGGGCAAGGGAGGAAGCAGGAAAAGCATGAGGTGAGAAATGTCATTTGAGCACAGTTCTGAAGGAAACCAAAGATTTAAAAAAAAAAAATAGTGGAGGAGAAAGTGAGGAATTAGCAGCTGAGGTTACTAACAGGATCCCAAGACTAGAGATGGGGAGTCAGAAGGAACTTCAGAGGTCATAGAATCCAAGCCCTGTACCTTACAGATGAGGAAACCCAGAATAGTGAAGTCGGGCTCACCTGGTCACACGGGTGAGCAGCAGGAGGCTTTGAACACAGCTCCATCTCCTGGCCCACCAGTCAGTGCATGATGTCCAACCCACATGAAGCACTTGGAGGTTTGCACAGCATTTCTATGGTGTTCTCGATTGATCCTCACAAAAGCCCCAGGAAGGAAGGGCTGTTAACATCCCCCTTTTACAGATGAGGATGCTAACAGAGAGGTTGGTACTTGGCTGGGGGAGATTTGAACCCACAACTTCCCGCCTCCCAAGGCCAGCACTCTCCACCATACAGTGCCTGGCTGCTTAGACACTGATACCAGAGGTGGGGTATGTCTCTGCCCTCAGCTCTGACTGAATATCAATCCTTTCAGGAAGTTCGTGAACTTTGGATGGCGTTGACATCATTACCACTTTGGTTCACGGTACCAGCAACACAAAGCTAAACCACCAAGCCTCCTTCCCCACCCCCACCTCCCCATGACTTCCACTAAATTTAAACTATCCCAAGTCCCCAGCATTTCTGGGGATGCTGACGAACAATGGGCCTTAAAATGTTGGCTCATTTCTTAATTTGCAAATATACAACTGGGGTGAGGAGGGAAAAGTACTATACTTCCAGCATACTTGGATTTCTAGAATGCAGTCAGGGCATCGGGGGGGTGCTTCAGAGGGGTTTGGGGGGCTTTGGAGGTTTTTTGCTTATAAAGAAAAGCCCCCAGAGATGCCTTAGCAAAAATGGTAAATAGTTCTTAGGAAAGTCAAAGCAGTGAGTCTCTGCTGCCGCTGGATCATCCCGTCCTCGGGCTGTTTTCGGCAGCAATCTATGAAATGAAATGATCTGGCAAAGTCAATCATAGGATCAGAGATCCAGGAATAAAAGCAACCCCAGAGGCCAAAGAGTCCAACCCCCTCGTCTTTCCTCGTTGAACAAACCAAGGCCCTGAAAGTTAAGTGAAAAAAAAAAAGAAAGTTAAGTGGCTGGGAATCAGAGGACCCTGGATCTGAAGCTAGCCCAGCCCCCCTCCCCTTTTACCAATGGGGAGACTGAGGCCCCAGATCCCATCGGGTATAAGCAGGGCAGAGCTTGCCCCTCCACTTTAGAGCCATTTGGTTCCTGTGGGTGCGCATAGATGATCGTCACCATGAAGGTGCCGCGAGAGGAAAAGGGTTTAAAAATAACAGATGTGAATCCAAATGCAGAGGGAAGTGTTGCTTCTGACTGCCAGGATGTGCAGGGGCTCTAGGCCCTTCCCTGGCAATAGATCGCTTTTAGTGCCCCATGAAGATCTCCTTCAGTGCCACAGGGTGAGGACCAAAGTAAAGCACTTAGAAGCCTGAGGCTGTGCGCCAGTGATGTCCCCTTGTGTCAGCCTGGCACCAGCGGGCTGCTGAGTGTCCAGGGGCCCAACTCTGAGGTGACACCTGTCTGCTGGGAGAATGAGAAAGGATTCTCTCCTCTGCTATCCTCTCCTCCCTTCTTCCTTTTCTCTCCTCCTCTCTTCTTCCTCTTCTCCCTATTTTTTCTCTATTCTCTTCTTCCACTTCTCATCTCTCTTTTTTCTTCTCTCTTTTATTCCTTCTCTTCTTCTCTCCCTTCTCTTTTTTTCTTCTTTCTTCTCTTCTCTCTTCCTCTTCTCTTTTTTCTCTGCTCCTCTGTCTCACACACACACTCACTTTTTTTTTCTACATTTAAAAATATCTTTCATGAAAACCGCTGGGATGTGTTTTCCATCCTCTCCAGTATAGTAATTAAGAGAAATTTAGATTCCACAGAAAAGAGTGAAACTTGGAAAAGCTAATGACTTCCATGACCCTCAGCTTTTGAGCTTCTCTAGAAAACACTCAAATAAATCAAAGCAGTTCATTCCAGTAATTAGTGAGCCTCCCTCATAGAAGGGCCATTGTCACAAAGAAGTAGGGCCATCGTGTTCTTGGCTGATGAGGATTATGAAAAAGTACTGAAGGACTGGGAGGGAGAGAGAGAGTGGACAGACAACCGGCCCGTGTCAGGACAAGCTGGGCTCTGATGCCGTGCAGGACCCAGCTATGTGGACCAGACACGGCACTTCACCTTTCATTTCCCCAGGCACCTCTCTAAGATGGTAATTTGCAGGGGCCAATCTCCCTCTTTAGAGGAAACATCTCTGCCAGAAATTTCCTAAAACCAATGAAATGGCAAGTTAAGTACCAAAGTCTCCGCCTCGTTGGTAGGGAGCACAAACTCCGTGACCCTGGGCTAGTTAATTAACCTCTCAGTCCCCAGGGCAGCTCCCTCAACTGGAGAGCTGAAGAGCAGTAGTCATCTTCCCAGGTATTGCCCACCCCAATCAATGCCATCTTTGCCTCCATCCCAACCTCACCCCTTCAAAGCCAGGAAGAGGTCATTCTCTCAATCTGTCAGTTAACTGGTTCACTTAGCTTTGAGAATACCAAACACTTCAGGCTCCTGCATCTCCTTAGGTTAGGAAGCTAGCGTAAAAGGTGCTGCCTTGTAGCACAGAAATCATCTGTGCCCCCATCCCCAGCTTCCTCTGGATTTTCGTCTCAGCCAGTCCAACAGTACAGTCTCCATATTGTATGTGAGACACGATGCTTATTCTCTCCCCTTGTCCTGCTTCAATAGAACTTTCCCTTCCCTTCAGGCTTCCCAAATAAATTCATGTTGCTTCTGACAGCTTCAAATGCTCTCTCCTTATTAACCTGTAAATTTATACTCTCAAATGGCCTGGCAGGATTGCCTATGGAATGATTTATGCGATGCTTGAGAACTCTTTTTTCTGTCCAATAAGTAGTTTGAATAGTTATTCTGTATTCATCATCAGATGATATTACTGCTCTGAAAGTTGTTAAAGTTGTCACTTACAGCGTTCCCGGAGAGTCAGAGACGATCGTGTTAATGCTCATTAGTGTAACCGCTGCGAAATGAATAACTAGAAACTGAAGCCGTCCGTCTTGTCCTTTGCAGCATCCTGAAATCCATGGAATTCACCCCCTCCGAAGGCGCTGGGACCCAGGTACCAAATCCCGTTTCGGCTTCCTCCTCATCATTCCCGTTACCACGGTCATTTCTCCGTTTTTAGAACTAGCGTTTAAAGACAATGTCCCCGCTAGCCTAAGACTGTCCTCTCTTCACAGAAAATACTGGCACTTGATTGATCGCCGGTGCTACGGGCCGACGTGCAGCTTACTTGAACGTTTACCCTTGTTAACACATATTGCCTTTAATTAAGTAGAGGGAAAAAAAAGAGAGAGAGATGTGTTATTAATGTTTTTTAATTAGAAAGTTGTGATTTAACTGAGAACATGGATGAATAAAATTTAGGATTGAATGTCAGCAATTTAAAAAAAAATCAGGTTAATATTGATTTGCCGGGAATATCCATATTTAAAGAAATCTGAGCTTCCCGTTCCTTCGAGTTGGATAGGCAAAGGAACAGCATGCTGACGTTCATGCATTTTAATCTGACTGCAGATGGAAAGTCATCAAATGGATTCTTTCTCCTGGAATTCCAAAGGGAGCTGCCACCAGCATGGCGGGTCTGAAAGGATTGCTTTGAGTTTGACTTTCTGATGGCTTGTTGTGAGCTAAATGGCCAGTTGCTCAGCCATATTGAGTGTTCAGATGGTCTGAAGCTGAAGACAAACTTTAAGGATGTAATTAATTCTCTAGTAGTCGAAAGATAGTTTCGACCACCAGTGTTTCATTAAAACTAAAATTTAAAAATAAGAATGAGAACTTGTCGGAGTACTTCCATGAAAAGTCTAGAACTCTTATAAAGTTTGAGTTCATATAACGCCAGATGGGGAATTTGAAGACTGGCCACTTGTTAACTTTGGTCAGATTTCTGCTGGGGCCAGCTGAACTTAGCAACTAATCACTCAGTTAGCATTTCTGAAGCGCTTGCCTTGGGTCAGTCACCATGCTAGGCTCTAAAGATACAAAACCCAAGGTAAAACCATCCTTGTCCTCAAGGAGCTTCCATTCCAAATCTAGGATTATGTTATTTAGCTGGGAATTGGAATAGAAAGTTTTAAGTCCATAACTGTCCAATCAGAAGAGAAGACCAGGATAAACCTCCCTACCCCACCCTACCTCCAGCCTCACATTGCTGGATCAAACAGGATTTTCCTCTCTTAACCAAACCCCAGCCCCACATGAACCTTTCCCCTGCTTCAGGTGACATATTTGATCTTGGAAGTAAAGGCATGTTTTGACTTGGGTCTAGGATGCGTCCAAGCCACTGGAGGTCTTACTGCTGGAGAAGAACCGCTCTCTGCAGTCCGAGAACGCCACCCTGCGAATTACCAATAGTGACCTGAGCGGTAGGTTCATGGGATCTCGATTCTGGCACTTGGTTAATTTTCCAGGGGATACTAGAAAGAAGAAGGTGAAACGTGAGTCTGAGCTAAAGCCTCAGAAACATCAGTGGACTGCAAGGTCCTCGAGGCCTAGAGAGAAAGTTTCTTCCTTCCTCCCTGTTGGTAGAATGGATAAGAGGATGAACACGGTAGAATTTGTAGATGTGGTAGATTGCTGTAGAGGACGTTTCAAGGTGGTAGACCAAGTGGGAGATTTAAAGGATGCTTTCTCCACTAATCCTTTTCTAGCTCTGTTGCCAAGAGTAAAAAATCGAGGTCAGCCTGTTTTCTTTGGTGTTCTGGTGGCCACGCCTCCCCCCACCCTCCGATCTCTGGGGTGGGGGGGGGGAAGGTTCTTTGCTTTGGTCAGCGTTTCTGGGTGGGGGGAGGCTGCCCCCACGCTTGGCCTCTTTTAACTCCTTGTGTAACTGGTCAGAGTCCTGGCTTTTTGGGACTGGCTGTGCTTCTGGTCTGGGAGTCGGGAAAACGTTTCAAGGTGTCCGATGATATTGCCTCCTTAAGAATGTGTGTGCCTTCGCTCCGATAGACATCTCACAGTGCCTCCTCCTCAAAGCCAGGTGTTTGAGAGAATCCATTGGCCCACAAATGTCAGTGTTTGCTGCTCCAGGTCAGGCAGGGTTCCTCGGGGAGTAGCTCGAAAGCTAGCGCTCCAATAATGGCCCTGCTGCGTGCGCCCTGTCGACTCTTTACTGTGTGTGGTACCGCGCTTCATGTAACACTGAGAATTTCAGTTTCTGTAAAAAGGGGATTCTCCAGGCTGCAACGTACAAGAAAGGTGCAAACATGAAAATGCATGTTGCTTGTTTTGGGGGGCCTTGTTTGGCTGATTAAAATTTCAATTTACAAACCAACCAACCAACACACCTCATTGGCCCTTGTAAAAATCTGTACTACTTTCCCTTTTGTGGGGCAAACTTTGCATTTTGATCTTGGTTTTTCCCTTTTTAATCCCCCATAATGCATTATGTTTGACCTTCCTTGTAGGGTCAGCCAGGAGAAAAGGGAAAGACCAGCTTGAGAATCCGCGCCCTGGAGCTTTGCCGGCCTCCCCTCCTTCTCAGTTGCCCCGCAACCCAGGGGAGCAGGTTTCCAATACTAATGGTACACACCAGTTCTCACCAACGGGTTTAAGTCAAGACTTTTTCAGCTCATCCCTGGCGAGCCCCAGCCTACCCCTGGCTTCTACGGGAAAATTTGCACTAAACTCTCTCCTCCAGCGACAGCTAATGCAGTCCTTCTACTCCAAGGCCATGCAGGAAGCCGGAAGCACAAGCATGATTTTTCCAACAGGTCAATACAGCACAAACTCCATCCCCTCCCAAAGCCCGTTACAACAAAGCCCCGACGTAAACGGCCTGGCCCCGTCTCCCAGCCGGTCCGAAAGCGCTGGCAGCGTCTCCGAAGGCGAGGAGATGGACACGGCCGAGATCGCGCGCCAGGTGAAAGAACAGCTAATTAAGCACAACATCGGACAGCGGATATTTGGACATTATGTCTTGGGACTGTCGCAAGGGTCCGTGAGCGAGATCCTGGCCCGGCCGAAGCCATGGAACAAGCTGACCGTGCGGGGCAAGGAGCCGTTCCACAAGATGAAGCAGTTCCTCTCAGACGAGCAGAACATCTTGGCTCTCCGGAGCATCCAGGGCCGACAAAGAGGTGAGAGCCTTCCCCTGTTGGGGGGACGGACTGCGGCGCCCAAGTGGTCAGTTACAGCCCTCTGCGGCCGCCAGCCGGTCCATAGCCTAGGCAGAGGAGGGCGCTGGCCTTGGAAACCTCTCCTTCCCAGCTCGTGCGCTAGTCACAGTGACTACCGTCATAATCACAATGACAGTGACAGTGCCCATAGCCACTCACGTTTCCATAGTGCTTTCTGTCCAACAAAGCTTTTAACTTCTCTTAACGCCACCCTGGGAGTTTGCCATTGGGCAAAGGAGGGAGTTGAAATCAAGAGAGTTGACATGAATCGCCTGTGGTCAAGTGGGTCCTAAGGGTCGGAGCTAAGCTTTTGAACCCAGATCTCCTGATAGTCTGTCTTCCCCTTATGTGTTACTGCTCTCACAGGCAAGACTGTACATCCTGCTTAATGAGCAGAGGTCAGTTTGGACCCCAGCAGAGAGCTATCTTGGGTCGACCTCAAGTCCAATGAAAGCCCATTCATTGGCTTAGAAGAGTTCAGAGACAGCGCTGAGCATGGAAGGAGAAGGTTCCAGCCAAGAATTCTAGTCTCCAACTCATCCTCAAAAGAGGTTATTCCCTAGCACTAGCTGTCTTACTATGTCTGTGACCTTCTAGTAGCCCTTGGCATTGGGAAATCCATACATGTTTACGTTCCACAGGGATCCAAGAACATTCATTTGACTCTCTGAGAAAAGGACTTTTGTTAAATCAGCCACATCCCTAAGGAAGGTCATGGGGCCACAGATCTAGAGAAGGGACTGGAGATTTCAAATGCAGCCTTTTGGTTTTCCAGATGAGGAGACAGGCCCAAAGAGGGCAAGTGACTTGTCCAGGGCTACACAGGTACAGAGAATCATAGATAGACTAACAGATCTAGGGCTTCAAAGGACCTCAGAGCCTTCTTAGTCCAACCTCATCATTTTACAAATGAGGGAAACTGAGGCCCAGAGAAAGGAAGCGATTTGCCCTTCTTAAGTAAAAAGAATAGTTCAGAAAGAAAACAGTAATACAAGAGATGTGTTCAAATGTCAAACATTTGAAACAAATCACAAAATTTAGATTTTTAACAAAGCAGGAGGATTTTTCCACAGCCTCAATTTGTAGCAAGCATATAGAGATATTCATTTAAATTCGATGTCTCCAAATGATAAATGTGGCAGTTTGCTGGGGAGTGGGGGGTTAGGGTCGGGGAGGAGTTGCGGTGGGGTCGGGGTGGGGTGGGGTGGTTCTTTGAGAAGATTCTCTTTCTTCGTAAAACCTCTTCATCTTATTACATATCTTCAGGCTCGTATTTATCAAATCTTATTTTGAAAACATCTGTGACCGTTCTCTCTGTTAGTCCGGTGTAGGGCCTCTTCCCGGTGCCTGGCTCCTTCCAAAGCCCCCAAGCCTTTGAATCGTCCATCCAGGGGCAGCTTTCTCCACCTTCATGTCACAGCCCATATTGTCACCGCCACCGTCCCCTGATTGTTTTGTTCTTACCACACTTGTTTTTCAACAGAAAATCCAGGCCAGAACCTGAACAGACTATTTCAGGAAGTGCCGAAACGAAGAAATGGGTCTGAAGGTATGTCACCGGCAGGTGTTTGTCTTTGCGGTCCCTCACCTCGGCAGCAGTGTGCGCGCATTAGTTAGCGGGGGCTTTTTGTTAAAACTGTGCAGTTTGATTCTGGCCTGGAATCTGATGGAAAAACAGAGCTAGTAAGTATAAAACAACGCATGGGTTAGACCACACCGTTCCCCCCACTCTATCTTGAACATATGTGGATGTAGACATCTAAAAAGAGAGAAGCAGAGGGCCTGCAGTTTCAAGGAGTCTTCCTTCCCAGCCCCCATCAAAACACGCAGATGACAGGGCTCCCATTTTTCTCTGAGTAGGTGAAATAAAAGACATCACATGCAGAAAAGAACTATTTGTGGGCAAAATCAGATGTCATTGATTCCTCATGCTTTTATCTAAAGAAGTATCATTCAAGCGTGTATCAAACATTTACTGTGTACTGTAGCGTATGCTAAGTGCTGGGGTTACAAAAATGAAATTGCCCCTAACTGGAGGAGCTTACACTCTATAGAGGGAGACAATCAGTCAGGAAGCATTTATTAAGCACTTACTGTGTACCCAGCATCCGTGCTAGGTGCTAAGGAAACAATAGCAAAATTGAAATAGCCTCTATCCTCAAGGGACCTACATTCAATAGGAGGCTACAATCAATTAATCAGGTAGCATTTATTAAGCACCTACTGTGTACCTGGCACTTGTGCTAGATGTTGGGGACAAAAATGAAATAGTCCCTGCATGCATACACATGCGCACACATGTATGTATGTATGTATATGTATATAAAATCACCAGGCAGTTATTAAGCACCTACTGTGTGCCAGACCTTGCATTAGGTGTTAGAGATACAAAGGCATGTTAATAATATAGGACAAATCCCCAATATTTGGGTGTTCTTTCTCAATCTTGGTCACCATACTCTTTGGAGCTACTTTTTACAGAAGCATTTACCTCTCTTGGCACCAGTGGCTTAATTTGGGGTCCAAAAGGGGCAACATGGAGTGCTAGAGAGAGCTGACCTCAGAGTCTGGAAGACCTGAGTTCACGGTTTTGCCACTAACATATCCTAGCCAGGCGACCTTAGACATGCTACATAAGCTATCCCAGTGCCCCTGGCAACTCTCTCTGTCTCTGCTGTGGCCCCCAGAGAGGATGTGACCCAGATTGGTTTCATTCTCTGCACTATGTGTTCACGGCTGCTTCCCACCACATCACTATAATCTAGTGGACTCTGCATTCCTCTCTCTGGGAATTGGTAGAGTCCTCTTTCCTTCCTTTAAAAACAGAAGTAGAAAGTGAAATCCTCCCATTGCCAGGGAAGCGTGTTGACAGATCTTGAAACTTTAAAACTGAATCTCTTGACTCTTTACCTTATACAACCTGAAGATTAAAACTAACCGGAATTAATTCTGCTCTCTACTAAAAATGTTTCCTATTTTAGATTCCAGCCTTGAATAAATGTACAGTGTCTGAATTTGATTGCAAGCCAAATCAGTTGGGGTAGTTGTTTTTAAGTGGTTTTAATGAGAATATCTCACCTTTTGCTACTAAAATAAATAAATAAATAAAAAATGTGAATTGACAGATTTCTTTTGCCCTCCTGCAAAATCTAGCAAAGTCCTCCCAGGCTGGAGCCCTCTGACCTGAGGACTTGTCCAGCACAGGTCAATACAAAGTTCCCCTTTCCTTGTCAAAATACTATTTGCTTTAGAATAGATAACACAGGAATATTTTCCTGCAAGGTCTCACAATCCATGGTATGATCCTCTCCTAGCAATAAGAGCAGGTAAATGTCTGGCCATTACAAAGGCCTTCCTGGCACTAGTTTCAACTCCAGGGGTTATTTGTCAGAATGACTTCCCCGCTCGCCGTGGTCTTTGCTTTTGAATGGAGGCTTCACGTCATCCATTTTTTTTTCTCTCCGTAGGTAACATCACTACTCGGATCCGAACCACTGAAACTGGCTCTGACGAAGCCATCAAGTCAATTCTGGAGCAAGCCAAAAGGGAGCTACAAGTACAGAAAACAGGTATGGTTTGGATAGATGGATGGATGGATGGACGGACGGACGGACAGACGGCTAGATGGATGACTAGATGGACGGCCAGCTTCCCTTTGTGCCACCACCCATCATTCAAGCTGTCCTCATGGGCTAGCTGGTCGCAGCTGCTGAGTCTGCTCTAACAGCCCTTGACCTGTGGCTTCAGACTTGGGAGGGCTCAGGTGCGCTTGGGCTGCCTGGTTGGTACGCATTTTGCCCAGGCTCATGGTCGATTGTTTTCCCAACTCTTCCGTGGCTTTTGAGCCAAAGCCCAGGCATAGCCTACAGCCTTCTTGTTAAGCAGGAGACTTTATGAAATAATTATTTTCACACTGAGCAGTTTATTCACTTAAAGTCTTTTCACAGGCTCATTTTAAAGATGCTTTAAACTTTCCTGTGGTTTAAAATGGGCTTCCTTTCACACAGCACCTGCCCCGGCTATGCAGCAATGGAGTCTTCCACTCCCCACACTGTCTGGGCTGCTTTGCTGCTCGTCCTTCCCCTCTTTAGGAACCAGCACTGAATGAATGAATGCTTACGCTTTTCTCAATCACAACACGGGCTTGTTATTTGGACATGATGCTTGGAAATAAAAACTAAGCTTGTGGCAAAATGGCGCTGCTAAACTAATGCATTTAATATCTGCTCGATAAAATTTTATTTCAAGAAGGCTTAGGATTAGATTTCTAATTCTGAAACACAACAGAGCCTCACTCTTTTAGATGTGGGCCTCTTTACCCT
Source organism: Phalanger gymnotis (assembly GCA_028646595.1). NCBI lineage: Eukaryota > Metazoa > Chordata > Mammalia > Diprotodontia > Phalangeridae > Phalanger > Phalanger gymnotis. The sequence goes on from CM053627.1 coordinate 17,564,741, forward strand.
TCCTTGTGTCATGGACCCTTTTGACATCCTCGGGAAGCCTGTGGGGCCCTTCTCAGGGTTATTCTTCCTGAACACATAAAATAATATAGATAGGATTACAAAGGAAAGCCATTATACTGAAATACGGTTAGCTATGTATTTTTAAAAACAAGTTCACAGACCCCAGGTTCAGAAGCCCAGCTTTAGATAAATCAGAAGGAAGGAAAAGAATACATTTTAGCTATTCTCATCTTGAGTTTTGATACAATCTGATGGACTAGGTTGCAAATTCCTATAAAATGTTTTGACATCAAAGAGAAAACCAGTGCCTGGATTATGTCTGTTAGAAGTCACCTTTGTCCAGGCTTTTCCTATTCCCAGTGAGTAAGATGCCGGGCTTGGTTTCCTCATCTGTCTTGTGATGGCTTTGCCCCTCCTCCAGGGGTCCCTCTCATTTGCCCATTGAGGTCTTTGTCTTATCCTAAAAGCCTTCTGGCACCATCACACTGTTTTCTAACCCTGATTTTTGAGCACACGTCACATGCCCAGATCATTTTGTCCCAGCTGGCTTCGGGACTCGTGCCCTGCTCAGCCAGATCCAGGGTGCTGAGCTGGCTAGTACTCGATGAGCCAACAGCATCATTCCCCTCATGTAAGCTACGAAACTCCCACCATTGAGCAAAGAGCTTCTTCCTCGACCCTTTGCCCAGAAGGGGAAGAGTTTATTAGGCTGGTCATGACCCATCAGCCACACTGTTCCTGGGACAGAAGGCCTTAGTGTAACATCTTGGGATTACCTCTCCTTAAAGAAGGAACCTGAAAATCAGGGTCATGTACAGAATTGTATTTGACAGCTCCACCTTCGCTTTATAAATCAGGAAACAAGGCAAGAGAGTAACTGACTTCAGTCAGCAATTCTTACATCCGTCCCTACTCTGTCCGGAGCACGGTGCTAGACCCCGGGGGATGATGGTGTAAATGAAAGGTTGCTGCCCAAGGTCATGTATCTGGGCAGGGCCAGGCCTAGAGCCCAATGGTCTTGCAACATCCAGTTTAGCTCCCTTTTCCACAGTAACAAGTGGTTGACCTTCTTCTGTGCTCTTAGGATAAATAGGAGCTTTTAAAGAAGTGACTCAAAGTTGCCAGTGGATGCTACTGGCTTCCCTTCAGAGTTTAATAAGAAATTTATGTCCCCTGGTAGGCTGGCAGCATGGGTGCCAGGCATAGGGCTCCATAGCCTCTGGCACAAACAGAAAGAAGGTAGGCCAGCCACTGAATGCTGGCAAGCATTCTTCCTCTTTCCAGCCTGCATGGTCTAATAGAATCGATCTCTGCAGGTAGACATGTGATGACTTGATCAATCAACCCACATCAATGAAGCCCTTGCCATGTGCTGGGCACCAGGGGAATAAAGGCAGAATAAAAGAGCCCCTGCCCTCCAGTAGCTTACCATTCTCCCAGGTCCGGTGATGTGCACCTGTTTGTATGTACAAAGCAAATAGAGAACCCAAGGACAGAATGCCACCAGACAGCAGTCACAGGATCATAAATCCAGAGCTGGAAAGGACTTCAGAGGCCATCCAGTCCAGGTCATGCAGGAAGTCAGTATCAGAGGCTAGATTTGAACCCAGGCAGTGCTCCTCCCCTATACCACTCTTTTTAGCACCATGAGAACAAGGTTTTATTAGCTGAATTTCATAAGATTATAGAAAGGAGAGAGTGGTGTTGTCCCCATGAATGACTCAGTTTGGAGGTGGGGCTGGCTCCGCTTTTGCACGGGCTGAGCCGGAAGGTATGATCACTGTCTCTTGGTCTTTGTCCCACACAGCAGAGCCAGCCCAGCCCTCCTCGACCTCGAGCAGCGGCAACTCAGACGATGCCATCCGATCCATCCTGCAGCAGGCTCGCCGAGAAATGGAGGCCCAGCAAGCAGCCCTTGACCCTGCCTTAAAGCCAACGCCCTTGTCTCAAGCTGACATCTCCATCTTATCCCCCAAAATAATAACCACCTCGCCAATGTCCTCAGTGTCCAGTTATTCTCCTTTGGCCATTTCCCTGAAGAAACACTCTTCAGTAGCAGATTCTAGTATCTCTGCTTTGCAGAACCTCTCAGGTCTCAAGAAGGAGTCCCAGGAGGCCCCTGTGTTAGAGCTTCATGGGGTAACAGATGCTGCACAGGGTGTGCTCAGGCACGTTAAAAATGAGCTGGGCCGGGGTGGCGTCTGGAAGGACCATTGGTGGAACACTGTCCAGCATGAAAGGAGAAACCCCGCTCCTCCTGAGGAGATAAAGGTCGAGGAAACCAACAGTGGGAAGGAAAAGCCCAGCAGCAGTAACCAGCCCCGGCCGGACCGCAGCCAACTCCAAGGACCCTCTTCTTCTGAGTACTGGAAAGAGTGGCCGAGTGCAGAGTCGCCCTACTCCCAGAGCTCAGAGCTGAGCTTGACGGGAGCCAGCCGCAGCGAGACGCCCCAAAACAGCCCTCTTCCCTCTTCCCCTATCGTGCCCATGTCAAAGCCATCCAAGCCCTCCGTCCCTCCATTGACACCGGAGCAGTACGAGATTTACATGTACCAGGAAGTGGACACGATAGAGCTGACACGCCAAGTTAAAGAGAAGCTGGCCAAGAATGGCATCTGTCAAAGAATCTTCGGGGAAAAGGTAACAGATTTACTGTTTCCTACAAAATGTTTGTCTGCCTAGGTTTTTATCTTTATTGAAAGACTTAAGAGGAATTGAAGGAATAAAAAATTCTCCCTTATCCATAATGGTCTGAACATGGAAAGAAAAATTATCATTAGCTATTGAAAAGAAATACACAATGCTGGAACTGTGCTAAAGAAAATGTTATTATCCTTTTGTGAATTAGACCATTCTTTAGGGTCATCGTTACAGACCTCAGAGATCGGTGCAAAGGAGTCTAGATCTGCAAGGTCTAAGTGGGGAGAAGATACACCAAAATATACCTATTTTGACTAAATTCCTTTTAACCCATGATCTGTCCCTTTGTCGTAAATGTAGTTTAGAATGCAACCCCTGCAACAATTCAATCAAAATTGAATTCTTTCTTGGCCCCAGAGAAGAGGTATGAGAAGGTACCTCCCTCTGTGTCTTTGCAGAGGTGGGGAACTATGGGTAGGGAACATTTCATGTAATACTAGATTTGTGGATATGTTGGTTGGTCCACTGAATTGTTTTTTGTTTGCTTTTTTGCTAGTCTTTTATAATTGTAAGGGGTGTCTGGCAAGGGGAAGGAGTGTACATTGGGACATCAATCAGCAAGAGTTATGGGAAATAGAGGTAGCAAGCATTAGAAATGCAGGTAAGGCCAAGTGAAAAGATAAGAATAAAAAATTGACTTTAAAAATAAAATGTGCCCTACATTTTCAGAAAAGGAGGGTGAGATGTCCAGGCTAGGAAGGAGTCTTTCTGCCTATCAGAGCTTCTCTGTCATGATTCTAGGTAAATAGGAAAGTAGAATATGATGAATAAAACCAAAAGAATTCATCTTTCTCTTTTGGAAATAGCTTTAAGTAAAATGAAACAATGGACAAGACCAGGAAAGACCAAGCACCCTATCTATTGACTCAGGAAGCTAGGTCCTGACCTTGTGCCCAAGGTCACACAGCTGAGATTCTAACCCAGGTCCTAGGCTCATAGATTTAGAGCTGGAAGAGACCTTAGACATACAGCTGCCCCGTGTTACAGAGGAGGAGACTGAGGCAGACAGTGGCTAAGTAGGACCCAGTGCCCAGGGTGACACGGCCAGCAAGTGTCTGAGACCAGGTTACACTCAGGCCTGCCTGACTCCAGGCCCAGCTCTCTAACCACTGCTCTGCCCAGCGCCTCTTAGGTTACATTTCAAGGGCGTCTCATCCCACCCCATCACTTTACAGGCCACACAGGTAGTGGCAGAGACAGGATTCACCTGGTAGAGCCCCCTCCCCAGCTTCGTGTGTATTTGCATAGTAAATTCTTTGGATATTGATGCCTCTGAGGATGTGCTTTTTAGTTTACCATTGGGAAAGGAATTTAAGGAGAGTCAAGTCCATACTGGCTTTCCTGCTCAGAGAAGATTTCCAAATGCTGTCCTCAGATGCATTTCCACTCGCCCACCCCCACCCATCCCTGGGAGTGCAGCTCCTGAATATGTTTGGAGAGTATTTGGGTATGTGTGTGTGGGTGTTTATACCTATACATATGTATGACCATATGTAAAAATAAGCAAATTTTACACATCCTGGAGACTTTTAATCATCATTGTGGAGATTCGTCTCCATTTGTAGATTAGCTCTTGAAAATGTTTCCCCTCCGGCTCCCTAGCTTGCTTCTGGGCCTGCCGGGGTGACCCCAACGCTCAGTCAGCGCATGAGCAACAAACACAAACCCAGAGCATCGATTCTTTTATTCTAGAGGCAGCATGAGCCAGGCATAGTGGAAGGAAAGCTGCCCTCCAGTCAGAAAGCCCTGGGTTCGAGTCCCATCTCTGACCTCCTCTGGCCACATGACCCTGGGGAGGTACCAAGGCAGTTGTGCCCACCTGCATTGGGAGGGGCTCCCTAGGCCAAGAAATCGGTTGTGTTCAGACCACCACCACAAAACCAGCAGCGGTTCTAATCCCCAATCAGATAAGATAAACCTACTGACAGTCACGCCCTCAGCCACCCGGTGCCCAGTGGACATGGTTGGCCCCCACTGCTATCGGGTCTCCATTGCTTGCCCGGCGTCCCCCGTGCGCCCTAGCATCAGGCACACAGGTGCTTTCACTGTAACACTGGCATCAGAAAAAGCTGAGAGAGCCCCCTCCCTCCCTTTTGACCACTCAGTCCCCCTTCCATCGCCTGAGCTCCAGAAATGCCCATCGTGTAATTCTCTTCTTCTGGCGTAAGTGAAAATGAAGGCTCCAGTTATTAAGTCTTGGCCCCTCCCCCAGCCCCTGCTCACTTGCTCCCCAGGTGATCCTTGAGTCTGGAAGGATCTCACAGGTACGGATGGGGAAACTGAGGACCACCGAGCTTAAGCCCAGGGCACAGCGGTGGGAGTGTGGCCCTTTGCCTCCCAAGAAGGTCGCTGCAATGCCTTGTGGAGGCGTCGACCATGAGCAGCGTCTCTAACCCCGCGCTGACGTTCCTGTTTTCTGGTTGTCACTCAAGGTTTTGGGCCTCTCACAGGGCAGCGTCAGTGACATGCTGTCAAGGCCGAAGCCGTGGAGTAAACTGACCCAGAAGGGCCGGGAACCGTTTATTCGGATGCAGCTGTGGCTCAACGGCGAGCTGGGCCAGTGCGTCCTGCCTGTGCAAGGGCAACCTCCGGGACAAGGTGAGTAACGTTCTTCCGCGATGGTACTCGGGGGAGGAGGAAAGAGGGGAGAGGAAGAGAAAAAAGGAGGGAGGAAGAGGAAGAGGGAGAGGAGGAAGAAGGAGGGAGAGGAAGAGGAGGAAGAAGAAGGCCGCAGGAAGAGTCCATTGACTGTGCTGTACTCTGGCACCAGTGGGTAGGTGTGGCCCATCTTGCTTTCACAACCTGTTGCTATGGGGCCACCTTGGGTTTCATGAAAGGAAGGCTTATGCTCTGCTAAATCTGCAAGCAGCAAATGAGTTACCAATTAAGAAATTACTGTTTATGCATAAATATAGTACGAAAATCAAGGAACTGAGATGGAGAATTAGAAAAAAATGTGAAAGGTAAATAACCGTTAGGTCGTCCCAGGAAGTGGAGCGTTGCATGGGCAAGGGCCTCTGGTTCAGGTGGGCGCTTGGGCTTTGTCGGCGCAGGGGATAGTTCCCATGCACAGGTGCGCGACCCCCTAACACATCGCTGATGGGGGGATTCCACCGTGCCAGGTTAGACTCGCAGTGTCGGGGCGGCTCTGGATTGTGGGATCTGGGGCGAGAGGAGATGCTACCTTCCAATCTCTCCCCATTTAACTCTTCTTCCCTCCTTTTCTCCCCATTTCTGCTCTAGTCCTCCACTCTGTGACGTCATTGCAGGACCCCCTCCAGCAGGGCTGTGTGAGCTCAGGTAACTCATTCGCTGCTTTCCTTGGCTTGGATGGGAAATGTGCCTTTGTTGCTGGTGGGGTTTCTCTGCCTTCTGGTCTGCCCAGCAAGGCTTTAGTTGGGTGGAGAGAGCTCAGAGTGAAACCAGAAGGTTCTATTCTAGGCTGTTATTAGTGAGCCAAATTCCTCATGGTCCTTCCCTCCCTTCTTTCCTTCCTTATTCCCTCCCTTCCTTTCTTCCTTTCCTTTTTCTTCCTCTATTTCTCTTTCCTTTTCTTTCTCTCTTATTCTTTCTCCCTTTTTCTTCCTCCCTCCATTCTTTCCTTCTTCCCTTCCTTCTTTTCCTTTCTCTTTTCTCTGAATTTCTTTTTCCTTTCTCTTATTCTTTCTCTTTTTTTCTTTCTTCCTTTCTCCCTCCCTCTTTTCCTCTCTTCCTTCCTCCCTTTCTTCCTTTCCTTTTTTCTTTTTCCCTCTCTTTTGTTGTTTCTCCCGTTTCACCTTCTTCCCTTCCTTTCTTCTTTCCTTTTCTTCCCTTTCTTTTTCTTTCTCTTGTTCTTTTTCCCTTTTTCTTCCTTCTTTTCTCCCCTCTTTTTCCCTGTCTTTCTCTTTTGTTTTCTCTCTTTTCTTTCCCTTTTTCTTCTTTCCTTGTTTTTACTCTGGGAGAGGCAAGAGAGCAGAAAAAGAGCCCCATACCCTCAGAGAAGCTTCTCTAGTCCACGAGTACTTAGCTGTTGTATGTGTCCTTGACCTCTTTGGTCATCAGTCTGGTGAAGCCCAGGGATCCCTTCTCAGAATACTGTTTTTAAATATGTGAAATGAAATACACAGGGTTACAAAGGAAATTAGACTGATTATATTGAATATCGTTAACAACATTTCAAAACAACCAAGTTGGCAGCCCCCAGATGTAGGAGAGCTTGTGCCCAGGGCGCGAGCCAGTGCTTTGTCCTCTGTGTAGACTCTCCAGCTGGGGCTGGGCTGGGGTTTTCTTTCCTTCATTTTGTTATCTTTCTCTGAGCCCATATCTGTGCTGCAGCTTCTTTCATCCCAAGTTTGGGAAGTCTGAGCATCCCGAATTCTTCCCTGGTTTAGTTATTTTTCTAAACATGTTGATCAGTGAGCTTCCCCATCCACTGACTCATCGGAATCACGAGCAGAATTTAGCAAGGAGCCTGAGTCCAGCAGCTCGCTGGAAGGTTTGGGAGAAGGGGGAACGTGTGCCATTCAGGGAACAGCTGGGGCTCCTGCTGAGAGCTCCCAGCCCACGCACAGATGCAGCCAGGAGGCCTTGGTCACATTGGGGTTTTTCTCTTGTTGTTGAGGAGTTTGTGCGTGTGTGTGTGTGTGTGTGTTTCACGTGCCTGCCTGGTCCAAGCCAGAGTCTAGAAGGGGCAGGGGTGGCAGACTTAGGTAAGCCGCTGCTTCTGGCTGTGCTGGGTTTGTAGCTTTCCCTTTGAAGCGGAGCCGACTCTGTTACCTATTGGATCCATTTCTGGGGTGGACAGTTTCATTAGGAATCAAAGGAGGAACCACCAAGCTCCAGACTTGGTTCAGAATAAATTCAGGGCCAGTGAAGGTAGCTGAACTCTACAGATGATTGCACAAGAAGATAGATTTCCACATTTTTCTGGTTCAGAAGTTTGTGTCCAGAAGCTTTTTGGTTCCCTGATTTCAATCGGGCCTGTTGTTGGGGTGGGGTTGGGCTCAGCCGTGGCCAGCTGCAGTCTGGAGGATCCAAAGCCCCCTTCCTGGATGGAATGGCCACCTGTCTGCAGTTCTGGGCTTGTTCCTCCCGAGGGAGCCACCTCTCAGGGTAGCTGTGCATGCCAAATCCCTGAGGAATTTGTTTACTCTTTGGATTATAGCATGTAATTGCTGCGGTGCTGCAGCCTTGGTCCAGCAGTGGCGGTCACATTTCTAACCTGAAAACAAGCAAGGCTCCAGAGAGGAATGTAAATAATAACATTTGTTTAAAGGAAAGTCATTTAAAACATTTAGGGAGGCGCTGATGAGAAAAGAGAAACGGAATAAGATTCAGCATCATTATCCCCCACTCTAATTCCCTAGTGGATTTGTTTTTCTTTTCTTCTTCTTTTTTTTTTTTTTTGAAGAAAAGGTGGCAGGAAGACTTTGCCCCTGGTCACCCAAGCGAGAGGCAAGATGGGCCATAGGCTGTTTGTCTACCTAGCCTTGGCAGCCTTCTGGAAGTCCTTGCAGGAGATGGGGGCTTAATCGACATAATTAAAGCAGGTTAGGTCTAGAGCTAAAAAGGACCCTGGAGTCCATCAAGACTAACCCCCTCATTTTGCAGATGAGGAAACTGGTCCTCTGAGTGGTCAGGAGACTTGCCCAGTCTCTGAGGCTGGATTTGGGCTTGAGGTCTTCTGACTTGAGCCCCATCCATTTCACCACCCACTGCATTTTCTTTGGAATACTTTTTTTTGGAGGGGGGAAGTCAGGGCAATTGGGCTTAAGTGACTTGCCCAAGGTCACACAGCTAGTAAGTGTGTCAAGTGTCTGAGGCTGGATTTGAACTCAGGTCCTCCTGACCCCAGGGCTGGTGCTCTACTCACCCACTGCCTTTTCCGATGTGCATGGGGGAAAAAAAATGCAAGCCCTGCCTTAAAAAAATATTGGGATAGGTGGTAGAAGCCAGATCTAGAATGCCCTCCTTGACCCAGCACGAGACTTTCTTCCTCTTTGAGTTCCCTGGGCTCCAGGAGGTTGCCATCCCTTCCTAGCTAATACGTAACCCCTAGCCACTGGTAGATATTTTACTCAGCTCAGCCTCTGAAGACAGCTGACCCCCGCTTGCCATAACAGGACCACTTGCCTGGAAAGGCACAATGTCCTATCTGGGCATCTCCACACTGTGGTCGCTGGTGTGGACAAGAAAGGGGCAAGTCAGGATAGTTGTCAGACCCCAGGCCTCAGAAAGGACCAGGTCTCTTTCATAGACATAGATTTTTCACTGAATGCCAAACCCCTCAGAGGTGGTTTAATGCCCACATAACAGAAATGGCATTTTACCTAATTAGATTGGCTGTGTTTTGTTGCCATGGTGATAATGCGCCACTTAGCTGAGGAGGCCTCAGTCCAGATAGGAAATCACCTTAGCTTTTCCAAGACATGCTCCTGTCTCTGCCCCCCTCCATTTGTCAGCCCTTTTGGATGGTTTGTTTGTTAAAGGTTGAAGCAACTCACCCGATATTGGAGGACTAGGAAGGAGACGCAGGTGTTAAGGTGTCAGCCTGGCCAACTCCTGCTGCAGGGCACTTCACCTCTGCCTACCTCAGCTTTCTCATCTGTCAAGTGGGGATAACAACAACAGTTAGCTAGCAGGCTTGTTGTGAGGCGCAAATGTAGAAGCCCCCAGCACAATGCCTGGCACGTACTTATTCCCTCCCCCTATACATTTCCTGGTCATCTCCAGCAAGAATGTTTTGGGGTTTATTGAATTTTTTTTTTCATTTAGTTCTCTATCAGGAGACTATGTTGCTTTGCCTACTGCATTAGACGTCCCTGAAGTTTAGTGGGGGCTTTCGTAGTACCCCAGAGGGGAGGTGGGGGCTCAGTTTGTACCCACGGTAGTCTTGTGAGCTAATGTGGAAAGCCTCGTTGGGAGATCCAGCTGCAGGTGTTCCTGGGGGATTGTCTGAGCTTCTCTTTTGTTTGTCTTCCGTTCTGGGTCTCATCCATCATTCCTAACCTCATGCTGCTTAGCAATAGGAGTGCCCAAGGGAACAGAAGAAAGCATTAGAGAAAGATGGAAGGGGGTGGGCGTGGGGGTGGGAATCGAGGTTGGGCTTTAAAATCCAAGTCTAGCCTGAAATAATTCCTCTATCAGTTTTTAAGAAAGAAAACCTAAAGATGTGTTTAGAGCTCCTCAAAACATGGGGTGGACGTTTTCCCCTTCCTCATTCCTTCAAACCCATTTCCTATTCACAGGACCAAGGGGTGATTAATCTCTCTCCTCTCATGGGAAGGAAAGAAGCAGGAGACCATTCAAAGTATTTTAAAAGGTGGGGTTGGGGGGGAGTTGCACTGTTAGCCATTCCATTGCAGAGGAATGGTAGAGCATGTTTGCCGAATACACTGAGCTCTGTAACTTTTCAATATCGGAGCATTTCACGACTGTAGCTAACAAGCTATTACTGTACCATCTTAGGGACCATATGCAAATGCATTAGTGCAAACTGTGCCTGTGAAATGATGTCCCCTTCCCCTCGGATTAATCATAAGATCGCTGCATTTTCTCGACGCTTCCGTGAGGAGCTGCCCGTTCCAGGGTGCTCCCCGCCAGCAGCCTTCCCAGGCTGGGGAATCAGCCGGGGGCCCCCCGTGCAGTTGTTCTCAATCAGTAGACTTTCAGTTGGCCCTTTGAGAAGACAGCTGCTGTAATCTATCTCCAGCATGTGTGGTCTCCTGTGCCATTTCTCTGATATTTGGACTGTGGGAGTGTGTTCTGTGACCTTATAAAGTCAAGAAAGAACTTCTCATGTCCAGAACACCTTACTTTGGGCCTTGGAAGATATCCTGAAGGCTGCATTCAGTCTCTCTGTGGGCCATGTCTTTCATTATTGTGGCCAAGATTTGGCTGGAAAAACTTCACCTCAGGAGGCTCTTCCTGGGATCGTACACTTTGAGTGCCACAACGAAGATCTTGATTATTAGGGCCACTGCTTCCCCCAGAAAAGCCATTTGGTGAAGTGTTGTTAACCACCCAATGATTTCTCGTTGGGCTGTATACCCAAGATGCTATGCAAAGTCAGTCTGGACCAGATCAAACTGGGAATGCCATGGGGTGTCCTGGATTTGTTTTTGTTTTTCTTATCTTCAGAACTGGACCGCGGACTCGCCAGTTCTTGTAAAACAAAATGATTAGATTCTCCGTTTGGAAGAGCTAGTTTCCTCAGGGTTTGTGTTCTTGGAGCAGATGTGGGGTTTGAGTCTAAGGGGTTGGCATTCTCCTTGGCCTTTGGAGGGTAGGGAGGAACATGATTAAGTTCATACTTACCCATTCCTTTCTCCTTAAATGCCGCCTACTTTTAAATATATGTACTTTTGTCATTGAAATAATTGTAATAAAATAGAAACTCTGAACCCAGAGATTGAAAGCAATAACTGAATTAGTGAAAGGAAAAAAGTCTCATTGGGTGTCATCTGACTTGTGTTTTATGTGGACCTAAGAATGTTTTCTACTCGTTGGAGCAGGAGCTGTGAGCGCGGAGGCCTGGATTGAGGTTCTTGGGTTAGGGGGATGTCCCTGAGCCTCTGCCAGTCAGTCAACATTAGTCATGCAAAGTCCCATCCCCACCCCGTGTGCCAGCTATGGTGCTGGGCGCCAAAGTTACAGAGACAATTAAAGAAACAACCCCTTTTCAAAAGGACCTTCCCTCCTATTGATTCTTCTGGGTGAAAACTGGGCTTATTACCTTTCAGATATTGGGGAAATTTACTTTGATCAAGTTTATTCAATAGTTAGTCTCTTTCTGCTCTGGGTCTGTGAATGGGGCATCCTGCCTCTCTAAATGACGTGAGTCCCTAAGGGTCCCTGACATTGGCTAGCTCAGTGGGTAGGGGAGATGTCAGGGTTTATTTTAGGTCCCAAGCCTTAGACTGAGAGACTCATTGTAAAGAAACGTCCTGACTCCGTGCAAAGAGCAGCAGGCTTGGGAACGAGGCCTTTTGGATGCTCGGTAGAAAACCGCCACTAACGAGTGGTGAGACCACTAGCAAATCAGCCCCAGGCGCTCTCCAAAGTCCCACATGGGTCACCTGGGACTCTTGGAAGACCATTCTTGGAGCTCTTCTTCCAGAGCCAGACACATTCGGTAATTCAAGGCATTTGTTCAGTCTCAGAGAGAAATGCAAGGCCTAGCACAGAGGCATTGTGGGCAAAAAGTTGGCCTTGGAGTCAGGACAGCCAGAGTTTAGGTAACATGTGCCAGCCGTATGGGCAGGGACCATTTCCTTTTGTCTCTGTGCTTCTACAGTTTTTGTTTATCAGTCACATCAGACTCCACGTAACCCCATTTGGGTTTTTCGGCAGAAATGCTGGAGGGGTTTGCCATTTCCTTCTCTAGCTCATTTGACAGTTGAGGAAACTGAGGCAAACTGTGTGACTTGCCCAGGGTCACATAGCTAGTAAGTGTCTGAGGTCAGATTTGAACTCATGAAGATGAGTCTTCTTGACTCCAGGCCCTGCACTCTGCAATATAGCGCCCCCAGCTTGCATAATAATAGGTGTTTACTAAATGCTCACCCACAAATTGATTGACTCTGGGAACTTCTCAGTGTTCTAGGCAGCTCTCTGGTAGAGGGTGCTTCCTCATTGGGAGATCCCTAATCCAGTGAAATCACCAGTCTGGTCTTAAAAGTGGAGGTGTGCCAGGCACCACACTGAGTCACCAGCCAAACTTCCATTCTGGTGGGGGAGCCATTGGAAAGGCGGGCCTCAGCTTTCCGCCAGGCTCTTTGAGGGGCAGGAAGCTTTGCTGCGAAGGCCTGAGATGAGCCACTGCCCAGCCAGGCCCCCCCGTCAGCTTTGTGTTCAAGGCAGACACTGGCTCCATGACCCTGTGCCAATCACTTGTCTCTGAGCCCCAATTTCTGTCTGTAAAATGAAAGGATTGGGTTCGATGCCCTCTAAATCTGCGGTCCTATGTTCCAGGGTCATCTTGGCTGAACCCCCATTTTGCAGAACTGAAGGACAGGAACAGGGACAGGGACAGGGACTGGACCTTTGGTTTCAGTGATGAAAGGGAACTCCCTCTGCCAGCTCAGGGTATTGCCTCCTTTGCAGCTCAGTGTCCTAGAGAGCAGCTCTGGGCATACAAGAAAGGATTTCGTTTTCAGAACCTCACAACGTGCAGCTTTTCAAGAATTCATCCCTTTCATAAATAAAACAGCTCCTGGCTACGTTAACTCATGTTTGGAAACCGCTTGAAAATGGTTCCCAGAGAGCCATCCTGGCTGTTCACTTGGGAAAACTGGGCAATCTGGTCTTTCGACAGTTACCCCGCAAGCTGAAAAGCCCCCAAAGGGAGGGTTAGCAGGAAGCCTTCCGTCTTCTCTCCTCCTGTAACGTGGGGGCGGCAGGCACAGAGCCCGGCCTCCCCTCGCACCTGCAGAGGCATCTCTGGAGGCGGGCAGCCCTTTGAATGTGACACAGAACTTGGCTACATGCTTGGGTTTTTTTCTCTCAGGCAACAAAGATTTGACAAAAAGTAAAATAAAGCCCAACCCCAAGCAGGCTCCCCAAATCTCACTGCACAGATCCTAATGTGTAACCTCCAAAACCTTGCCTCCCAAAGAGCTGATATGCCAGCCGATCCAGCCTACAAGAAGTCTGTGTGCCCAGGATTAAATTCTTCACTGTACAGACCAAAGTAGTCCTCCAAAGGAGTAGATAAATATAGTTGCTTACAGTAAAAGGCTTATTTTAGTGTCTAGCTAAATGATGGCTTCACATTTTAATTGGTCAGTGGCTGAGAGTTGATTCTAAGGGCTGGCGTTGGGTGGGCTCCCTCCCGTGTCCCTGGTCTTATGGGAGGCAGCATCCCCTTGGCTCTCTGGGTGACTGCTGACTGAGAAGTGCCAGGAATCTGCTGGAACGTTTGCGCTGCTTGTTGTCCTTAAGGTTGACATGGCAACCTGAGTGTAGGTAGGACTAGGGGATTCAGGAGAGAGACTGAAGAATGCAGAGCCAGGGACATCATCACAGGAGAAGAGGAAATGATTTCTGGTCCAGGATTTGTTGGCTTTTAGATGTGGTGTTGGAAGGGCCATTAAGGCCCGCTGAGGCCCGGGGAGAGGAGGAGGGACCTCCGAGCTCATTGAGTCCAAACCCCCTGTTTTTCAGATGAGGAATCAGGCCCAGAGAGGTTAAGGGTCTCGGCCCTGGTCACACAGCCAGTAAGTACTAGGGGGAAAAAAAAGATTTGAATCTGGGACTCAGCTCTCTTCCCACTGTACCAGAAGACCTTGACTACTCATATCACACAGAAGTATGGAATTTGAGAATTGACTGGGAGCTCAGAAGGACTTCATCCAACCCCCGCACTCACGTCTCTGCCCTCCAGGCTGACATGGAAAAGGCCTCCTGACCCTTCTCTTCCTCTGACCTCCAACTTGGACTTTCTGCTGGGGACCTCCAATCCCCACACACTTCTCCTTTAGAACCAGGCCTGCCTGTGACCTGCTGCAAGCAGAGAACTCCCAGTTCAGAAATGGCCTCCACTGGTGGGATGAGCCCCTTCTCTGAGCTTGGGATTAAGTGACCAGTCCAAGTCACATGCCCAGCATACAGCAGATGGCTCTTGCACCCAGGCCAAGGCTAGAAGAACATGCAGCCCACTCCGAGGCTGGCTTCCCGTCTCCTGTCTTCTCCCCATGGGGTAACCATTGGGACGGCAGAGCTTAGCTCATTGTCCCTCTTCAGTGGTGGAGGCCCGTAGGATGCCTGGAAGTGAGGCGTGCAAGGAGGCGAAGCTTCTTTCCAGGCTTCCTGTGTGAGGAAGGAGGGGCTCAGAAGTAAAAAGGCCCTTGTCCCCTGGGCATAGTGACTGAGCAACGTCCCGGCCTCCCAGCCAAGCAGATGAGAATCCGTACCCCTCCCATGACCTCTGCCCCCTCCCCATCTCAGCTGTTCCCTAGAAGTCCTCGGTGCGGCGGCTGCTCATCCTCGCCCCTAATGAAGACCAGGAGCTGTGCGTGAAGGAAGATCCCAAACTGCTCTTTATAGAGTAAATGCTGCATCCTGAAGAGTAGCTGAGATTATGCCTCAAAACAAGTAATTAAATCATATTTAGATTACAAGGAGCTGCGTTGTAGTTGACAAATAGAGAAAATCATTTCCAACAAGACAAAACAGACAATTACTGGAAAATTAGGTATCCTCAGCTACCTTGTGTCTATGCCTTGTGTTTCAGTGGAAAGGAAAAAAAGCGACAACCAAAAAAACCCCAACACAATAAATTGATGTTTGCATCTTGCCTAATTTGATGAAATTTCTGCCATTTAAAGTCTGCAGTCTGGCTGGCAGATGATAAATAGATAGAAGGCCTCTGACATTACTAAGCTTCAGGCTGACTTGATTTTTTAAAGTATATTTTGATAGAAACCCAAAGAAGATGTGCTAAAGGGCTGAAGGAGGTTCTTCTCTTCCTCTTGAATGCCCCTGCTATCATTCTAGAGAGAGCCAGATCATTGGGTGGCCCCCCACTCCCACCTCCACTTCCCTCCCCTCTGATTCCTCCTGAGTCATTCTATCTTTGTGAGAAATGTTCCCTCTGCTCCTTCCACCCCCAGCCTGCCATGAGAAGCTGGGCAGAGCCCACACTGCTCCTAAGAGCGCCACTGACTCCCCCGAGTGGGTCTGCTCATCCACTGGCACGGCCAGGGCTAACCAGGCATGGCTGGAGTTAACGGAAGGCCTCCAGGTCTGCTCCGATGGCTGCCACCGTGGAGGCTGGGAGAGGCATCGAAAACCATCTCCTATACCTCTCTTCTCTCCCTAAGGTGACAAGAGCCATTTGGTTTCCTTTCTTGAACTTTATCTCTGATTGTGTGTGTGTGTGTGTGTGTGTGTGTGTGTTTTCATCCTTTTGGAGCTGCTTTCCTAAATATAGCCCAAGTCTGAACTGGCAGATGTTTGGTCTGTCCTTTATGAGGGGACCAAAATTAGCCTGTCATTTGGCACCTAAATAAAGCCGCCGAGCCGCCTTTGTCAGCTACCTTTGCAATTACAAGGTAGTGAGGTTGCGACATTTTATTCTGTGTGGTGAAGGAAGTGCTTTATGTAAGCAGTCTCAGTGCCCCACAAAGGCCGGACCTGGAGCGCCCTGGAGGATGAGCAAGGGCCACTCCCGGCAGCTCTCTTTACTCTCTGACGTGGAAGTGGGCTGTGGGGGCTTTCATTAATAAAAGCCAGGGATATCGAGGAAGGCCTTAAGCAGCATCCCCCCTTTTTCTAAAGGACAGCCATAATTTCTTTGGTTTTCAGACTAGAAATCCCCCCCTGGTGCCTGAAGCTAGGCCCGCCTTGGGACTCCCCAGGGGCCACCGAAAGATGTTATAATCAATTAGCACATCATAACACTGATGTATGATAATTACTGAGTGTCCCTCCTGAGATGGGGCAGCATTTGGCTGGGATGCAGCTCGTTCACGGTCCACTGCCTGATTAATATGCAAATAATGGGCTGATTGCATGATGAATGCTGAAAATGAGCTCGCTGATAACGTGAGCAGTGAAGCGAGAAGATGATAAATTACTTTTACTGACTGTCCTACATTAAGTGCCCCTTTCTCAACAATTTTATCACAAATTAAGTAAAGCAGTATGGAGAGATTATGAGGATGTGTAAAGCAATGTACCTTAATAGCTTGCCTAATATTGTTGCCTGTAATGTAAATGTCACTGTTTCTGTACCTTAGTCCAGGGCTCCTCCTGGAGAACAGAACTGCCCTGCGTCCAGTAACGGGTCAGGTCAGGCGTTTCAGCTGCTTAGGCTTTAAAGGAGAGCTGGAAGGCAACCCACCACACCAACGTGTCGGACCAGCGAGGGTCAGGCACCTTGGATTTTTTTTTTTTAAAGGAAAAGACATTCCAGCGTTAACCCAAGTATTGTTGCCCATGGTGCTTGGCATTGGTTAGTGGGGGGCAGGATGTCCTATGGTTATTTGGACATTTTTTCATCTAGTTGAAGCTCTGGTTCCAAGCAGTTGCAGTCCACAGGCATCCATAAAAGTTTGGGGACGATCAGGTTGGGTTTTGGGGGTTTTTTAACCTGTGTTTTTTCAAGCTGCTAGAAACCAATAGAAAAAAAACTCTTGTCAGATCGTAGTCTAAGCTTGACTGGCTGTGATCATGGAGGTTGGCAAAATGAGCAATAGGGATTATTCTAAGCAGGAAAGCCAGACCTACTAAAAATGGAGAGCCTGTGTCTATGCACACGTGCGTGCGCGCACACACACACACACACACACACCTCCAGTGATGAATCTTTGATTACAGCAAAGCAATTTAACCGAATGGTTTTCTTTTTCACATTTCAGTAATGTATATTTAGGCCATTCGCGTGATATGCTTTTTCACTTAACATAGGAACGTATCGGTTAAGTGTTCGTACACACAGCTGGCTCAGTAATAAGGTTATTGAGGATAATTTGAAAGTGTCGTTTTTAAATGAGCGTGGACTTTGAGCGAATCTGGTAACAAGGCAAGAATCTGTTCTCAAAGTGGCACCCGCCGAATCGGAGAGGGCAGAGCATCAGAAAGGTTGCCGGCGTGTCTTGACTATGAAGACGAACTTGGGGCTTTCTTCAGGATGGGGGCTTTGGGCTTGTAACATTTCCAAATCCTGCTTCTGACATTCAGGTTGCATCATGAGCTTGGAAAAACATCCATCCCTGAGAGTGCATTTTTACTCCCATTGACTAGCCAGTTGTCGTTCAGTGTAGACACCGGGAGGGGATGCAGAGGCTGTTTGAATGTAGTCAGAACAAAGTGCGCTTGGGTTCCTGAAACTTGATTGGGATCCGGAGCCTTGAAATGATATCTCACCCTTCATTGAGAGCTTCTCAAGTCAACAGGGAATTTCTGAAACAATTTAGTCAAGGGAATTATTTTTTTTAAATGGCCCAACCCGGTTTTAAACTAGGAAAGGGCAGGGCAGAATGAGAGAAAAGGAAGGACATTCTCCATGCCTTGGGGCGTGTGCATCAACTACAAACATTTATTGTTAAAATTATTCTTGTTGACAAACCTGGTCCCCGCATGGCATGCCCACCTCCACTCTGTGCTTAGGACCAATCCCCCGACCCCATCACTGCACTCTGCCACTAGCCCATGCGGCCTCCTTCTCTTTTTCTCTTGAGTTTTATTGTCATTTGAAGTTGTCTTCGTTGTCGTGTTGTGGTTCTTGACTGTGGAATTCTTCCACTTCCTGCTTTGTTCACTCGACATTATTCTCACAGGTCTTCCATGCCCACATTTCTGTGAGTTGTTCGTCCTCGTGGTCACATCCTGTTGCGTTCGTGTTTCTTTGACCGTTGTTTCATTTCTCACTTTTTGCTCTTACAAACGATGCTGCCATGACTGTTCTCACAAGGGTGCGTCTTTTTCCGCTCATCAACCACTTTCTTCGGGTACAATAATGCACTCCGTTGTATTCAATCGGTATTTTTATTGCCTCGCCTTGGTCCCCTCCCAGAGCTAGCCCTCATAACCCAAAACAATTTTAGGAGAAAATAAAACCTATTGTTCCAAACTGACCAAAACATCCAGCAAGCCTGACCTTCTGTGCAGTGTTCCAGCCAGGGGGCGCACGGTATAAATCCTCTGTTCGTTTGTTTTTCCCTTGCCTAACTCCAACTTCTCTTCTACAGTGTTTGAACCCTTGCACAGCTCCCCGGCAGTGAATTAGCATAACTGTTTTCCTTGCATCCCTACCGATGATCTTTTCCTTCTTTTATTACCTATGCTCATTCAGTGGGTGTGAGGAGGTGACTTTACTTGTACAAAAGTATTCCACCATTATATGTTTTCTGTTACCTCTGGTTACACGTTTAGCTTCCAGCCTCGGTCCTGAGACAGAACCATCCGTTTTCCTCTCATTTTTAATGGTGTTACTTTTCACATTTAGTTAATTATCCTTAGACTTATGTGGTGGGACATGCCAAACCAAACCTATTTTCTGCCGAATTGCTATTTAATTTTCCCAGAACTCCTTGCTCAACAATCATTCATTGAACATACACTGTGTACAAGGCTCTGAATATACAAAATAAGACAAGGCACATTCCCCACCCTCAGGAGGCTTACAGTCTAGCTGAAGAGACAGGACACAGGTAAAAGGATAAATGAAAATGTTGCTTTTTGTTGGCTGTATTTCCATTTTTAATATTTTGCCTTCTCTGGGTGTATAAAGCAGACCTGTTGCTTGCTATCTCCTTTCATTAAATTCTAGTACTTAGGGAAATGATTTGCTTGGCTCCTGTTGACCGTATTGATTGGGGAATAGCATGATAGCAGTGACATGCCAGAGTCTCTTACTCGTGACTGATAGGCCAGCCTTCCCTTTCAATTGCTGTAGCATTTGCCCCCTCACTTCAGGTCCTCTGCCTTCAGTTAACTCTCTTTAGGACTTTCCAAAGGGGGACTTTCTTGTATACCTTTAAGTAAGTTGTGTCTAGCTAAGAAAAAGTTGAGGAGTTTGAGATGAATGACAGAATATCTGGGTGAGACAGAGGTGCTTCTGGATTTTTTAATGGCATCTTTTGAAATGTGCAAATATGCTCTTTCAAACATTACCAATTGTGCTGTTATCACTGGAATTAAAAGCATAAAGATGCCAGTTACAGCTGTAATGTATGGGGATATGTATGTGACTACAAATTCTTGTAGTGAGTTCCATACACACACACACACACACACACACACACACACACACACACACACACACACAAGCTCAGGCATGCACGCACAGTTGTGTGAAATTTGCAGTTCCTGCCTTAGAACTTTTAAAAGCACAGCTCTGTCTTTCATAGTAAATCCATTAAGTGCCTAGCCTTGGAGAGGGGAAAATGGTGTTCGTAGATTTGTGATATTAATTAGTCTTGTAGGGGGATTTTATTGTATTGCTGTACTCAGCAGCCCTCGCTGATTTATTAGCCCTCTACAGCAGGTCAGATTACTGTTGCATTTCACCTCTGGTACAGGGAACGTCATTATTTTGGTCGGGAGCGTGAAGCCACGGCTCTCCACGGTTACAAATACCGGAGTTTAAGGAAAAAAAACCCTGAAATTGTGCACGACCCTGTGGCAGGCTGGGAGGCTCCATGGGTCAGAGTCAGTATTTACAGTTGGATGCTATATTCAAACTTGGATGTGCATAGGGATGGCAGACTTTCCACATCATGATCAGGGAAATGGTCAGACTTTCTTTGCACCCATCAGCCCCTTTAGAAATAGTCCAAAGCACACGCTCCTACCTCAAGTGCCGTTTGGACTTCATCTCCTGTAACGGCCTATTTTCTCAGTATTGGTGGTCATTCCCCAGAAGTAGATCGCAGCCCCTGAGTTTCTGCAGTCAATAATAATTAAGTTCTACCTGCAGAGGTGGTTTTTCAAGCCTAGATCGGAGGCAGATCCATAAGCGCTCTGAGCGGCGGCTGCTTTTTCGCGATTGATGGGTCAGCCTGCCGCTCACGAGCGTGTTGTCACACGGCAGGAGCCCGGCAGACAGGACCGGAGCCGTCGCTCCGCCGGCAGGACTGAGGAGAGCCCGCCGCGGTCACCTCCACGCCCCAAAATGTTGGTGACGGTAGCAGAGATCACAGCGACGCTCGACAAACGGGTCACAGCGCAGCGAGCCCATCGGCGAGACGAGAGGGTCCAGAGGAGGACGGCTGGGATGGGGGAAGGCCCCGGAGACAGCTAGCCTCCGAGGAAGGGATCATGGGGAGCAGGGCATCGCAGAGGAGGAATTAGGCTGGATGTCAGAGGACGACTGAGGGTCTGAGGATCTCTAGAATTAGGGCCAGGTGGGACCTTCCAAGACCCTGGGTCCAACCCTACCCTCCTCCTGATTTTTTAAATGAGGAAACTAAGGCATGCAGGGCTTAGGAATTTACTCTGTGTCACATGCAGGATTTAGCCTTATCCACCTCACCATGGCACTTCTCAAGAATCAGGTCCATTGATCCAGGGGATGTTAGAGGCTACCTCGTCCGACTCTCCCATTTTACAGATAAGGAAACCGAGGCCCATGGAGGCAGAGGGATGAAGGATCTAGCCCTATGGCTAGGGCTAGAAGGGACCTCAGGAGTCCGACCCCCTCATTTTACAGATAGGGACACCGAGGCACAGAGGGAGCTCTTAAGCTTGTCGATCTAGTGCTGGGAGGGACCTCAGAGGCCCTCGCTTACAGATGAAGAAACCAAGACCCAGGTAGGGGCAGGGACTCAGAACTATGCGGTGCTGAAATGGGCCCCCCAGGAGGCAGCCCACTGCCCCTCACTGAAGATGTCACTCACAAAATCTGGGTGACCCCTTGTCCTGGTTATTCCAGTTCAGTCTGGGTTGAGACTGCCCCAAGGCCCCTTCCCATTCTAAAATGTTGCTGGGATCTGTGCGTCTCCATCTCCCCTCCCCCCGGTGCTCGGCCCCTCCCGCCCGCACCGGGCTGTGGACGGGTGACGAGTGGGGCGCCAGACCAGACCGCCAGTGAAATCGTGTTTGGGTTCTTGTCAGAATGTCACGGACTACCCTGTCATTTTGTTTCAGCAACTTGTCCTTCTGAATGCACAGTGTGCCTTATGGCATGCCAGCAGTGAAAATGTCACTTACAATAATTACTTTTTGGTGAAAATGCTTGCTGACTTCCTACCTCCAAGCTGTTTTTTACACAGTGGGGAGATAATATGAAATGACTTTATCCTGACTGCTCAAATGAACACTAAATGGAATTTAGGTTATTATTACCACAGATAGAGGGCTGGGGCTGGAGATGTAAATCGGGGATCGGATAAGCTGCAGAGCTTGGTCTCTGAAATGGGGCTGGGCCTGCTTCTTTCCATGCACCACCACCGTTGAGAACTCAAGGCAGCTGTTGTCTGCCGGCTGCCTTTGCAACCTCATAGTTTTCTTAATCCTTTTAGAGCCCCTGAATGCATCATGTAGTTGAGAGAGCAAGAGATTGGAGTCAGTTATTTCTCCAGCTTGTGCCTGTGGGTCCAAGCATCCTCCCAACCCTGCTAGGGCTGATTTAGAGTCTTGTAGAAATTTCATCTACAGGCATCACGAAGGAGAGAAAAGGGGGAGAGGAAAAAAGAGAAGAGGGGTAAGAAAAAGGGGAGAGGAGAAGAGAAGATAGAGGAAAAGAAGGAAGAAGAGAGGGGAAAAAAGGAGAGGAAAAGAGGAAGAAGGGAGGAGAGGAAGGCAGAAGAAAAGAGAGGAAAAAGAAGAGAGAAGAGAGGAGGAGAAAAAGAAAAGGAAAATGCTACCTTTGTGATACTGATCAAGCTGGGGGAGCAGGAAGCGTGGTGAATCTCTTCTTGAAACAGGAAAACTCTTTATTAGGGTTCTGTAAGTGTTATTCCCAAAGTGTACGCTTTTATATGGGCAGTCACTTCACTTTGCTCCAGAAGTCCCCAGCACCCGCTGCAGATGCTGCTGCCTGACAATATCAGAGATGGCTGTGGAACACAGTGAGGTCTGGCCATATGATGAAGTGTCTGGCACCCAGTCCCTCCTCAGCGTTCTGGTCGCCCACTTTGGGGCCACTCTCCAAACAGGCACCCGCAGAGCTAGATTTCAAGTCTGCTAAATGAGGCTCTTTGTTGCTGTTAGGGCTCTGGCTCCCTCTCCGTCTCCCTGAGGGCATCGGGAGCCCCGCAGGAACTCAAAGCAAAGGTGTTTTAGAAGAAAGCCCTTCTGAAAGAGAGGTTGGTGCTTGTCCTCAGATGTCACAAAGGGCAGGATGGGAAAGCCAAGCCCTTTTTGAGCTTCTGCTCAGTCAGGTGTGGCTTCACTATTTTGAAAATCACCTGTGCCCATAATTAGATCATTCCTCTACAAAAACCTAATCGCTGAGTGGATCTGCTGTATGATGCAGAACCAGGTTTGGGCAGCGATTTTCCAAGTAGTTCTCTTCTGGCCTGAGATAGTTAATACTTGGCTGGAAGCAAAGACTTATGGTTGAAAGAGGAGGAGAGACCTCAGAGACCCCCTGGTCCAGCTCTCATATGACAGATGAGGAAACTGAGGGCTAGGAAGGTTCAGGTCACATAGGCAGTGAACATCCCAGGTGGGATTGGAACCCAGGCCCCAGCTCCTGAGTCAGTGTGCACTAGCATGCTGCCTCTGTTGAGATTACCTGTACTTCATTCAGAGATGGCAGAATTGTGGGGAGAGACCTGCCCTTAGAGCCAAGAAGGCCTGCAGTCAGGATGGTCTCTGACCTCCTGGCAGCAAGACCCCAGGCAAGTTACTCTCAGGGCCCCAGCTCATTGTCTAAGGCTGAATTGCAGAGAGAAGGTACCAAGCTACATTGGGGGGCACTCTCTTAGTATTCCTTTTACCTTAAGACATAGGGCCTGTCCTCCTCCCTGTACTCTGTTTTATTAGGACAATGTCATTTTTTTTTTCTGAAAGGTGCCTTTTAAATAAAACACTCCCTCTTAGGGACCTCTCAAAGCACTTTTTGCCCCCTTTCCTTTGGGAGAAATGCCTGGTTTTGTCAATCCTCATTAAGCTTCCACCTGCCCTTTGCCACCCTGGGACCTCTCTCGATTGCCCCAAAATAGGGGTTCTTATGGATAACTGTTTCCTTTATAATCCCAGATAGTACATTTTATACATTTAAAAACATGAAGCCGAGGAGTCCGTAGGCTTCCCCAGACATGGTCCAAGGGACTGTGTCACCAAAAAGGGAAAGAAGCCCTAATCTAGGGCATACAAATAGAACATGGCAGCCTCGAGGTAAGCGGTTGCACCAAAGCCTCAGCACGGACAGATGATGGTGATCCAGCCCTCCTTGGCTTCTCCTGGAGTCTGAGGTCGAAGGAACCAGAGGTGGGGCAAAGCCCTGGCTTATCAGAACCCATCTCTGGCATCGGAACGTTCCAAGGGTCTGCTTTCCACCTCTTTTTCCTGCTTACTCCTCGGCTTTGGCCGACTATCATGTCTGTGTTCCATCTGGACCACAAGCGCTCCCTGAAGCTCTGGGTGCAGGCACAGGGGTCAAGTCAGCACCCGCTGGTTAGCATTTCTGGCTTGGCCACAACCCCCCACCCCCAGCTGTGCATTTCCTTTAAATGGTTTTCTAAAGAGCGATTGTTTCTGTGTGCCCGTTGTAAGGCGCTCTCAGTCTCTGAGGAGTCAATGTTCTGTTACATCTGTCCATGCTTATCAAAAAATGTGGGCTTGACTGTGCTCCCTCTGACCTGAAAATAGACGTCAGGAACACGGCTGTGTGTGCCCACATCTGTTAATAAATAGATTACCTCCCCATCAGAACAGGCAAAGGACCAGGGGCTGCGAATTCTTTAGGCAGCATTTTATAAGCACTGAGTCACGCCTGATGAAAATCTATATTGGGGCTGTACAATAAAGAAATGTCGATGCTACATACAATGAGGGGTGTATGACCACGAGGGGTCCGCCTCAGTCTGCATTTATGGCTTGGGCTAGGGGGAAGGGTCGTGCGAAAAAGGTAGGCTGGTGAATTTATGGAGAAGACTCACCTTCGGTCCTCTGGTGCCTTGCCCACAGTAGGATCCAGGGAGCAGCTCACCAAGTTTGGATGGCAAGAAGCAAAAGAAATTTACAGCTGCTCTGGCAATTTGGTCCAATT
Source organism: Phalanger gymnotis (assembly GCA_028646595.1). NCBI lineage: Eukaryota > Metazoa > Chordata > Mammalia > Diprotodontia > Phalangeridae > Phalanger > Phalanger gymnotis. Next base: position 17,589,081 of record CM053627.1, read on the forward strand.
TCTTTAAGCTGGCACCAGGGACAGAATTAGAAGGAACCTAAACCAGTCCGGGGCGGTTTATTAGCCAGGCAGCCATAATTTTGACCTTGCTGTGGGTTAAAGGACATAGACCTGCAAAGAAATCTGTTTATCACGTAGGGAATTCATGCCATCCCTGACAGTGTACAGTGAGCAAGATGGATGGTCTGCCAAATTGGTCCCTCGCATGGGTGAATCAGGGCAAATTTACAGTACAATTCCTTTGCTGCTGCTGATACAAAAATAACATTTGCTGGGTTTTATATTCAGTTGTATGATGACCCAGGGGTGAGCAGAGAAAAGAAATCAGATTTGTAGGATTCATATTGCCCTAAAGATTTATGTGGACCATACCTAGCTTTTATGTCTGTCTCCTTTACATCTTTCATAACCAGTTTTTTAAAAATCCAATTACCCAGGTTGAGGGGATGGCTTTATGTGACTGTCGGGCAACTTTTCTGTATTGAGGACACAATACAGTAAAAGTATTTATCATTTTAAATACCTCTATTTTATTTTGATCATGCTCTGTGTCTGGGGTTACTCAGACACTGAGTGTTGTATTCGGGAGATGGTTACCATGCTATTGTGTCTCAGAATAGATCAGCCCCACATTCTGGTTTCATTCTACCCAGGAGAGTTTTCTCTAGCCCCATAGAGATGTAAGGAGCACATGGAATGTTGTCGTGTTCTCTTTTCTCCTTAATCAGTCAACGGGTATTGACTGGGCATCTATCTGTTCTTCCTACACAGTGTGCCAGGCACTGGCAAACCAAACTGAAAAACAAGGCAGTCCCTGGCCTCAAGGATCTTATGGTCTAACACAGGGGATGAGGCAGCTCTCTGATAAGTCTGATAGAAGGCTGAATGTGGTGTGAAGGGGACTTGCATGGGGGAGCAGAGAGAATACCAGATGTGGAGGTGAATGCCACCTTCTCCCTCTGCTACTCACTGCATGTATTAGCAGCCCCCTCATTTGACAGATGAAGCTGAGACCCAGGGAAGTTGAGTGTCCAAGTTTACACAGGGACTCAGTGTCAGAGGCAGGATCTGAACACACGTCCCTGACTCCAGCTCTCCCACAGAGGTGTCACTTAAGGAGGACCGAAGGGTTTTAGCAGGTGAAGATAAGAAGGTGTGTTCCCAACCCTGGTGAGAGCCCACGTAAATGCTTGGAGATGAAGGAGGGTGGGGAAATTGAAGTGTGTGAGAAGCAGACTAAAAGAGTTAAGCAGGACTGTCTACACTGGGTGAGGGAGCAGGTACTTTGTCTTGTAGACAATAGGGAGCTATTAGGGGCATTGACATGGTCAGACTTGCACATTAGGACTGTGGCTTTGCCATCAAAAGCTGAATCAGAAAGGAGATGGCTGGAGACAGAGAGGTCATGAAGGAATGAGGCCGTTCTCAGCAGGGCTGGCTGCACTGGGAGCTGGGAGGAGGAGAGGGACGTGGGGGTCTGCAGGCCTTGGGCCTGGGTAGGGCAGAAGATGCTGGTGGCGTTCACATAAATGGAGAAGCTGGGTGAAAGGGACAGGCTTAGATGCAAACAAGACTTAGAGGTGGAGAGGGCAGGCTGGAGTTGAGAGGAGCTGGTAATTGAAGTGGGGGTGGATGAAATCACCAAAGGGGGAGGGAGTTGTCAAGGCAAAAGAGAAGGCCAAAGACGGAGCTTTGGGAGAGTGGAAAGAGGGTGACCAGATGAGGGAGCTGGGACCAGCGTTCCATTTTATTCATTCAGCGCATCCACACTGGCCAACTAGCCTGGCCACCGCTGAAGTGGGAAGAGGCCTCTGAAGTCAGCTGGACCAATCAATTCCCCATTTATCACTGACAAAACCAAGGCCCTACCCCAGGCTCTTTCTTCATTCAGAAATTAAGAGAAGTGAAGGTCCTTGGTGATTTAGCTATCCCCAAACCTAACTCGAGTCTCTGGACTTTGACCGTGGCGAGTATTGTGTGAGTGTGTGTATGTGCGTGTGCACGCTCTCCTGCTGACAGCCCAACTGGGGAGAAGGAAGCCGTAGTAAAACATGGACCACCTTTCCCCATAGGCTCATGCAGCAGTTCTCAAGCTGTGATGAATTGCAGGGGGGAAATCAGAAATAAGACTCAGGCTCAAGATTCTGCCTGCCTGGAAAGTAGCTATTGGCACAGTTTCCTAAAGAAATCATTTGTTTGGCTTCCAAGTAACCAGGAGCCCGGGCGATTTCTGGAGTCTCCATTGGAAGGGCCCAGAGAGTGGCTGGGCGGTTCTGCACCTGCCTGGGGAGCCCTGGCCTGCTTATTGAATAAGCAAGGGTTTCTTTGCAGCGAAGGGGGCAGAGAGGAAAATAGGGCATCAGCTGTTGATGGTCTCCTTGACATCCTGAACATCTCCCTGTCACGTAAAACTGCCACCACCCGCCCTGGTCATATGAGACTTTATTTAAAACCCAACATGTGACCCGGAGCGTCAGAACATTTGCAGAGAGGAAGACCATAGATAAAGGACCTGGGGGCATAGTATAATGGAAACATTGAGAAAAAAGGGAGGAGTCGCTGGGCCGCTCCACAGAGATGTGCTAAGGCTGGCTCTCTGTTGAGGCAGGGATTACAGGTGTGGGCTCCTGCACACTCTGGTGGATTTGTTCATTCATTTCAGTTAGCGTTTTTCTCCTCTTTCTTGTTCTTTATTAAGAGGCATGGCTTTGGGGGGGGTGGGGAAAGAAGGGGTGATACGTGCCTTGAGGAAAGACTAAAGATAACAACACCATTTGATTCATCTAAACGTTACTAACTATGCTGTTGAGATTTGTAGTTTCTCCTACAAGCCCCTCCTCCTGTTCTACATGTACGTGGAAATGCTTGTTTTCGTTGGCTCTGGTGAAGTCCAAAATTTGTTTTAATTAAAAAAAGAAAGGATGAAGTGCCCTAACGCTTGAAGTCCCATGGGGCTTCTCAGAGGCACAGCTTTAGAAAGAGCACTTTCTGGCTCCCCAAGAGGCCCCGGACTCCCGACCCAGCTCTGCCACTCAGTGCCCACTCAAGGCCCTTCATCCCCTCTGTAAAATGAGGGGCTTGGGCCAGATGGCTGATGAAGACCCTTCCATCTCTGATCTCGAAAAGGAAAGATTTACCCCGGCCTAGTCTTAACTGACCTCATTCTGCACTAGAGAAAATTGCAAGAATAATAATTCATGATTATATGATTAGTGAATCTGGGAAAACATTACTGAGATCTGTTGAACTCTCCTGTTGCTGTTATTTTTGTATGTTGCAAGGAAAAGATTATTCTAATCGGTCAGAAAAATAGGGTACCGCATTTGCAGGGGAAGCATCCTTTCAGGGAAGTGATCCTTTTAGAGCCCGTATTAGATTCCTGGTGCATGTATTGTGTAGTCAGGTGTTTAATTATTGTTTATAAGATAAGTAAAGTCGATGCAGACTCGGAGAGAATGTTATTCTAAACCAGGGCTTCACGTGTTTCCATTACAGACAGCACTCCAAAGACCTCGGCCAGTTGTAGCCCTGCCCCAGAATCCCCGATGAGCTCCAGCGAATCGGTAAAGAGTTTAACCGAGTTGGTACAGCAGCCGTGTCCTGCCATTGAAACAAGCAAAGATGGAAAAGTTCCAGAGCCCGGGGACCCTCCCGCCTCCGACTCTCAGCCAACGACGCCTCTGCCGCTCTCAGGACACTCGGCCCTCAGCATCCAAGAGCTGGTCGCCATGTCGCCTGAGCTAGACACGTACGGCATCACCAAGAGGGTCAAAGAAGTGCTCACGGACAATAACCTTGGTAAATACCATCCTTCATTACTAGGGGTGAGAACGCAGGCCCGGCTCCTTGGCTCAGGCCTTGTCCTGCAAGAGCTTATGTTCTGCTGGGACCAGCAGCAAGCCCACCTACCGTGTGTCGAGTACAGTGCCTCCCCTCAAGGAGCGCTAGGTATCCTACAAACTAGGTATCCTACAAGTGTCTGGAGGAGCACGGTCAGGCTGAGGAAAAGAGCATTGCTGCCTATTGGAGCCGCAGGAACTGAGTTCAGATCCCCCTCTGATACTTGTTCCTTGTGTGGTGTCGGTCAGGTTGCTTACCTTCTCAGTTTCCTCATCTGTAAAAGGAGGGGGCTGGGCTCTATACTCCCAAAGATCCCTTCCTACTTTAGACCTATCAGCCTACCTATCACTTAATTGCTCTGAGCCTCAGTTTCCTCATCTGTCAAATGATATGATGGCCTACAAGGTCCCTTCCAACCCCAGATCAGTACAGACTATTAAACAGGCATGAAATCTCTGATTTTTATGCTTGGGCCCAGAATGCCATCATTTACTTTTTCCTATATCCAACATTGAGGTGCCATTTTTGATTTAGTCCTTTCCATGGTTTTTGTTCCCCATGGTGTGACTAACAAGCCCCAGAAGCAGAAAACCCAGGAAGTGTGCCCCAAGCTGTGCATTGGGCCTGAAACGGATCTAAATGTTTCACCTGTCGGGCATTCAGCCCAGAATGCTCGCTCCAGCAAGGTCTGCCGCACTCATCTGGTCAGAAACTGCCAATATTCTGTGATCAGCTTGGGAAGTGGGCAGTCTAAGTACCATCTTGGCCACCTGACCTGGCGTCAGCCAATCAGAGGGAAGGAGCGGCTCCTTGTGCATTCTCTCTGTTTCAGTCATTTGGAAGACCGACATAGGCCAAGCATCTGTCTGCCCTCGCGCCTCCTTGAACTCCGCTAAGACAAAGCCAGTTTGGGCACTGTCTTCTCCAGTGACAGAGGCAGTTGTCCTCAGGACATGGCATCTGAACTGAGTGCTTTCCTGGGCGTCACTCAGACATAAAAGTCTCCTGCACCAGCGCCCTTTCTCTCCACAGCGGCAGGATGGACGCTGGGGTAACTCGCTGGGCTGCTGGACGTTTGGCTGGGAGGCCTTGGGATGGGCCAGATTTCTTCCCTTTTTAGCTTTTTCCAAGGGAAGTAGGAGAGGAAGGAACAGTCGTGATGTCGCGTCCCTAGGAACTCTGCCTGAGTGCCTTAGCAGCAGAGGGGCCATCGCCAGTCTGCTTTGTTTGAAGAGACGCTCTCTCCCCCCGGTGCCAGACAAAGCCTTCTGCGTCATGGACGGGGAAGGGTGATGTCACTTGTGGAAACCTTTGCCACCAGAACTGCCATCGGCTCCTGAAGTGCAGGTCTTTGAAGATGTTGGTGTTTAGGAAGATCACAGATTGAGAGTTGGGAGGCATTTGAACAGTCCCACTAGCAGCTGCCGTGGGGGGTGAAAAACCAACAACAACAGCTCACAGCGCACTGCAAAAGCCCAGGTTCTGTTGATCTGCTTTACTAAGGAAAGCGACGTTAAGGGGTTGACGAGTTTACTTTAATCCACTATACAAATACCATTCACTTAGTTCAGGGGAAAAAGCCAGGACCCTGAACTTCAGAGCAAAATACAAACAAATTACAAACATGGACAGACAGACCAAATACAATTCATAGTTACCAACATCTGAGTTCAGCCCAGGAGCTCATAACAAGGGCTGGTCCAGAGTCACGTGCGCCACCGTGCTGTGGGTCAGAGCTCCCAAAAAGAGAAAGCCAACCCCTGGTTTTATGCCTTTTTCAGGTTCAAAGGTGAGTCATACATGTGACTCACCCACGTAACCTAAAATCACCACAAGGAGGCGACTTAAACCCACGTGGCCTAAAAGCCTCTGATGTCACAAACATGCCACTCAAACCCATGTAAACTAGCCTTTCCCTTGAGGCAAGAAGGTCTTCAGGGACTCTCAATCTAATCAAGGAAATCAAGGCCAAACTCTTCAAGGGCACTTGGTTGAACTAAGTGCTGAGAGCCCATTTTGATTGCCAGTACAGGAGGGAGCTGGGCGGTCTCCTGGTCTGCCTCCCTCAGAGGAAGGGGTTTGCCCATGGTCATTCACACAAGTCCTAAGTGTCTTGCTTGGATTCGAACCCGGGCCCTCTGACTCCATATTCATTACTGTTTTCATCGTGCCGCCATCTGTAGGCCTGACGCTGTTTAAAGGTATGATGAGTTGTTTCTCTGTGAGAAATGCTTGTCTTTTCATTCAACACAAGACACATAGTGGATAAAGTAGATTTGGAGTCACGAAGACCCAGGTTCAAATCCCACCTCTGACACTAGCTGGGTAACCCTGGCTAAGGCACATTCCTCCTGCAGGCCTCAGTTTCCTCACCTCTAAAAGGACAATGTTGAACTCGATCTCTTGGACCCCTTCCAGCTGTAAGATCTACTGTCCCCCCTTGGCATCCTGTCACTTAGATCGCCATCCAGCGCTTTCTTCAGCTTTCACTGCAGGGATGTACTACCTGGTGAGCTCCAGGGCAGTGTGGCAGCCTGTGGGCCCCACCTCACCAGGGCATGAAGTCATGGTGGCCGGAACTGCCCCTGCTGTGGTCAGAAGGTTAACGGGGGAGGCATTGAAGGACAAATAAATGGGTTTTTCCAAGCTTAGCGACAAAACTTGTGAGACTTGACATGTGACTGGCCTCTCCCTTGAGGATGACAGCTTCCCCTTCTCTGCCCTAAACCACGAAGGACGTGAATCAACCAAGACGCTTTCTCCATGGTCACCGTAGGCCTCTTCCTTCCTGGACCAGCAAAACCTGCTCGACTTGGAAGGATGATGACCTTTGTCCCTTGGGACAAAGACCGCAGAGCACGCAGCCATCACAGCAGCCAGGGACAGAGAGCACGGAAATGGGCTGATTGAGACACAGGCATTCTCCGAAGCCTCTTAGGTTCCAAAGAAAAATGGCTTGAGTTTGAGGGGTTTTTGTTTTTCTAATGTCTGGGCGTGCCAGACATATAGAAAAAAGCTATTTATACATCGTTTTCCTTGAGTGTGAAGATCTTTGGAACAGTCTTCTGAAGAAAGAGGAGGTCAGCTGCCATTGGTTCCCTGGGCCTGCTGGGCTGAAGGGGGAAGAATCCCAGAGAGCGGCAAGATCTGAAATCAGCACCAAGGAGGTCTTGTTATAAGGATCCGGTGAGAGCCTTTCTCTAAGAATGGTCTGCCCCCCCCCCTCCACCACCAGATCTTGTTCTGCATCAAAGATGAGTCTGCATCTCCATGGGCTGTACATGTTAGAGATTTGCATTCCCCATTAGGGCAGTCTGGATCATAACTGGTTCTCATTTAAACAGCTATAAATGGGCACATTCCTAACCTGTAGCTGAGTAACCATCAGACAGGGGAGAGATTCTCTTCTGCCTTTGAATGGCGTTTTTTTTTTTTTAAGTTCTCATTGCTGTGATCTTGAAGAGCCAGATACCCCACTGACTGGCAGGGAGGAAGAGGCAGGTTTGCCAGGAAGAAAAGAGCCTCTGAGAAGAAAATGTGCATCTGTAAAACAAGAGAGCCTTGTGTCTCTGAGTAGCCCCCTGCCGATGCTGGAGGGGCAAACCAGAGACAAACCATGACCTGCTCCCGGTTTTGTTTTTTTATCATCTAATCTAAACTGTCTTTCTCCTTTTCTAACCTTTGGGTACCTAGAGTTCATTTGTTTGACTTTCCCAAGAATCTTCCCTGGAAGCCAGTGGGGAGCACACAAATCTCAGAAGCCTTCTCATTTTTGTGGAAAGGGAGAGGTGTTCCCAAAGCATTTGCTGACACCTCTGACGGTGTGTGGAGCAGGGATGGTGGGGGTGCTGGTCGGAGGTACTTTTGAAATCCAGTCGATCAGCACCTGCTCTGGGCAGTGGCACCTGAGTGGGCCCTGGAGACATAAGGGGGAAGTGGGACCGTGTTAGTATGTCCAAAATATAAATCATCATGATGGTCCTGTAATTCATCCATTGGTCAGCAAGCACTTATTAAGCACCACCTGTGTGCCAGGCCGCATGCTAAGTTCTGGGGGTACAAAGACCTTGTTTAATGAAGCCGTCTTTGCCTACAGGGAGCTTATGTTCTGTGTGTGGCCCAGCATATACTTATGTTGGGATGTGCAGAATAGAAAGAAGGTGTTCTGTGTCCATGTTTGACCCAATCACCTTTTGAGGTAACTGGGAGAGTTGAAGATTTGCACTCTCTCTGATCCTTCTTGGTCTGCGTCAGTGACTCTGGGGCCTAATTTACAACCTTCTCGTTAAAGTCTTTCCTTACCGCTGCCACACTGAGGGATGGGGGGCCCCTTTCCTCTGCCGCGTGTGGCAGACGTTGGACCCCGCAGTGACGGTTCGGTTTGCTTCCTTCCCAGGTCAGCGTCTGTTTGGGGAGACGATCTTGGGGCTCACCCAAGGCTCCGTCTCTGACCTTCTCGCTCGCCCCAAGCCCTGGCACAAATTGAGTTTGAAGGGAAGAGAGCCCTTTGTCCGGATGCAGCTGTGGTTGAATGATCCCAACAATGTGGAGAAGTTGATGGACATGAAGCGGATGGAGAAGAAAGGTGAGCATGCTCTGCAAAGGGCTTCCTTGTCCACAGGTTGATTGTTTCAGTCCTCGAGTCTCATAAATTCGATCTGAAGAGACAATGGCCCACGAGTCAAATGCAGTGCAGCATTCATTTGGTCAGTTGGCTGTTGTCCTTCAGGCTCCAAGAAGACCAAATGATATCACACGGTGAGGGTCAAGGTGCCCTGTATGGCCAGCTGTGACCAATCAGACCAGTATGAGCCCAGGAGACTCTCCCACTGGTTGGTGCATTCCTTCAGGGCTGCCCCTCGCCCTGTCTCAGCCTCACGTGAGCCGGTGCTTTGCAGGCCTGTTCCTTAGTGACCCCTCCTGGTCAGCGTGCTGTCGGCCTGTTTGGAAGAGGAGGAAAGGGAACTGGCTGGAGCCCCATAGGTGGCAGGGTCTTTTTTTCCGATCTCATCCGACAGCTGAGGTTTATTTGTGTTGTTATCCTGTGCTGTGTAGGTTACAGAACAGGAATAAAAACGATACCAATGAAGGTGGCCAAATGACCGCTCGTGGTTACAGCTTGCCAAGCGTTGCCCTCAAAAACAAAGCCATTTTCTTTCAACATCTCTACGACGTTCATAATTTTTAAATTTCTGGCAGACCTATGATTTAGTAAACATTTATTAAGGGCCTGCTGTGTGCCGGGGAAACTATCCCTCTGCCAGTGAAGGCGACACTGTCTCTACACTCAGGGTCCTCAGCTTGCCCATGGAGATGCAGCTGGCACGGGTCGCAGCTGGCCCTGGAGCCTCGGGCTTTCCAACTCAGGGGAAAGCTTCCTCTAGACTGCTCTGGACAAGTGTTGTCACCCTGAGGAAACCAGAGCTCAGAGGTGAGCTGACTTCCCCGGGCTTGAGATGAGTCAATGGGAAAGCCAGGCCTTGGACCCCAAGTCCAGGGTTCTTCCCACTAATCATAACTAACATGTACATTGTGCCTCCTGTGTGCCAGGCACTGTGCTAAGCACTTTACAGACATTATCCCGTCTAATCCCCCTATCAGCCCTGGGAGGGACATGCTGTTACTATATCCCCATTTTACAGATGGGGAAACTGAGGCAAGCAGAGGTGAAGTGATTTGCCCACGGTCACACAGCCAGTAAGTGTGTGAGGCTGGATTTGAACTCCTAGCTCCTGGCCTGGCACTGTAACCACTGCACTACCTAGCTGCCCAACCCACCTTGCTGATGGCTAGGAAGCCTTGGCAGAGTGAGGCTTTAAAACAGATTTCTTCTCTGCAAAGACACAAGTTCTGAGCACAGGAGCCCCGTGCTCAAAGCACCCAAACCTTTTTAAATGTATCTGGCAGTCCTTCCAGGTAAGGGCCTGCTCCGAGGGCTGTTACCATTTCTGTTACCGTTACGGCTCTGTCTTGGCCAACAGGCTCCAGTCCTTTCTTGGTGTCTTGGCCCTTTTGGCCACCATCAGGGAAACCTACGGATTCCTTCTCCAAGTCATGTTTTTAAATGAGTGACAGAGGAAACAGTGGCGTTGACATGCTGTTGTCACCATATTTTTCCACCAAGTTCACTGGCCCCAAGTTCCTTCACCTTGATCCCTCAATCCAAGGGATGAGTCTATTCACTAAGCTTTCAGCATGGCCCCAACAGATTCTGTGCTTGCCTTCTTAATACCGCATTCATTCACTAGGTATTTATAAGCACCTACTGTGCGCCAGACTCCATGCCAGAGCTTGGGGATGTAGAGACCAAGACAGAATAGTCCCACATTCCACTAGAAGCAGTAGTATGTCCATACACATAATAGAGGCAGCTAGGAGCATAGCAGATGAGGCCAGAGTTGACAAGACCTGTGTTCAAATTCTGCCTCCAGGATTTAGTAGCCTTGTGCCTCTCAGCAGGTCAGTGAGCCTGCCTTCCAGCCCCAAAGCTGTGATCCTCTCATCCTGTGACATAGAAATAAATGCAAATTAGATTCTAAGGAAATGGGATCCTCGAGGGGTGGGGGAACTGACACCATCAGGGATCAGCAGAGACCTAATCTGTAGGAGGTGGTCCTTGAGGGAAGCTTGAGACCCCCAGACACAGGTGATGGAGAGGGTCCTCGATGGAGAGCTCGAAGGAAGACAAAATGTTGTGGACAAGCACTGCAACATAGCACTTGTGATGGGCAGTCATGTGCCCCGAGGCCGCAAAGGTCAGTGGGAGACAGACTGGAAAGGACTTCAGATGTCCAGCAAGGGAGTCTGCACTCTGTCCCAGAAGTACTCAAGAGCCACTGGCCCTTCTTGAGCCAGGGTGGGGGCCACCACAATAGCCTGGGTGTGAGGCGACAAGGACCTTAATCGAGGGACCTGACTTAGGAAACAGAAATGACAAGAGTTGGCCGCTGATTGGGGAGAAAGGGAGGACTTGAGAAATGTGGGCGATGAGGAGGAAGGTGGTGTCCTTGGTGGAGATGGAGGAATTTGTACATGGAACTGGTTCAGGATCCCAAAAGTGCCATCCATAGCAGCTCCAAAATAGTATGTGAGAGAATCTCAGATTTTAGTGCATGGACCAGAAAACATAAGGTATTTCTATTTTTAATATGTTCACTTAAGGAGGTATGTCAAACAGCCTCACCAGACCTGAGGAGTTTCCCTAGAGCGCTGGTCTAGTCATTCCATGGGATCCAAGCACCATCTTGTGGCAGCAAAGAGTTACTGCTTCTGCTGAGTCTAGGGTCTTCCATGGGCCAAGAAGGCAAACCCAGCTTCCTACATACCGAACAGTGCCTCAGATGCACAGGACATGAGAACATGAATCAACCCCAATAAGTGAGCCAGGAGCCTGACCTGTTAAGTAGTAACTGTGATGTTGAGGCATCACATGAAGCTTCTCAATGTGTTCTCCATGTGCAGATTGAAAAGGAATTGGTGCTTACAACCAACTCTCCATTATCTACAGTAATGGAAAGAGAGAGAAATAGCTGGCCCAAAAGAGCAGACAATTTAAAAGGCATTTATTTTTGTTTGGCTTGGAAATGCATTATATGATAAAAGGGGTGCAGGGAGGAGCAAATTTACCTTTCTAATAATGTTCTCCTCAGTCTGATAATATGAGTTGCAATCTTTGAAAAGATATCAAATAACAAAGAAATATAAATTAAAGATAAAAACTTGTGCCACAGATAATCCTCCAAGAGAGCAAGCAACATACCCAGCATTGAGAGCTGCCTCTATTCCTTGGGGCAGAATTTTCTTCTTCCTTTATCCCCAGGCTACTGTCTGAAGCCTCTGTTTGCTTCCCCAATGTGCCTAGATCACCAGTCCTTCCTAAGGTTTCTCTTACTGTCCTTTTGCATCTGGTGGCCTAACATGATCTGGAAGGACCTTTAGAAACCATTAAGTCCGACCCTTCATTTGACAGGTGAGGAACCAAGACCCAGAAGGGAGAAGTGACCTGGGGCTCCCTGGCCCCAAGGCCAGCTCCCACCCACTTTGCCACATGACCTCATTCTCAAAGGTTCAACCCCACAACCACCCTTGGTGTTGATGACAGTCACCCCATATCCACTCTTGTTCCCCAGCCTCCATGTTTTCTCCTAAAACAGTGATCACAAGGGAGCCCCTGGTGGCCACTGGAGATTTTAAGCACAGTGTATAGAAGATAGGCAGGATTCAGGCTCAGCCAAAGCAGCTGCTCTCCAGCTCCATCACTCCCAGGCACCTCTTGGAAGCTGTATTCCAAATTCTTCAGCGGGAGGAATGATCATGGAGGATTCATTTGCTAACACATTGAGACCCACTTTTTGTCCAGCCTCGGAGTAGGGAAGATCAGGGTTCAGATCCTACTTCTGACACTTTACTGACTGGGCAACCCTGGGCAGGTCCCTTAAGAGAGACCTGGGCAGTTCTCCAAACCTATTAACTGCCAAGTGGGTAACAGTCTCCTTCTGTCAGAGTGACTTCAGTCCCCCAACAGCCAGTTATCTGTAGGAACAGAAGAAGAAAAACAGATGATAGAAGACCAACGATGACCTGAATTTCATTTTTATTTTATTTTAGAATATATTATTGTTAGTAATAATAGTGTATCTTTTATAGTATATGAGTTGAAATATTGATGTATTCTTATATAGTACTGTTTATCAGTTCTCATTGGAATCTTGCTTTGGACCCTCACTCCCAGCCCCATGACCTTAGAAAGCCCAAAGTCACTTAGCCACTCCAAGCCTTAGTTTCTTCATTTGTCAAGTGGAGGAAGTGCAGCATGGTTCAGTAGAAAGAGCCCAGGATCTGGAGTCAGCAGACCTGGGTTTGAATCCTAGCTCTCCTCCTTGAGCTGCGTGACTTTGAGCACGTCACCTGTCTTCTCCCAGAGCTCCCCTGTAAGCTGGAGGGGTTCCAGGCCTGTCCTAAGGCTAAATGAGTAATCTCACGATGCCCCAGGACCTGAGGACCTTGTGAGATGACTCTGTATAAACGTCGATAATCTCTATCAGTTTTCTCCCTGCTGCATTCTGGGACTCGGCTATTTGCCACTCTGGGACATTTCTCAAGAAGAACCCAAGTCATCACAGGCTGTAAAACCCATGTGGATTTAGGATTAATTGAAAGTTCACAGTGCAGCGTTTGTGATAGGGAGAGGAATAGGGTTGGATGCTATAGACACTGACCGTGTAGCAGAAAGAGCCTTGGACATGCAATCAAGAGGCCAAGACTCAGACACGTACTTGGCTTTGGGACCCCTGGCAGAGGTCTCAGCCTTTTGGGGGCCCCTTCGAGGCAGTTCTCTAAGAGTGAGTTAGGCGTAAAGAAGCTGGGCCCCGGGCAAACGTGTTCTCCTTCACAGTACCTGGCCCGTAGGAGGTGCCTAATAAATGTCTGATCAGCATCGTTGCTCTCAGGAGCCTTGGGAAGCTAAAGTGGTTTCTTTCTCTTTCAGCCTACATGAAGCGAAGGCACAGCTCAGTGAGCGATAGCCAGCCCTGTGAGCCCTCCTCGGTGGGCATTGACTACAACCAGGGCGCCAGCCCCCAGCCCCAGCATCAACTGAAGAAACCCCGCGTGGTGTTGGCACCAGAAGAGAAGGAAGCTCTCAAACGAGCCTATCAGCAAAAGCCATACCCATCACCAAAAACCATTGAGGAACTCGCCACCCAGCTCAACCTGAAAACCAGCACCGTGATCAACTGGTTCCATAACTACAGGTATGAGCCTGTGAGCTGCCGAGTAACTGGGGGGAAGAGAGCAAGACGGAGGGTGCGGTTCCACGTCCTGCCTCAGGCACCGGGAGCCTGTGTGGCCTGGAGGAGTCCCTCCAGCTATGAACCAGCAGCCTGAGATTATTGCCAAAGTCCCAGCACTCAGCCCAGCCTTGGGGGGAGACGAAAGAAAGGGGCTGGTCCACACCCCTTGGCAATCAAGGGTTCAGTTGTGAGCTTGACATGATCCATTTCCAAGGGGTCATAGTGTGATATCACAGGTGGACTCACTGAGTGGGGAGGTGGAGCAGTCAGTGAAGGCCAGGTAGGAAAGAGTTGTGCAGCTGCTGCCAAAGTAACTGCATTGCTCCCTTCCTCCAGAACCTCCAGTGTCTCCCTATTACCCCTCCTTTTCAGCCCCCATTGCTGTCCTGTTACACTGAGTGACCCCTGTGCATAGAAGGCACTCCTTTCACCTTAAAAGGTTTCCTCCCTTCTCCCAAGACAAAGCACAAGCCCCACCTGCTGCAGGAAGCCAGCCCCATTCCCTGGCCTGCTTCATTCAGGGCACACTCAGCAACACGTTCTGCCAGGTCAGAACGTAAGCATAGTGCCTAGTGGTCATTCGGCCAATGAGCATTTATTAAGCATCTACTAGGGCATGGAGATCCCCGCTCTCAAGGAGCCCACAATCTAATAGGGAAGATGAGGTGCCAACAGTGATGTACATGCCATCTACAGGCAGGACACACTGGAGAAAATCAGCAGAGGGAAGGCCTTAATTAAGAGCAATGGGGAAAGGCTTCCTGCAGAAGATGGGATTTTTGTTGTCAACCAGTCATCTAGTTGTGGCTGGCTCCTTGTGAACCCACGGAGCGCAGCGCAGCGCAGCGCACCAGTGTTGTCCGTAGGGTTTTCTTGGGAAAGACGCTGGAGTGGTTTGCCATTTCCTCCAGTGGATTAAGGCAAACAGGTTAATTGACTCGCCCAGGGTCACACAGCTTGTGAGTCTCTGAGGCCAAATTTGAACTCGGGTCTCAAGGACTCTAGGCCCAATGCTGTGTCCGCTGAGCCACCTCACTGCCTCCTTAGCAGCTAGATTTTCGTTGGGGCTTCAAAGAAGCCTAAATTGCAAGGCTAGGGGACTGGGGAGATGGGGGAGTAAGGAAGAGGGGAAGGTTTATGGGGAAAGATAACGAGTCAGTTTGGGACATATTGGGTTGAAGATGTCTAGAGTCGGACGTGACCAAAAGTGACTGCAAACCAGACGTGCGGTTGGCGACATTTAATGGGCAGGTGGCGGTAGTGTCTGTAGTAAGAATTTGCTAGACTCTCGCTGACCAGAGGCTCTGCGGCATGGGGGCTTGGGTTCCTGGGGTCTGCTCAGCTCACTGCATTTCAGGCCCCCTTCCTCAGGCTCTCATTAGTTACCTGGCTCTTAATCCTGCCCTCAATGGGCTTTCCTTCCTTCAGGGTTCTCAGATCTTAGGTGGTCCCCGCCCACCCCGAGGCAAGAAGCAGTTGTTTACTACATGTTACAGATGGCTGGGCTTCACCACTGTGCCCCTGGCTTGTCCTGGTACAGGAGATATGTGTGTGGCTGCCTGGGGGAGATCCCCTGCCAGGACCTTCCTAGAGTCCCTCCCCGGGGCTGGGCTATGGCTAATCACCATGGGTCACATAGTTCAGGCTGTGTTCTCTGGCCATGGAACTGGTTTATAATATTCCCTTTGAAGTTTTCTACTCAAAAGGCCAGTTTTAAGCAGAGCATTGGAGAGAGTGTGTGTGCATGTGTGTGAGCGTGTGCACATGCGTGTGTGTGCGTGTGACCCCAGGAACCACAGCAGACGTCACACTCTGCATGTCATCTCCCAACAAGAGCACACGGCGGAGAATTTACTGTCTGTCCAGACTCTCGGACCTCTTCCTCCCAGGATTCAGCACACGTGGAATTGTCTCCATCTCTGCAGAGCCAGGCAATTAGAGAATAGCACATTTAGCTGTATTAATGAGCTTTTTTGGAGGAGATGCTAATAGTCATGCACGCGCGCGCACACACACACACACACACACACACACACACACACACACAGAGTCTCTGTCCCTGGGCATTTACCAAGCAGACATTCTTCTCTAGACTCTCAGGCCCTTCCAAGGCCACCACCTCCCCACTGTCCCTTGTCCTGCCTGCTACTCACCCCCCAGGGACAGAGGCCATGTAGTTCAGGGCCACCCCTCAGAGAGGTCCCCAAGGACAGAAAAGATCTGGCTTTCTCAGAAGTGTTCTCCTGCTGGAAGTCAGCAGCAAGGTCTTGGCAGTGTTCTCTTCTGCCTGAGTGAATTCACAGGAAATCATTCCTTGGACTGTTCTTGTCAGGACAGAAAATGACACCGTGTGAAGGCAGGAGAAGAGAGCCTTTGAGGGGTTATCACCATCATGGAAGGGCAGCCAGTCCTGAGGTAGGGAGGAGGGAGTGTAGACCACACGCCAGGAGAGCTGGAAGGGCCTCAGGGGTCCATTTGACAGATGAGCAGACTGAGGCCTGAGACGGTGAAGGGACTTAGGATCCAGGATGATGGACTTTTGTGTCATGGACCCTCTGGGTAGTGTGTGGTGAAGCCTCTGGTCCCCTTTTCAGAATCAATTTTTAAATAATTAAAGGAAATTTTAGTTAGAGGTTAGTGAAATTAAATATGTAATATTTTTTCCCGTCCAAATTCCTAGACCCCTGAAATCTAGCTGTGGGCCCTTTGGGAGTCCATGGGCCACAGGGTAAGAACCTCTGACATTGAGCTTGAAGCAGGTCCTCGGTTTACCGATGAAGAGACTGAGGGTGAGAAGTGCAGTGACTTCCCAGGGTGTGGGCGCTAGACCTGGAAGGGACCCCAAAGGCCCTCTCAAGCAGCTTCCTCTTCCTCGAGGGGCTCAAAGTCTTACACCCTGGTGGGTGTCATGTGTGCCACAGGAGGCCCTCTCCTCCTAGTCAGCCTTCTGTCAGATAAATTAGGCAGTGTAGATATATCTCCCATGGGATACTTGCTCTCCTCCTAGAAGCCAGAGTGCTGGGCCCTTGGAAACTCTTCCAAAAGACAGAAGGAAGTAGAAGATTGCATGACGCTCCCGCCCCCAGAGCTTGGGGCTGCAGCCGGACATGTTCACTCCCCAGACCGGAGGACATTCTCTCTCACGTTGGTGATGAGTCTCAGCCTCTCTTCTGGGTCCCAGCGTCAAGCCAACAACTCCTCTGATCCTCCCCTTCAGAAAGCTGCTCTCTGCATCGATACCCACCCTGAACTTCCATCCGGGGGAGCGGGCCGGAGCAGACAGTCTCGAGTGAGGCCAGAACGTGGGCCGCGCTCCAACAGAGAGGGATGACCAGCCAAAGGGACTCCCCCAGGGCAGGTATCCACGGCCACTCCTCAGACGTCCAGTTCCATCTTGAGGATCCTTCCTTTGTTAGAGTGGGGACCTCTGCTAAAAAGCCATCCCTTTCTTTCTCGACACGAAATCGTGTCTATAGGCCTTCACATGCTCGTCGCAAGCTCTTGGAGCTCATCAACCTAGAGAGGGACAGTGATGGCCAGAGAGGCACCAGGCCAGAGCAGGGACAGAGTTGTCCTTGGCCGCAGGCAGACCTGGGTTTGAGGCCTTCTGACTTCTGCCGGGCTGTGTAACCCTGAGCCAGTCACTTCACCAGTCTCCAAGACTGTAAGTTGCCAAAAGATGGGGCTCTGCCTTGACAGAGGGAGGGGTCCTGATGAGGGGCTCTCAAAAACAGTGAGAGGACCAGGACCAAAATTTGGGGTTACTGAAGTGCCCCCTTGGGGAGAGGCTTGTGAGAAAAGCCATGCAGTGCCCACTCCTCCCATTGTACTGATGAGAAAACATGAACTCCCAAAGGCTGAATGACTTGATTCCAGTCACATCCTTGTATGTGACAACTGGGATTCAAACCCATGTCATCTGACTTCCAATCAGAGGGTCTTTCCACTACCTCCCTAGTGTGACATTCTAGTCAGAGTGGAACATTTAACAAACGTTTTTTAAATAGACAAATTGAATATCTTGAATGCATAGGATTCACGTTTCTGGAGATGGAAGGGGTCTCAGAGGCTATGGGCTCCAACCCCTGCATTTTAGAGATGAGGAAACTGAGGCCCAGAGAAATTAAGTGATTTGCCCAAGGCCACGCAGCCAGCAAGGGGCAGGTGCTCTTTGTAGGCACCATGCTTCCTCCCCTGCCTCCAGAAGGCTTGACCACAGCTGTGGAGGAGCAAGTCCTTTGTTGCAGGATACCTGATCCTCGTGGCCTCACCGAGAACAGACTGTGGGAGCCACATGCACCTGGGCCACCAGAGTGAGAGTGGTGGGGTTTGCTATGGACATGACTGACGGTGGCTCAGACCCAGAACTGCTAGATGGATGGCCGGAGCCCGGGGCTATTCTGTCCTTGGGGGAAAAGCAGCTAGATCCTGGTGGCCTGGAGTGGGGAGGAAGGAGGGCCCTGAGGGCTGACTTCAAGGACCCCTGAGGGCAGAACTGGGAGCAAAGAAGCGAATGGAGGCTTGATATAAAGACAAAAAACTTGCTAACAGTTAAATCTCCCCAGAAGTGGAATGGCCCGCCTTGGGAGGGGGCAGGCTCCCTGTCCCTGGAGGTGTTCAAAGCACAGGCTTCAAGCAGGCTGGTGAAGTGGACTAGAGCACCATCTGTGAGGGCCTTCTCATTTCAAACTTCCAGAATTCCCAGCATTCCTCAACATCAAAACCCAAAGTGAAAGCTTGAAGGGACCTTGGACAGCATGGAGTCCAACCCATTTTACAGACAAGATGAAGTGACTTCCCCAAAGTGACATAGCCAGGATTGAGCCCCATACCTGACAGGTTCTTGAGCCACCTGCTCTGAGGCTGCCCCTGTGTTCTTCAAGGGCCCTGCCCTTGCTGGAGAGAGCCCTGAAGCCGGACACACCATGTCCTCAACTACGGCGATTGTCCTGTGGCCGAAGCAGCCCACGGGCCCCTTCTCCTCCCCTCACCCCCACCCTAGCATCTGCCGGAGAGGTGAGCACACAGACACAGATCATCTATGCACAAGGACACGCTTCTGAGCAAGAGCACACACATATACATGAACACACACACACTCATGAACCCCCTGCACACATGCATACTTACCCCTACACACACTCATAAACACCCCCCACATGTACACACACATACACACGTATGGACACATTCTCCTATGTATATACTTGTGTGTGCACACACGCGCATACACACACACACACACAGCCCATGGCCGTCCCTGCCACACCTCTCTCCCTGGGAGTCTGTTAGGCCTCAATTCTACTTGGGTTAACATGCCAGTTAAGCTTCTGTGTGGGCACACACTCTGTCAGTTAATCCAGACAGGGATCACAGACCTAGAGCTGAAAGGTGCCCTAGGCCCCATCCAGGCCAGCCTCATTTTACAGCTGAGGAGACCGAGGCACAGGGATGTCACACGGAGTAAGTGTCAGAGGTGAAATTTGAACCCGAGGCCTCTGGCTCTCAGTTCATTCCTCTTGCCCCTTTACTTGGGGAGAGATAAAAAGACATGGTCCCTATTAAAGAGAGCTTTAAGAGGCACCAACATCTCATTGGGGATGGAATCGCGTGGTTAGTGCTGCTGGCAGCCAGTGGGGCACTTCTTCTGGGCCCCGCCCAGGATGTCAGTGGTGCCAGGGGCTCCGGCTCCTCCCCTGCCCTGGGACTTGAGGCCTTAGGGAGGAGAAGGGACTGGCCCAGGGTCAGGCAGCCAGGAGGGGCTCTGCTTGCCAAGCCTCTGCTCATCCGCTCCACGGTCCTTGCCTTCTTCCGTTCTGGGCGCATTTACTGAGAACAGGCCTTTACTGAGAGTGGGCCTCATGCTGGGCACCGGGTCACCCGTGAGGTGTGTTTCTAAGGGGCTTCCTGCCCTTGAACTCGCCCTGGGAGGGGGCAGTGTACATGTTTGTGCCTTCATCTCACTGAAGAGGAAACTGAGTCTCACTCAGGGCCCCCCCTGCTGCTCCCATGGTGGCACTGCTCCAGATCCCAGACCAAGTCCTAGTCCCCTAAGGTGGTGTGGGGCTTCATGGAAAAAGGGAGAAGTAATGAGAGTAGCTGGCACCTACTATGTGCCAGGCACACTGCTAGGGGCTTTTCTCGATTCTCGCTTGCAACACTGGGAGCTAGATGCCTTTGTGATGCCCCTTTTGTTAAAGAAAACTGAGGCAGCTGGGTGGCACAGTGAGAAGAGCGCGGGCCCTGGAGTCAGGAGGACCCAAGTTCAAATCCAGCCTCAGACACTTGACGTACTTACTAGCTGTGTTACCTTGGGCAAGTCACTTAACCTCAATTGCCCTGCCTTCCTCCCTCCAAAAAAAAAGTGACAACTCTCAGGGAGGGGGAGAGAAACATAGGAGGAAATGTAGGTACCATAAAATAAAAGATATTAACAAAGTAGGAAACTGAGGCAAACAGGTTAAAGTGACTTCCCCAGGTTCACACAAGTACTAAGTGACTGGATTTGAACTCGGCACCTACTGACTTCCAGCTCTGGGTTCTAGTTGCTTAGAAAGCCGGATTTGATTTTCTTCCGTTACTCGGTAAGAGTGTGCCTTGGGAAGAGCCAGAGCTTCTCTGTAAAACGAAGGTTCTAAGACTGGTCATTCCAGCCTCCGAGCGTGAGCAGTCACTATCCCTACTGTGACATTTAGGACTGAGCCCGGGGGAGGGTCAGCGCGTCAGTGCGGACCTAAAGAGGCAAGGAAGGGCCGCGTGACCCAGGACGGGTCAGCGCTCTGGACATCAGAGGGCTCGGGCGAGATGGCCGCTGAGACCCGAGCTCCGGATTTCTGGCGTCCGGGTGCTGTAAATGGGGGGAGGGGGGGGCTAGAAGGCCTCCGAGGTCCCCGCCCAGGTCTGACTCTGGGATCTCTCGACCTCGGTGACCCCTGGTTAGGTGTCCCCTGGCTGACCGCTCTTGTCTTCTTTCTCCTAGGTCTCGCATCCGCAGAGAACTATTCATCGAAGAAATCCAAGCAGGAAGCCAGAGCCAGGCCGGGGCCAGCGACTCGCCGTCGGCCAGGAGCGGCAGGGCGGCCCACAGCTCAGAGGGCGACAGCTGCGACGGCGCGGACGCGGAGGGGCCGCCCGAAGGGAAGCCGGGAGCCGAAGCGCCCGAGGAAGCTGGCGGCGCAGCCACAAAGTCTCAGGGAGGGCAGGCGGAGGCGGCGGCGGAAGCGGGCGGGGAGGCCCGGCGGAAGACCGAGTCTTCGCTCCATTTGGGAACGGAGACCCTGGCCGAGACCGACGACGAGGGCCAGCCCGGGGGGCCGCGTCGGAGCTCTCCGCCAGGGTCTCTCGGTGCAGGAGAACCCCCGGAGGCCCCGCCAAACTCTGCTCCAGAAGAGGACGCCTCTACCTCAGCCGCCTCCGCCGCGGTCCCCGCCGGGGAGAGCCCCTACAAGCCGAAGGAGAGCGCGGAGAAAAGTCCCAGCTTGCCAAGTACCAGCTCCACCGCGGCCGGCCCGGGCCCGGGCCCGGGCCCCCAAAAGACCAGCTCGCTGCAGAGCCTGTTCAGCTTCCCCGAGGCCGGCTCCAGGAACACGCGGGACAACACGCTGAGGAGAAAGAAAGCGGCCAACTTGAACAGCATCATCCACCGCCTGGAGAAGGCCGCCAGCCGGGAAGAGCCCGTGGAGTGGGAGTTTTGAGGGCGCACTGGCCCCTGGCTCGGGAGAGCTGGGCAGGCGGGGCCGGACCTCCCTCCGCCGGCTGGCGCTCCTTGGGTTGCGCACTTACCGCCCTGCAGGCCACGGGGCAAAATCGCCATAGGCCAAGGTGCATATAGAAAACAGAAGGGGCGTCGAGCCCATTTACGTTGCGTTTTCGAGGAAGAAAACAGAGATGTGTAGTCAAGCCTTTTTGTACCCTCAAGTGTTTTTTTTATCGCCCTAAGTGATTTCCACAGTTTCTGGAATAACTCTTACAGCCTTTGCCTTGTGCCCTCGTCTTTCGTGTGGGCTTTTAAAAAAAAAAAATCAAACCCACATATTAAAAGGGGGCTTTTTATCTGCCATCTAATGGCTTCAGAGCGATAATACACTATTATCTTCTTAAACCAGGAAAAAATGGGGAGGGGGGGGTGGGGAAATTTTTCAGAAAAGTTTAAAAAAAAAGAAAGTTTTTGTAGCTGTCCAGTTGCCACTAAGAGATTGCACAGTCAAGCCGACTCTAAACACACTAGTTTGGATTCCTAAATATTTTCAAGAAAAGAATCTTCTTGTTTGAAACTTTGAATTTAAAAAAAAAACACATTTACTCCACATATTTTTTAACAAAAGAAAAAAAAAGTCACATCAGGAAAATATGTTGGTTTGTGGTAGCTGACGGGCCGGGCGGGCGTCGTGTTTTCTGTGAGTGACGATAGAACCTTGACACGTAGTGCACATGACTCCATAGCTTTAACCAATTCTGGGCTTTTGCAGACCAGGGTTTGTTTAATACACTCCATTTTAGGCCAAATCAGGACAAAAAAAAAATCGGAATCTAGGTATTTTATAATCTGCTTTTTAACCTCTAACCGCAGAGCACGCTGATCAGACCTCATATCTGGGAGGTTTCGGAGACAAGTTAGAACCGTAGTATGTACTTGTTGGTTTTGCTTAATTTATAGCGTCTATGTGTTTTGTTTGCCTGCGTGTGTGGACGTGGATGTGTTGTGTATGTATGTGTGCCTGTGTGTGTGCGTGTGTGTATGCACGCTTTAGAAAAGAAAGAGGGAAAAGAGTTGGCCAGTAACATTTCAGCATGCAGCTCGGGGGCCCTTGGTTACAATTTGAGGTGCCCAGGGGAACTGGGAAAGGGTTCTGTTCCTTGTGGATGGAGGTCTTTCCCTGTTGGAGATGGTGCCATAAACCACTCTCACTGAGCTGAAGCCTGCCTCAGATGAAGATAGCTCCCTTGGCGTCATAATCTCTCCTCTTTCTCTCTCTCTCTCCCTCTCCCTCTCTCCCCCTCTCCCTCTCTCCCCCTCTCCCCCTCTCCCCCCCTTCTCTCTCTCACTCTGTCTCTCTCTCTCTCTGCTGTCTCTCTCCCCCCCTCCTCTCTATCTCTGTCTCTTCCCACCCCCCCACAAGCTATCTGTTGCTATCACACTCACTATTGCTGTCTCTCCCTCTTCCCACTACACGCACTGATCACTATGTTGAAGTTGTGGGAAGGCTGTTTATTTTTTTCTATAGAAAAAGAGAGCGCAAGGCAGTAACCGTCCGGCCCCCCCTCGTCCCCCAAATAGAAACGGCCCAAACTCTTAAACCAAAATGTTCATGCTCTTGGATTCCGGTTCAGATGGTTCTGCCCTTTATCAAGTTTGCCTCTTGAAAAAAAGATTCCTTTATGCACAGTTTAGGACAGACTGAGTACAAATCAGAAGTCTAACTTGTCTCTAATTCCTCCTGTTGTCTATGTGTATATGCGTGAGAATAGAGGTGAGTGAGAACGTGTGCGAGTATGTGTGTGTGCGCGCGCGAAAGCCGTTTTCTACGTCTTGTCTTTTCTTACGTACCTGTGCACACGTGAGAGTGCATTACTGCCACCTTTTTTCAATATGCTCTTTTATCAGTTTGGCTTCAACAAATTTGCTAATTTAGACTCCTTTATTGCCATATCTTTAAAACTAACAATAGATGATTTCGGTATATATATAAATATATATTATTTTTTTTTGCTTATTTATAGGTGCTGTATTTTATTATCTGATTGTTAGGAAGAGATGAAAGGGGGCAAATATTCTTTAGTGGGATAGACTGCCGGCAGTATTGGGTATACTTTACAAGATGTTGTCGTCATACTGTATATTATTGATTGAAAACTTTTGACCGTATTGTGTATCATTGAAACTTTTGTCTTAGGTCAGCATCTTTGGATGACATTTTCATGGTGCATTCATTATTTCTTAAGTTTAATTAATATTTCTTTTTTTGATTGCGGGGAGGGGGAGTTACAATTTGGAAGGTATTCCCCCACTATCACGCCTCAGCGTGCTTGTATTAATTAACTAGTAGGACTTGGACTGTAAGATGTGAAACCATATTTCTTGCATGATGTTTTAGAAATTATGTATTTCATTTACAGTCTCTTAACCTGCAGCACTTAGAGTATTCACAAATTCAGAGTCACTACACTTTTTTAAAAAATGCCTTTTCATGAATAAGAAGTATGCAGAAGGCTCTAGGAGGCTGGGAGACAGTAGTTTATCTCCTTGTAGTCACGTCAGCTCTGAGCTCAAAGTCTGATTCGGTGACTGAGATTCCTGTTAGAAGTAGAGATGAAAATTGAGACCCTTAAAGAAAAAGCAGATGCCCATTTCACTGAGCCCCAGCGCATTAGGGAGGGAGGTTTTTCCGGGAACGGCCAACCCTTAGAAAAAGCCTTGTCAGGACCATGGAGAGTACCAGGAGGGCTTTGAGGAGAGACCCCTAGGAAAATCTAATGGGCAACAAGGCAAGTCTGAGGACAAAAAGTACAGAGTTGGAAATGGATGTCTGGGTGGCAGTAGCCATCGAGTCCTGGGAATTTTGATGTTCAAACTTGTGCAGCCTAGGTTCTTTCTGCTTCTTCCGAGTAAATCATGATTTGCAGAGTCTTCTTTTTTCTGACTCGATTGTTAGAATGTCTTCTTTTTTTTTTTTTTTTTTTGGGCCAGATTAACATCTGGGTGCTTGATACAATCAGTTGGCTAATGTCTATTTGCAGCTCAGCGTGGCAGGTTCCCCTCTCCCGTATTATTTATTTCTTTAGTTTCTGTCTCATCCCAGTAGTCTTTGATCGCAACTTGTCATCTCAGTCTTTCCTGCTTCCTAAGTACTACCGCTATAGGAGGTGGAAACTGAGGTGGGGAATTTGCCCTCCCCTTCCAATGGAACATAAATTAATCTTTCATCTTGATAAGCAATATTCAAGTGCCTTGAAAAGCGTGCCCTTAGTTCAAGTTTGCTTTCTTCCCACTTCTGTTTGATTCCTCTCTTTCTCTCCGCCATACACACAAGCAGATTGCCCGCTTCCTTATCCTCTGTCACTTTAGAGAGCCGATTTGTACCTCTCCCCCAGGGGAAATGTTTCCATTTAAAACACTAACATTTAATTACAAGCTCCATTATACCATTTAAAACGGTTTCTTTGTGCTAATTGGAGGCAGTATTCATAATTCTGAGTCAAGGTTACTGTTGTGACTACCTTAGCCCACTAACGCTGAGCGCATAATGTCAGCTTCCCGGCATTTGGCTCCTGTTCAGGTTCATCTGTGATTCTCATGATGAAAGGTGTGTTTGTTCAAATATAGATCTAGGGCTCATGGGAGTGCCTCTGCCATGCCAGACATCTGGAAAGGGTTAACTTGTAGTTGTGCATGGCCTTTCAACTCAGCTTCTCCATAACAGACATGACTTGTCTTGGGAAGACCATGGTTCTAAGTTAGTAAGCTCAGACAGTACAAGGTGTAGCCATTCTGGGGAAAGAGGCTGGGACCTGGGAGATGGTCAGACACCTCAGGATGCTTGTTTACACCATTGCCAGCAAGGAGAGTGACAAATATAAAGGGCTGTAGCAGAGCAACAGAGGGAGGGAGGGAGGGGAGACAGCTTCCTTATACCTAAGATTATTTTTCAAACGTGGTCATTTCTATCAAGTTAATAATAGGGGAAGGGTGGAGGGGAAGAGGCAGTATGGTTGCAGGCATTTGGAATGTTTGCTTGCTCATCCAAAATACTGATATGTCCCTGACCAGTTTTCTTTTAATAGTCTCTTTTGTTTTCTCTGCAATTTAAAGGAACAGTGACCCACCCACCCCCAACGCCACATATTTAGAACTCTTAAGAGACTGTGGAATAGGCCCCCAGGTTGGCCTGGCTTTGGGACAGCACCCTCTTGAGGAGTGAACAGGGCAGGAAGGGAGAAATCGTCATTAGCATCTAGGCTAAGCAATTGTCTCATGGTGTGCCCTTAAGAAAGAAGAGATGTGAGTCTGGCACCCCTTCTCTCAAAGTCAGTACCCATGATGCTGTGATTTCATAGCAAGATAAGGAAGAAAATGTTTTCTTGGACCCAAGAAAATTCTAGAATGGAGATTCTTGTTTATTGCTATGAAATGGACAAATCAGGCTCGGGGAAACAGGCTTACTCCACTCAAGATCACCCATCATATAACCCTTATTAGCAAACTCAGAAACCAGCCAATGACCCAAGACTTAATACAAGCCCTAGGATGGTGGGTCAACTTGAAAATGGGAACACCCAGAAAGGGATAGGTAGGAAATTCTTCAGCATCCTATGTAATCTCAATTTCTCTGGTTTTCAGTAGGGGGGAAAAAGTCTCCCTTTAAAATAAGCTGAAAGAGGGGATGCAATAGGGATAATGCCCTTCTGGAGCCTGTACAAAGTCTCATTTAATTCAGTATACAGTCAATACAAAGTAAAATGATGATTGTAACCTTTTAAATATAAATATGTATGTATATATATGTGTGTGTGTATACATATATATGTGTGTGTGTGTGTGTGTGTATTTGCAGCTTAGCCAAGAGATATGTCCATCTTAAAAGATGCAGTAAGAAATGCCCGGTAGCTGAGCTGTGTGGACTTATTTAAGATCCCAAATTTCTAGATTTTGTCATCCAGCTTGGGGGATGGGGGGGGGGGGGTTAGGGAGATGACTGCTAAAAGATGAAATGTCTCCTAGATAGGCCATAACTTGATAAGGTTCAGATTTAGTGAATGGACACCCAACTTGGTGGAGTCACTGCTGAAGCCAAAGCTTCAAGTGATACTCCCTGCTCTTGACTTCCCTTGAAAACTGACTCCCCTCTGGCCTCTTGTTTAACCCCTAGTCTCCCATCTTCCCGCCCCTCTGCACCTTGCTCTTCACTGGCACTCTTAGCACAGTGGGAAGAGAGGTGGGCCAGGCCAGAGACGGGAGGGAGAGGTGTAATTGGACGTCGTGGACTTCTGCCCTTCCCTTCACAGGGGTTGCTGAGACACATGGTTTTCAGGACTGTGGAATAATAAGTTGTTTGTTTTTCATCTTTCCTTGCATCTTGGTGTTGAATAGAACTCTGCTGTCTTCCAACTTGTTTTTTCCTTTCTTTTTACCTTCCTTTACCTTTTTTTCTTCCATTCTTTTTTTCTCTTTCCCCTACTTAATCCTCTGTGTTTTTTTCCTTTCTCTGTTCCTGTGTTCCTTTTTTTTTTCTTTCTCCTTTTTCTTTGTCTTTCCTTCTCTCTCTGCCTTCCTTCTTTTCGGTCAGTTCTGCCCCCTCTTTGGGGGCCAACCATTCCTGTTGATGTCAGTAAGAGCCACCACTCCCATCCCAATGGAGGATTGTTTGCAAAATGATGGAAGTATTCCGCAGCCCCATGTCAGCCTCTATTCAAGTTCAGTTAACTAGTTAGAATTAGCAGACCCGACTCCAATTTGTATCTGAGTACAGACCACCTAAAGGATTCCTAATTACTCATCTTGAGATAGGGAGGGCAAGTTTTCCTCCAATCTATCCAACCCACCCCCATCCCAATAAATCAGATGGCCTTTTAAAGAACAAAACCGTCCAGGTTGCTCAAGAGATAGGTTCTGAGTTCCCAGTAAGTTCATAAAATCTCATTGGTGCCCATTACCTGTGGGCTTCCTCAGTAGCAGCAGTATAATGTACTGTTGAAAATTGTGCTGAACTAGAAGTTGAGACCTTCTCTCCTCCTTGGAGGAGTGGTATGATCTCAGACAAGGGATGGGCCCTTCTGCGCCCCCGCTGCCTCGTCCTTAAGAGGAGGGAGCTGGGCCAGACTATCTCTGAGCTCAGTCTTCCAGCTCATCAGATTGTTTGACTAGTCCGTTGGTGATCATGTGTGTAAGAATGACAATGACTCTTTGGGAAGCAATGATAAATGCTGGGCAATTTGTATAATCTCCTTATACCTGGGCAGGTAAATAATATGCATTCACATAAAAATCCTATATTTAGAGGCCCCCAAAGAGGCACAGCAGTTTCTATTTTGTGCCTTAATGGCTTGAAATCAGTCATTAGAGTCTCCAAGGTAAAATGATTATGCCAGAGGGAAGAGGAGAAAGGAAACTGGCAAGGTTCCAACCATGTAATTTCAGGTAATATACATTCTAATACCAAGGCTACCTCCATTTAGCAGACTGGAAGCCATGTGTGCATGCTAAGAGCCGTCTGAGGATGAAAATTATCCTGACTGCCAATGGTTTCTGCCCTTTTTTAGTTGAAAATTACCAGGGACAAAAGAATGTCATTTAGCTACTAAAAAGGTAACTTTTCAAGATGCCCTCCTCAAAACAAGCTTAAACTATAGACTAAGTAAAGAGTAAATTTGCTGGGACTTTGCATACAGCTGAAGAAGGAAATAATCTCAAGTCTGAAATGCTTAGTTTGGGGCAGGGGTGGAGAAGGGGAACCAGCTAACACCCCAGTCTGCCCTTCACAAGGATTGCCAGGCCACACCAAGTCTTAACAGACTAGCCCTTGCCCATGACTTCCTGCTAGGAAAACAAAGAGAAGCAGCCTTTGATTCTGCTAGTAAGTCAACTGTTACCTCTCCCACCTATTTCCCCCTTGAAAGGAGTTGTCATTTCCATGACAGTCTTTTTCCATCACCGACAGTCTTTGTTTTTGTGTGTAAAGTGGCATTTAGCTTTAACAAAAAAAAAAATTTCCAAAGTTCCTTACTCCCCCTCCAAATGCCCGGTTTCAGAGTTCTGCATTGCTGCCAGAAAAGCCCCCTTAAGGCCAGGGAGAGGACAGAATTAAGCTTTTAGACTATTTTGTCAAAAGTGGTTTTCTCAGCACCTCTTTTCTCTTTGTTTTCCCTTTCTAGAGAGGTCATTTTTTTTTATGTCCTCTGAATCACTTCTTGTGGGTTACTTTTGTTTATTCCAGAACATCCCAAAGTCTAATTAAGGTCTTCTTCTATTGCAACATTCTCTAGCAATGTTTAGATTTTAATGTTATTTATCAGACTTTCTGTAATCAGAAAGGAAAGGTGCCTTATATCCTGATGTCATTACCATGTCCCCATTGAAAAGGACCTAAAGCACAGTGTACACATGAGCAGACAGGACAGATTTAGTTAAAAGTAAAGACAAAAAATCTTAACATCACCACATTTGAGTGGCCCCGGATTGCTAATTAGAAAGAAAACTAGAAAGCACTTAAATAGATTAGTGTGTGAAAAGCTTGGTGCAATAAACATTTCTATTTCTTCTTTTGGTTTTAAAAGTTTAAAACTGTATTGCACACCGAATGTAGATAAAGAAGCTTTCGACTGAGGTGATTCAGGTCATATCCTCATCTAACTAGATTCACTGGGGTTCCTTTTGCCTTGCGAGTTTAAGATGGAGCAGGCCTCAGTCTGCCACAGTGGCATACCCCAGCCCTCATAGCCACTGCATGGCGACCTTAGAGGGACACTCGCATCCTAACGAGTGAGCAGCTTGTCTATACAAGCTCATTCAAGACCTTGATTCATCAAGCACCCATATGATCTGGACCTGACAAACAGCACCTCTTTTCTTGGATGCCTTGAAATATTTCTATAGAAGGAATGTCATGACACCAGCCTGGACTTTGGGAAGTCAGGGGGCTTTACCATTCTGTTTCCTTTGGGCTGCCACCTGGTCAGCACTTCCAAGCCTTGGTTTGGTTTGGTTTGGTTTTTCTTGCTGAAATTGTCTAGGCACTGACCTGTCAACATAAGGATAATTATAAAAGGATGTCTCGTTTTAAAGGTTATTTCTATCTTCTATTTATTATTAGGGTCATTATTTTTAAATCTTTTTCAGAGTAGTTTGGTTATTTGTGTGTGTATGTATGTGTGTGTGTGTGTGTGTGTGTGTGTGTATCTGCGCATGCGTGCTTTTCCCCATGTGAACACAACTCACGCCTTTCCCAAATTCCTGGGATGAATGAATCCTGGCCAGCTGGGGCCAGGACAGAGTAGAACCATTTCTAGTGGATTGATGGGTTCAGAGTCTGCTTAGCACAATCAAGCCACCCATTTTTTGCAGTAACCCCTTTAAAAGATTTCCCTATATTTCTCATCATTAAACCTAAAGAGTTTATGAACAAAAACCCACCAATTAATGAAAGTGCTGAGATCACAGAGACTTGGTGTGAGGGATTGTGGATGAGACTTAGAAAAAAGCCAAGGTCAGATACCCAAAGCCTCCTAGAGCCTCTCGATACTTTGGAGTTCATGAAGATAGTCATCCTTTGTCAGAAAGTGCATCACAGTCTGTCCAAGGATATCACTGTCAAATGAGAGACTGGTTTCCTGCAATGTTCATCTTGGTTAACGTTTGTTTTAGTTGACAGATTCAGAGTCCTTGCTATCGTTTGTTGTTTTCTTGCCTACGAAGTTAGCCAAAACCGTCTGGTGAAGCAACCTTGTTTCCTAGCGTCCGCCATTGTAGGGCCCCTCAGAACTAGGACTGAGTCGGGAAGGGGTCTGGAACATTCAAATGAGCATTCTGTGGGCAGAACCTCAGCTACAGAGGGAGGCAGCAACTTTGACAAAATGAAAACCATGCTCCAGATCTCACCCAGTTTCCAAGGGAAGGGAGGAAAAGAGCAAGAAGGGGTCTGCTTCCCAACACATCAAACTGCCAGGGCTTCAGTCAGATCTAAACCAGCATGGGTCCCAAGAGAAAGAAGCTTGCTTACAACAGGCACAGGTCTAAGGGACTGAGCACATCACTGCTTCTCTGGATCAGAAGCAAACTCCCACTTTGCCTTCGAAGGATGGATGGTCCCACTAAACAACAGATCTTTTTTTCTGAGTATATTTTTTGTGTGTGTGCCGTGGCTTTTCCCCCCATTCTGTTCCTGTTTTTTTTTGTTGTTGTTGGTTTTTTTTTTCGGGGGGTGGGGGGGGGGGAACTAGGATGATGTTTTTGTTTTGAATAAAGTCCTCTGATTTAAAAAAAAAAAATCATCGTCCCCCTCTGCAGAGGGTTTTCATTTTTACCCAAATAGTCTATGCATTTCTATAGATTGAACTGGTTTCCGCCTCTTTTCTCGAGAACGCTGGCAGGACGTGTCCCACCCTCGACAAACCCCTCAGAAAAATGCCGTCTATTTAAGCGACTCGAGAGTTTGGACAAAATTCCCAAGGCATTTGAGAGTAACTTGTTATAACAGAAAAGGGTTGGGTTTTTTTTTTCTCATTTATTTTTTAAGTGGTTTTCTTCACATCCCTTTTTGTTTAAGTAAGAAATTTAACTCTTTGCATTTGTGCAATAACTACTTGCCATGATAATGGGCAGTTTTTTTCATGCCCTGACTACTAATACAGCACAAAATGAACTCAAACAGAAAGTGGTGTACTTTTTCCTGAGAACGATTTTTTTTGTCAACTTCATTTTTTTTTTTAAATAAGCTCAGTTTTACCCCAGCGTACTGTGGTGTCTTACATTTTTAGCAGTATTTTATATTTTTTTTTCTCTGTAACGCACTAAGTCTTAGATGTTTTTAGAGCTTGTTTGTTAAATTCACAATCACAGATTTAAAAAAAAAAAATCCTCACAAAGACCCAATTGACCAAAAAAAAGTGTCATTTTTTGTACAAATAGCTTTGAGAAACCTTTGTTGTGTTGCTGTGACTCATCTTTTGTAACATTTTATTTCTTGCTATTTGTTTAAACATAAAAAGTAAAAGTTTATACGGCCGGCAGCGGTGGGCAAAGGTCTCCCTGGGCCAGCCCGACGGCATTGTTTCTTCTGTCCTTGTTTGGTTAGCCATATAATGTTTGTTCTCAGCACTGTACAACGGTCCCTATATGATATGGAGAAGCAATATCACTGTATGAAACTCACACGATGTATTATTATTATTCACTAGCACCCTAGGTGTGATAATTGAAGTAAATATCTTTTATACAAACACAAGAATGCGTGGGCTGTCTTTATTGAAGTGGACTGGAGCCTAGCTTGAAGCAGCAAACACTCACGTTTATGGTGTCAACCGGTGCCAATGGAGCCATAGCTAATTAAGCTTGGACTTGGTTTTGACCCCCGAGAGGATCTCTGTTCTGGGGCTTCCTGCGATGATGCACACGCTTGGCAACTGAGAGGGGGAATCAGACACCACTAGAGGGTCTGCGTGTGGACTATCCGCCACCCTCCCCACCATAGCCAGATGACCTGGGGTCTCCTTTGCAGAGGTGGTCCCACCTTGGTCCAGAGCCCGAGCTCAAGACTTGTTGATACTTAAGACCAAGTTAAACTCGTAGGTTTGGTAAGTGAGTGGGGGAGACGCTAGGCTTCTGAAATGACCAGTGTCCTGGAAACCATGACATTTGACTGCTCGTGGGAGGCGGTGTAGGATGGAGGCGCCTTTAAAGAGTTAAGTGGTCAAATTCCTCCAGATGTTTATGATGGTGATTGCATTTTTCATCTAGGGTTTATTGAGTTTGAAAAGAAAATTGCCTTCTGTGATATTTTATGAATGTGGTTTTTGTGATTCCAACTTGCACTTATTTACGGAATTAAGGATTGGAGAAACATCTCTGCGATGCTGAAGGATAAATAACTAACTTCTTTCTTTGCTTCTGTGTGAAACTGTATCGAATTCTCTTGGAGCAGGGGTTCTTGAGTGTTTTTGTGTCCTTGGTCCCCTTTGGCAGTCAGTCTGAGAAAGCATGAAACCCTTCTCAGAACCATGTTAAGTAGATTAAATAATAGAATGACAAAGGCAACCAATTGTCTTAATATATAGTTATCAAATTTTTTTTTTAAAAATGAAGTTCATAGACCCCAGGTTAAGAACCCCTATTCTAGACAATAAAGCTGGGCTTCCTAAAGATGTCTGTTTGGTACCCTTCAGTCTCAGGCTATCAGAGGCAGAGGCACCTTCAGGTTCATGGTGATATAGTAGAAAGAACCTCTAAATCCCTCCCCTTCGGCACTTACTGTATTTGTGACCTTGACCCGAGGTCACTGACCCTCCACGAGCCTCAGTTTCTAAAGCTATGATCTCTAAGCCCCTCATTTTTACAGAAAGGGAAGATGTCCTTCAAAGCAGTCCCAGTTTACCTAAGGTCATTCAGCTATTTGGTAATGAGTGGTCAGGACTCCCAGTTCTCTGTTTTATGCCCTTTCTTTTATATCCCTGCCCCTAAAACTGAGGCAAACCAGTTTCAGTTCTAGTGACTGAATGGCCCCCAAGGCAAACTGCTTAACATCCCTGGGATTCAGTTTCTTGGTGAAGTGGTTTAAAAAAAAAATAACCTCACAATCTCTCCTTCCATTGTAATACCTTATTTCACATTTATATAATGTTTATGACTCCTTTAATGTTTTATGTTTTTGTTTTGTCCTTGAGACAACCCTATGAGGCAGGTCAGAAGATCCCAGATCTAGAGCTGAGAGGGACCTTAGAGGCCATTCAGTCCACCATCACCCATTTTACAGATAACAGAACTGAAGCCCAGGGAAATTAAGTGACTTTGCCCAAGGTCTCACAGTCAGTAAGCTATGAGTGGGATTTGAACTCAGACCCTCTGACTTCAGAGCCAAGGCTATTTCTACTCATTATCACACATTGCACTTTACAAATAGAGACTGAGGCTCTGGGTTGCCTAAAGACACACAACCAGAAAGTTTGGGGACCAGTGTTCTGACTCCAGGGCCAGGATTCTTCTACCACCCCCCTGCAGCTTGAGGTGAAATAAGATTCTGGGAATGAATGTTTGGTGCTCTTCTAAACCAAAACAGCGCTCTTGGGGTCAACAGTAGTGTTCTTTCTGATGGTATCTTCACATACTGATCTGCGCATTACTGGATTACAATTCATTGCTCCTGTTGTCTTATGTTTTTAAAAGACCTAAAATATTCCAGAGTTTATGTTCACAGCCAAATCTGGAGAAGGGAAAGCTTTAGCAGAGATAGGATGGTTGTCTTTATATATTCAAAGAACCACCAGGTGGAAAGAGCTTTCAATTTTCTGCTTAGCCGCAGAGGACAGACCCAGGAGGAAGGTAGTGAAGATTGCAGAGAATCAGGCTGGTTAGATGAAAAAACTTCCCGACCCTTAGATCTGTCCCAAAGTGAAAGGAGCTGCCTTAGGAGGGAGTAGGGGGGTCGCTCACTGGGGCCTTCAGATGCTGAATGATGGATTGTCCAGGCTGTTGTGGAAGCCTTGAGGGCCTCCCTCACCGCTCTTCTCCCTTCTTCTCCCTTTTCTCTGTTCTTGAAAGAGCTGGCCCTTGGCTGGTTCTGCTATCAGCAGATGCCTGTGTTTTAGCGGCCGTGGTAGCTGGTGACTGAAGTGGGGGTAGAGGGAGGGGTGGCTCTCTGGTAGTGGAGGCAAGGTTATTGCAGACAGCTGCTGGGGAGGCCTGGTGGGAATATTTGAGTTCTGTTCCTTTATTAGTAATTGGTCTGTTGTATACCAAGCGTTGATGATTTTGGCAGCCTTCGTGAGCAAGTAAAAATGAACTAGTGGGATGCTGTTTCCCTGAATGAAGGAAGTGGATGGATGATGTTGGCAGACTAGTCCTGGACAGGCAGGAAGATCTCTGGGTCTGGAGTCAAAGGACCTGGGTTCAAACACTTAGCTGTATGACCTTGGGCAAATCACTTTACCTCCATGGGCTTGTTTCTTTATCTGAAAAGTGAGAATGTTGACCTAGATGGCCCCTCCAGGCTCTTCTGGCTTTCGATTTTTGATCCTGTGAACAGGCTTCAATAAGCACCTACTGTGTGCCAGGCACTAGCAATACAAAGACAAAAATGAAATCATCCTTGCCCTCGAGGGGTGACAAAAGGGAGAGTAAGGTGGGAGATGCTGGGGTGCCATCATGTACATCTGCAGCAAAAGTCTTCGGGCAGCCTTAATAGCTTAAAACTGCCCAGAAACTTTTGGGACACCCTCCAAAGTAATCATTAGGGGATTGGATGAATAGGGTGGAGTAGCCCCTGGGGGGCAGGGGGACTTCGCTGTAGGAGGTAGTGTTTGACCTGACTTCTAATACAAAGCAGGAGTCCTGAGAGGCCAAGGGGAGGGGGGAGAGGGGCAGCATTGGAAAGGATGGAATGTCAGGTATGAGGAATACTGAGTTTGACTAGACCTAGAGAGTGTGTGAAGGGGAATAATGATTAACGAGGCTCCAGAGGAAAATCAGAGCCAGGCCACTGAAGGGCTTTAGAGGTCAGATTGAATTTTTATTTTGTCCCTGGGGGCAATAGGGAGCCATGGCAGTTTACTGAGCAGGGGAGGGATGTGGGAATGTCGGATGTTACTCCTGCCAAATGGGCATGAGCCAACTTTGAGCACCTAGTGCCCAGCCTGGCACACAATAGATAGTTAATCAAATAAATGTTTGTTGAATGAATAGCAACAAATGAACGAGTTATACCTTCCTTCCTTAAACATCCTTCTGGGCTGGCCCATGACCAGAATAGCAAAGAAATGACTCCAGAACCAACATGGCAGCAGATGCCCCTTCTAGTCTACTAATGCTTGGTAACAGTCCTCTCGGTCACTGGTAGTAGTGCTGAGCTGGCTAAAGGCCCTGGCCTCCCAAGGCATCAGTTCCAGCCACCTTAGTCACTGTCCTCCTCCCAGGGCTGGGAGCCCTACGCCCTTTTTCCTTTAGACCCCTCATTTCTGCCATTGTCGATTCAACTTCCCAAGGCAAAACTCAGCGTTTGTTTTCCCATCACTTAGCTTTCAAGGCTGACATGGTAACTACAACCGTAAGACAAGACTTGAAGGGCATTTGCCTTCTTCCTGTCTGTCCACAGTCAGTCAGCATTTATTAGATGTCTACTTGAGCCAGGCATTATACCAAGTCTTAAAGTGGTCCCTGCCCTCAAGGAACTTACATTCATTCCATTGGGCCAAATGACATGTACACAAAGAGATACCCATAAGATGTTGTTTGTCCTTTGTTCTCAAAGAGGACCATGACTTACAAGCGCATTGCATTTAAGTGAGGGAGGGCTGTGCAGAGTCACCAGCCTCACTCTCTCCTCCAGAGCCAATGAGGTCCTGTGACAAGGTATAGATCAGGACTACTGGAGATGGCCGTAGATGTAACGGGAAACCTTGGCCTTTTTAAGCTAAGGTCTTTTCCCAACTCTGAGGCAAAGAATGATCTCTTTTACCTGGTCCAAAAAAAAAAATCAGTCTGGGAGGGGAAGAACCTAGGGTTTCTGGCCAAAACAGAAACAATTGCTATTTACGCTCACTCTGAGCTATCAGGCCTCAAACAATGACCAAGTGAGGCTTGGGCTGGGACCTAGTGTTGGACAATCAGTGAAAACCAGAGTGATATGGGTTTAAGGCATGGTCCTTAATAAAGTCATGGTCCTCTTTAATAAAGAAATCTAGCCCATAAACCCCACAATATCTTGTGAGCTTTTAGTGATCAAAATTTATATTCCTTTGGGTAAACACCTGTAGGTAAAGATATGATTATGTGGACAGAGAGAGAGCAGGGAGGGAGGGAGGGAAGGAAGGAAGGAAGGAAGGAAGGAAAGAAGGAAGGAAGGAAGGAAGGAAGGAAGGAAGGAAGGAAGGAAGGAAGGAAAGGAAAGGAAAGGAAAGGAAAGGAAAGGAAGGAAGGAAGGAAGGAAGGAAGGAAGGAAGGAAGATAATGTGGAGTGGATGGAAGATTCCCTCAGCCAGAAGGCTCTAGCAGCTGAGGACAAGGGGAGAGGAGGGGCCTCTTGAGGACTGCAAAAGGACCCCCACAGAAGGTGGCTTTGAGATGAGTTTGGAAGGATGAGGAAGCAGAGCTTTTGGCTTTGCCAGAGCAACAGAAAAGAAATGGGCAAACAGGCTGCCCCATGTGAGGAACGGCACAGATGCCAGGACCCCACAACCGTAGCACACACATGAGGAGGGCGATAAGAAGACTGGGAAGGGAGCCTGGGGCCATGTCTTAAAAGGCTTTTGACACCCAGCAGAGGCACTTACAGATCTTTTTGAGCCCTGCTCCATCCACAGCTAGGGTGAGGCAGGAAAGCTCAGTGGGAAGAACAAGAAAAGAAGTCCATGACCGCTCAGTCTTCACCAACAATGTCGGCCACCGTCTCTTCTAAGACGCGGTGCTGAGAAATGGGTTGTTTCCAGAATTTCCCAGAATGTGTAAAGCTTCAGTTAAAGTGAGCAAGGGTCCCTCCCTCTTCATTCAAACTGGAAGTGGGATTGTCAAGAGGGGGAGCAGTGGGGTACTGGCTTGTGCCATGTTTTCTGTAGGAAGCAAGTATTGCCACAGTTATCAGTATTATTTTCCTTCTTAGTTACTGTCTAATCACTGAATCATGCTATAGCTTGGTCTTCAAGAAATACTGCAAAAACAATGTGTAGAATGCCCCAAAGTGACCCAAAGGTCAACTCACGCAGGAAAATCATGGCACTGTGGACCATGCGATCATAGGTTTAAAGCTGGAAGGGGCCTTAGAGACCATTAGTCCAGTCTCATCATTTGATGAAAAAAGGAAACTGAGGCTGAGAAAACTTAAGCAACTTGCCCAGGGTCACACAAGCAATTAGCATTAGAGCTAGGATTTGAAACCAGGTCCACTGACCCCCAGAGCCATGTGGAAGGAATAACAAAGGCCATCAAGTCTCTCTTTTCACAGATAAGGAAATTGAAGCCCAGAAGATTCAAGTGACTTGCCCAGAGTTACACAGCTAGTGATTGGCTGAGTCTGGATTTGAACTCAAGTCTTCCTGACCCCCAGCCCAGAGGGTCAGGATTAAACAAGATGCTATGTGTAAAGCACCACACACAGATTAAGTGCTTAATCAAAGCCTGTTCCCTCCTACTTCCCCTTGTCGACATGGATCCACCATGACATTTCCCCATGCCTGTGATTGGACCATAAAGTCATTTGGGGGCATTTCACATATTGTTTTTGCAGTATTTCTTGAAGGCCATGCTTCCTACCTAACTGTGATCAGATCAATCAATTAGTTAGCAGTTAATCAGGACAGTAGTACTGAGTAATGGTGTCAAAGACTTGAGTTCAAACACTATCTCAGACATTTAATGGCTGTGTGATCTTGGGCCTCAGTTCCAACATCTGTAAAATAAGAACCAGGTGGCCTCTAGATCGATGATCCCTCAGATCCTAAGCAAGGAAGACATTGTTATACCCATTTTACAGGTGAGGAAGTAAGGCTCTGAAGAGAGAAATTATTTGCCCAAGGTCACGTAGTGAGGATATTTTGGAGGCAGGTTCTCCTGCCTCCAAGTCCAGCATTCTATCCACTACCCCAAGCCTCCTTGACAAGAGACTCCTTTCCCATCAGACTTGCAATGAGCTTTAAAATGAGCCAACCTGAACATCCCATCAGTCCCAAGCACCATGCCCTGAAAACAAAGATGACCCTGCTAGTCAGGTCAGTTCAGCCTCAGCCCTTTCTCCTTGACCAGCTGCCTAGGTGGCCAACTCCTCTTTGCAGAACAACAAAGGGTATCTGCTCACATTGTTCTCTGAGCCTAGACTGTTTTCCCTCAGTCTCTCCATTTATTGAATTCTTGCCCTCAGATTCAAATGAGATCTCCTCAAGAAGGCCTTCCTTGAAGCCCCCAACAGTAATGATCATCCTCCCCTAGACCTCGCAAAACACTTTGTCACTTCCCTGGTCCTTCTCTCCTGTATCGTCATAATTTCCAGAAGCCCTCATGACTAACAATATCAAAGGCCTTGGTCAGATCTACAGCCCTTGTTACAGACCTCTGTTCTGCCCCTGGCATTTCTCCTGGAGTTGTCAGTCAGCAAACACTGTATCAACTGTTCCTCAGCCCTTTCTGAAGCCACACTGGCTTACAGGTTGATGCCCATCTTCCAGGTGAAGGATCAGCCTATTAAGGAGGACTTTGGCAAGAATCTTGCCAGCAGTGACTAAAAGAGAGACACCCCCCCTCCCTGTGATTGTTACAGGACAATCTATTTCCTTTACCTTTATAGAGTTGGACAATGGAGGCATCCTTGACCTCCTGAGGGATGACCTCCTCTTGCCATATAACCTGGAAAATTACAGCCAGCTTTTATATGGGCAATGAATCCCCTACCTTGTACATCTCAGCTGGAATAGAATCAGAACCAGGTGCTTTGCCACATGAAAGGAGCCTAATGGCATTCAAAACCTCTTCTTCAGAGAACATGCTTGCCTGGATTCTAGATAACAGACAATGCTCTCGTGCCTTCCCAGTCACCAGTGGAGTGAAGCAAGGCTGTGTGTTTGCTCCCATGCTTTTTAGCATTATATTTTCAGGCATGCTTTCAATGAGGATGAACACGGCATCAAGGTCAGCTACCACACTAATGGTAAATTCTTCAATTTGAAAAGGCTACAAGCCAAGACCAAAGTGGAGGGAGTATTGGTGCATGAATTTCTGTTTGCAGATGATTGTGCACTCAATGTAGCCTCTGAAGCTGAGATGCAGCAAAGTATGCATCAATTCTCTGTTGCTTGTGCTAATTATGGCCTAACGTGACCAAGAAAACACAGGTGCTCCATCAGCCACCACCACACCATCCCTACGTGGAACCATCAGTTACAACAAATGGAGAAGTTTTGAATGCTGTGGATAAGTTCACGTGCCTTGGTAGTGTACTTTCCGGGGATGTACACATTGATAATGAGGATAACACACACATTGCCAGAGCTAGCTCCGTGTTTGGGAGGCTCCGAAGGAAAGTATGGGAGAGAAGAGGTATTAGACTGACTACCAGACTGAAGGTCTACAGAACTATGGTACTGACCTCATATTGTTGTATGCCTGTGAAACCTGGACAGTATACTAGCTCGGTGCTGTTTACTGTGGCCTGAGCACAGAAATTAATTGAAAAAGAAACTAATTCAGACACTATTAAAGATAGCTTCTGCTAGTAAAGATACTTTATATTCGTAGAATGCTTAAAACAGTTTTTCCTCTAAGAATTTTCACCACTTCATTTCATATGGATACCTAGGCATTTCCTTTCATTGCTTGACCTTGTCCATCTCCTAGGATTTCAATTCCCTTCAACCCAGCAAGCATTTATTGTGTACCTACTATGTGCTAAGCACTTTTCTAAACACTGGAGATACAAAGACAAAAATGAAACCATCCCTGCCCACAAGGAACTTACATTCTACAAGAGAGAAAACAACATGACAAAGATAAATGTAAAAAAAATGCCTTGTAAAAACAGAGTAACTTCAGGGGACAGCTATAACAAACAACTAGGAAAATTTAGACAATATAATTTTTTGACCAAACCTGTGATTTCATCTGGGTATTTGTACTGGGGATCCACATGCCAGGGAGCAGTTGAACTTAACCTATTATGTGTAATTTCATCTATGACTTCCCAGTAAGGAAACTCTCTCTCCCCATGCAATTTATAGTTTTAGGGAGACTACATTAAAAGGTATAGTGACTTGCCCAAAGGGTCAGTGACTAAGGTGTATGAAGACTGGAAAGGTAGGAGGGAGCTAGTAATGAAGGGCTTTGAAAGCCAAGAGCATTTTGTATTTGTTCCTAAAAGCAAAAGGGAGCCACTAAAGTTTATTGAGTAGGGAGTGACCTGTGTTTTAGGGTAGTCACTTTGGTGGCTGAATGGAAGATGGACTGAAGTGGAGAGAGACTTGAGGCAGGCAAACCGCCCAGCCACACCCCCAGCAGTTATTGCAATAATCCAGGTGTGAGGTGATGAAGGCCTGAGCCAGGGTGGGGGCAGTGTCAGAGGAGAAAAGGAAGCTTATTAGAGATATGCTGAAGAGGTGAAATGGACAAGAGATGCTGGGGAGGTGAAATCAACACACCTTGGCAACAGCTTGAATATGGGGGATGAGACAGACTGACCCCTAGTTTATGAGCCTGAGGGACCAGGAGGATGGCGTTGCCTTCCAAAGTAATAGGAAAGGTGACAGTTTGGGGCAGCGAGGAGTTAGAAGAAGAGAAAATGAGTTGTTCTGAATATACTGAGGTTAAGATGTCTACTAGACATCCAATTCAA
This sequence comes from Phalanger gymnotis, assembly GCA_028646595.1. NCBI lineage: Eukaryota > Metazoa > Chordata > Mammalia > Diprotodontia > Phalangeridae > Phalanger > Phalanger gymnotis. Next base: position 17,629,723 of record CM053627.1, read on the forward strand.
GATGTCCAAAAGACCATTGGAGATGTGAGATTGAAGGCCAGCCCAGTGGTTGGGACAAGAAAGGTAGATTTGAGAATCACCATCATAGAGATGGTAATTAAATCCATGGGATCTGATGAGATCACCAAGCAATGTAATATAGAGGGGAAAGAGAAGGGGGCCTGATACAGAACCCTGAGGGACTCCTATGGTTAGAAGCCACGATGTGGAGAGGAATCCAGCAAAGGATACAAAGAAGCAGTCAGAGAGAGAGGAGGAGGCCTAGGAGAGAAGGATGTCCTAAAAACCTAGAGAGAAGGAGGAAGGAGTGATCAACAGTGTCGTAGGCTACAGAGAGGTCAAGGGAAATGAGGACTGAGAAAAGGCCTTTGGATTTGGCAATTAGAAGGTCATTAGTAACTTTGGAGAGAGACGTTTTGGCGGAATGATGAGGTCAGAAGCCAGACCGTAAGGGGTTAAAAGAGAGAGAGGAGAGAAAGTGGAGGCTCCTATGTAGGCAGCCTTTCCAAACAGTTTGGCTACAAAGAGCAGAAGAGATATAGGAGGATAGTCGGCAGGGATGGAAGGACAAAGGGTTTTTTCAGGATGGGGAAGACAGGCATCTTTGCAGGCAGTGGGTCTTGGGCCAGTGGAGAGGGAGAGATTGAAACCTAGCATTTAGCACAGTGCCTGGCACATAGTAGACACTTAACAAATGGTGATCGATCGATGTGCCAGGCACAAGTCTTCTGACTCAATGACCAGTCCTCTATCCACTCACACGTACTGCCTCTCAAATGCCCAAAGTATATACAGAGTATATGCAGAATCAGGTGGGAAGCAGAATACTACCAAGGGCTGAAGAGTCAAGAAAGGCCTCATGTAGAAGGGGGTCACTTGAGATGAACATTAAAGGAATCTCAGGATTCTAGAAGCAGAGGCAAAGAGCGAGAGCATTCCAGCTGTGAGACACAGAGATGGGAAATGGAATATATGGGGAGGAACAAGCTTCCTTCAAAAAATGAGCCAGGACAGAAAGAATCATCAAAGCAAATCTGCTCCTTGGGATGATACTCTGGCACAAATGAACTGAAGGAGCTAGTGAGGATTTCTGCCTAAAAATTCAGGCCTGGAGGTTTTCAGGTATTTATAATTTCTCTGGCACGTTGCCTACATAATTTTACATTGCTCTGATTTCTCTTCCTTTGACCAGGCCTAGTTTGAATCTCACATATACTATAAATCCAGCACAGTATGTCCCAGCTGATGTTAAGGGTGGGGGTGCTGGGTGCCCCTTGGCTGGAGCACCTGTCATTGTCGTGTTTATTTTTAAACAGTTGGTAGAGCTGGGTGGGGAGCCCAAGTCCCAGGAGACAGTCTGCAGCAATTCAAAGATCATAGATTTAGAGCTGGAAAGTTAGTGGCCAACAAATCCAACCCCATTTTACAGATGAAGAAACTGAGGCACAGAATTAGTAAGTGGCATGTCCGGCTTCACACGGGTATCTGAAGCCAACTTTGAACCCAGGTCTTCTTGACCGCAATTCCATTGACTTACTCACTACTACACCATGTCAGAGAAGGAAGCAAGCAAGCTCCAAAGTTGGAGAAGGAGCGAGGGAGGGAGGGAGGGGGAGAGAGAGAGGAGGGGGGCAAGAGAGAGGGGGAGGGAGGGAGGGGGAGAGAGAGAGAGAGAGAGAGAGAGAGAGAGAGAGAGAGAGAGAGAGAGAGAGAGAGAGAGAGAGAGGAGAGGAGAGGAAATGGGCAGAAAAATTTCTGTCTTCTCATCTTATACTGTCAAAAAGCTGGGAAAGAAATATCATCTGTTCTCCACATCATTTTTGCTACAGAATGCTGACTGCGATCATGTTTAGGAGGTGGCTAGAATCAATTTTATGCTTCTGAGAAAAAAAAAAAGCCTCTGTCATCTCTGCGAAATTCCTTTTCGTTTCATTTGTTGTTATTCATTCGTTTCAGTCATTCCAATCTTTGTAACCCCATTTGGAGTTTTCTTGTCAGAGATACTGGAGTGGTTTGCCATTTCCTTCTCCAGCTCATTTTACAGATGAGGAAACTGAGGCAAACAAAGTTATTTACCCAGAGTCACCCAGCTGTCTGAAGTCAAATTTGAACTCAGGTCTTCCTGACTGCAGATTCAGCATTCTTATCCACTGTGCCACCTAGCAATTTCTTTAGTTACCCACAAATTAAAGGCCCCCTAGTCTTGAGAGTTTGGGCTCAGTTCTTAATTAAGAGTAGGTCCTTTAGCATCCCTGAATAACAATTAACTAAAGCAGCCTGCTTCACCTCTCCTATAGAGAGGTCCCAGTGGCCAGTGTGATCTCTGTAGTCACTTGTATACAGGCACGTATACCTGCAGCCAGGCAGACAGGAGGCAAAGGACAAGGATTCCCCTTCCAAAAGTGGTACCAGGATCTTCTGCAGGGAGCCACTCACCTGCCCTCCACATCTCATCCAGCCGTGAGCTTCATGCTTTGACTGAATGTGCAGGGCAGATTTTGTGGGGCCCCATTGCCTCAGGATGACATTACAGGCTTGTACAACAGACAGGCCATGTTGTCATTGGGAAGGGAAGCAGCCTAGAACAAGGGGACCTTGGAGTCTAAAAGCTGCTTGGGTGCCATTCTCATGCACTGGCATGAAGCTGTCTAGCAGAAAACAACATGATGGACAGCTAATGTATAGTAATGAACGTGTTGTTGAGGCTAGGGGACGAAAGAAAATTTCCATTTCTGAAACTCCATTAGCCCATCCAGACACCTGGCATCTTCTTCCAAGGTCTTTTCTTCCTCACACATAAACCACAAAATCAGGGTAGAAGTAAGTATCTCTGGGTCATCAGCTAGACTGGTTTTCAACTCTTTATCTGATTTTCAGGGTGTTTCAAACTGTGGGAAATGCTCTATTTGCATGAATTTTGTACATGTCCACCCCAGCTTCCAGCTGGAGTAGCAGTAAGCCTTTAGACACACAGACAGGCTAAGGAAGAGAAACCTGAATATAGACAATAAGCTTCTTAAGGGCAAGCAGGGGTCAGTCAACAAGCATTTAATAAGCCTTACTATGTGCCAGGCACTGTACTAGGGACCCGAATATGTCCTCCAGGGCACCTGGGTCAAAGAGGCAAAGGATGGGTCCAATTTTGATGGACTTAACCCTAGTTGTGGTGGGATCCCCAGAGTCTTTGGGCCCCTGGGGCCCTCAGGGAACTGTGCTCCCAGAGTTCTGTAGAATAGCTCCTCACTTCTTATGAAACCCTAACCCTCACCAGAGACAGGGGATGGTAAATAGCCAAGCAAGGGAAAGGCAAGAGTTAGGAGCCAGCCCCTGACCCAAGAGTCCATGGCTTAAGCTGGGGTCCTTTAGACTCAGGCATAAGTGCTTGTTTGAATCCACGAAAGTGCCAGGCGCTGCAGTAGGACATAAGTGCAAAGTTTGAGATAATCCCCAACCACAATGACTGAATGTGATTCAGTCGTGTCTGACTCAGTTTCCTCATCTGTAAAATGAGCTGGAGAAGGAAATGTCAAACCACTCTAGTGTCTCTGCCAAGGAACCCCCTCCCCCCCCCCGCCAGAATAGGACACAAAGAGCTGGACACTACGGAACAACAGAAGAAGCTATTGCGAGCCCCTAGAGTTGAGTAGGGAAGTCAGAGAGTAAGAACGGGACTTAAGGAAATTACTTTGGCTGCAGTGGGAGGATAGACTGCTGCAGGGAGAGAGCGGAGCAGCAATATTTGGGGTGGGAGATAAGGAGGAGGCCTGAAGTAAGGAGAGAGGGGATTAGATGCAAAATGGGAGGATTTTGCACCTGATGGGGTTTTGGGGACTGGGGGAGGGTGAGCTCCTTGAGGGCAGGGACTGTCTTTTACCTTCCAATTGAAATCCCCATGCTTGGTACGCAGTCAGTGCTTAATAAATGTTTGTAAACTGCTGGCTGATAAATGCCTAGATTAGCGATCTGGGACTCTAGAAGGACAGCTGTGGTGGCCTTTGACAAAAATAGGGGAAATTGATCGAGGGGAGGGTCTAGGGCAAAAGATAATGAGTTCAATTCAATTAAAGCATTTATTAATCATCCGCTGTGGCTCATCGTTCTGGGCAGCTCTCTAAGGCTGTAAAGGGCATTCGTGGAGGGAGTTTCTTCAGCCGGAGTTCCCCATACCAAGGAAGTCACAAATGCAGTCCCTGCCCGTAGCCCTACTGTGTGTCAGGCACTGTACTCTCACTAGAGTCACAGAGACCAAAAAAAAAAAAAAGGAAACAGTCCTACCCTCATGAAGCTACATTCCGTCAGGGGAGACAACGTACAGAAAGAAACAAAATAAATATTAATTTGGGGGTGGAGGAGAATGTTAGCAGCTTTCTGGGGTCCCTGGGGAGAACATCGGTCTCCTAAAGCCTTGTTCTCAAGCTGGGCAGTCTTTGAAGTGAAAAGAAGTGGAAAAACCAGACGTTTGAGTTTTGTTCTTGTATCTCCGGATGTGCTGGGGCACGTGTTAAGCACCTAACAGATGCCTGAGGAATGAACTGGATAAGAGCCCTGCCCTTCCTAGACCCCACCCCCACCCCCACCTCACGGGACAAGCCTCCTCCTCATCCCTGTGATTGGGGAGCGTTGACTCGGGTGTGGCAGGTTCAAACCCTCTAGCGCCAGACTGTCTTCGGCCTGTCACGTCAAGGGGCATCACAGCCCGGTCCGATCAAGCAGCTGCTGACGTAGACGATGCCAGCGCAGCCGCCCTCCTCTTCTTTAGCCCTCTCCTCCGGGCTAAATCGCGCCCATTTCTTAATCCCATCTTCCATCTCACTCACCACCCGGCCCCTGCCCCCCAAGGAGGGTGACCAGCGTGAGCGTTGGCCAGTACACACGGCGGCCGCGCCGAGGCCTTTCCTGCACCCTGCTCCTTGAAGCACACGTCAGGATCGCTTTGTCTCTCTTGCCAGTAGCTTTGATTTGTGGTCACCCCCAGAACACGTGCTTTGGGGCGGCTGCCCGGCCAGCCCTTCCGTCTGTGTTGTAGTATTGGAGGTGTGTTCCTAAAGAAAGAGAGGGACTAATAACCCGCCTTCACGTATTCTGTGCTGCTTTTGAAGGTTCATTTCTTCAGCTGGTACAGATTGGGCATCACAATTTTAAATTGATTCCTACCTTCCAGTGTTTCAATACCCCCTTTCCTCCCTATCCAGCTGAGTTCCTCGGTGCAGCATGGAGGACTTCATTAAGATTTCTGCCCTCAGTTATGGATGGATGGAATACGTAATCTCACAGGCAAGAGAAGTAGAGAAAACCGTCATAGATCCTGAGCCAGAAGGGGCCTTGGAGGCCACCAAAGCTACTGCCTCTCCTTACCTCACAGATGAGGCAGCTGAGGCCCAAAGAGGTTACTCAGTCACAACCTAGTAAATGTCTGAGGCAGGATTCAAACTCAGGTCTTTGTGATGCCAAATCCACTTTCGTGACACCTCACCCGGCTCCTGCCTGTCACACAGGAGGAAATGAAGGCTGGCCGCAGAAAGGAAACTTCTGGGCAAGGTTATTTGCCCCTGGTCACATACACAAATGCCAAGGCCTAAATTTAAACCCGGGACCTCTGGCTCTGTTCAAGGCACCATGCTGCCCTCGTTAAATGCCTACTATGTGCCAGGCACTGGGTATATAACAAGGCAGAAAAAAAACAGACCCCCCCCCCACACACACACACATGCAAAGCTCGCATTGTCTGGAGAGAATGGGGACAAGCTAGATACCCCACAAATAAACAGAAAAATAGCTTTGGGACAGAGGCGATACTGGCCATTGCAGGAGCAGAAAGGGTTTCTTGAAGGAGGTGGCATTACAGTGGGTATTTTGAAGTGAGCTAAGGGTTGGTGGCACAGTGCACAAAGCGCCAGGCATGGAGTCGGGAAAACTCTTCTTCCTGAGCTCAATTCCAGCCCCAGACACTTACTAGCTGTGTGACCCTGGACAAGTCATTTCACCTTGTTTGCCTCAGTTTCCTCATCTGTAAAATGAGCTGGAGAAGGAAACGGCAAACTGCTCCAGTATCTTTACCAAGAAAACCCCAAATGGGGTCATGAAGAGCCATCAGACATGAGTGAAAAACAACCAACAACAAAAAAGTGACACAGGAGGACATTCCACACATGGGGAACAAAGATGCAGAGGCAGGGACGGGGAACAGCAAATAGTCCAGCGTGACCAGAATGCACAGCGCCCCCCGCCAGGGTTGGGGGGAGAATGCATTAAATGTGTTTTCACTCTGGAAAGCTAAGTTGGACAACAGGGAACCTCAGAGGCCATCTAGTCATAGGACCATAATTTTTGGAGTTAAAATGGACCTTAAAAGTGATCTAATCCACAGGTGTCAGATACACGGCCCCCAACACTCAGAATGCACTGAACCAGATTAAAATGTAATTGGGAAAGATTTAATAAATGAAAGCGCAGTCGAGCATAGATAATATTAATACGTTGTTTCCTAAATCAATACAGCTTAGGGAGATCCTTATGTACGACTTAGCGCCCCCTTTCTAGTTGAGTTTGATGCCACTGGTCTAGTCCAGTCTTCTCATTTTATGCCTGAGGAAACTGAGGCACAGAGCGTGAAGGTTTGCCCAAGGTCACACAGGAACTGAACAACCATGCTGGGACTCGAACCCGGCTTCTCTGACTCCAGATCCAGGGATCTGTCTTTTTTGTCGCAGTACCTGCCTCCAGGATTCTGGTGAGGGTCAGCCGAGCCCTCGCATCTCTCAGGACCTGGCTGCCATAAAACACACACAACTGGCTGTCGAGCTGGGTCATGGTTCCCCAGGCTGTTTGTGCCTTCAGTAACCAGAGGAACCTTCATCAGAATGGAAGCTTCTTGAGGGCAGATGGTTCTCTTTTCCTCTGTACCCCAGTCCTCAGTGCAGGGTCTGGAATGGAGTGTGTTAAGTGCGTATTGACCGTGGATTGCTAGATCAGGACCTCCTGAATCCCGAAGCCTTGGGAGATTGTCCCGGCTTGGTATCTTGGTCCTCTTTGGCCCTGCCATTTACACAGAGAACATTTGAAGCTTCACTTGGGTAACTAAAGGGCTGCAATTTGTGCCTGCACTGTGACACCCTGGAAGGACCAAAGGATTTTGCTGGGTTCAAATCCTATCCTTGGTGTTTACACAACCTGTATGGCCTGGAACAAGTCACAGCCTCTGAGACTGTTTCCTCTTCTATCAAGTGAAGGTCTTGGGTCCCATCTAGCTCCCAGAGTCTGCTCCATGGCCCTGGGATCCAGGGGGATAGAAATGAAGCAGTGACTCTTAGAAAGAGGCCCATGTGCCCCAGGAAATGTAGAACACAAATGGGGCTAGGGGCGGGGGGGGGGGGGGGGGGTAAAAGGTGAGGGGAGTGAAGAGTTGGCAGTAGATCGACAGGCATCTTACTAAGATGCTGAGGCTGTGGCGAAAAGTCATTAAGAATTACCTGAGCACTGGCTGGCTGAGGGCATCCAGATTCCTGCAGGAGTTGGGCACGCGACCCAAAATCCAGATGTGCATGCGCTGTGAGGAGTTCCATTTCAGCAGTTTCCAGCAACGAAATGCACTTGCCTCTGTTTATGTAGATTTATTTTCTTTTTTCGACATGAACTCAATAATCATCAACAAACCCCAAAATTTCAATATACAAAGAAGCATAAAAAGAGGATTTTATATATAACTGTGAACTGTCAGATAATTGGGGGGTTTTTTAGATTAAGTTTAACAAGGTAGTAACAAAAATGGCCTGTTTGTGTCCCCTTTAGAACTTGTTTGTTTTCCCTAGAATTTCTAATGCTTTATTGATGCTGCTTTCTTTCTCTCTTTGCCTTTCTTCCTTTCTTTCCTCCTTTTCTTTCTTTCCTGTTTTCCTTCTTCCTTTCTTCCTTTCCTACCTCCTTTTCTTTCTTCCTTCTTTCCTTTCTTCCTCCTTCCTTTCTTCTTTCTTCCTTTCTTTTTTTCACCTACTAACTCCAAATGGAAGACTTCAAGAGAAAGAATTCTCCCAAGGCCAAAGAAATCTCAGGATTGTCTGACATTTGGCTGCATGACCAGAAATTTCAGGGCCTTAAGGTCCCTACTGGTCTACTACAGTGTTAACTGATTAGGGAATACCGCCATACTTACATATATAAGTGTCTACAAAAATATGTATATAGACAGATCACTTTCTACTTTCATCAAAATACCCACCTCACAAGATTCTTCCAAGGGTCAGCTGGGCTGTAATGTCTGTATAACCTTTGTCTCCATAAAAAGATACAGAACTATGGTCATTGTGCTGGAAAACATATACACATCATGCTATATATGTGTGCATACATGTACTAAATCTATATATAACATATATACATATGTGTGTATGTATCTGTAGATAGGCAGATGGATTGTGTGTCTGACTCTGTGACTCCATTTGGAGTTTTCTTGGCAAAGATACTTGGTGTTGTTTGCCATTTCCTTCTCCAACTCATTTTACAGATGAGGAAACTGAGGCTAGCAGGTCAAGTGACTTGACCAGGGTCACACAGCTAGAAAGTGTCTGAGGCCAGCTTTGAAGTCAGGAAGATGAGTCTTCCTGACTCCAGGCCCAGCACTGTATCTGCTATGCTTAGTTGCCCATAGATAGATAGATACATATATATATACATAGACAGATACCCCCACACATGGCAAAAAATCTCAGGCAGATTGCCTCCCCTGGGAGCCAGCAGGGCCATGCTCTAGTTAATGGCGGAGGGAACCAGTCTGGGATAAAATGTTTGCCCCATATGATACCCAGAGGTGGCTCAATCCAGGCTCTGCTTCCTCTCATTTTATGGTTCCTTTTTAAAAATAAATTAATTTTAGGTTTTCATTGTAAGCTCATCTGCCTCTCATTATCTGGGCGCTCCACCAACGTCTGTGGGCACAGCTCCAATGCCTCTTCCTCCTGCAGACGTTTCCTGATGCTTCCTCCTGGAGCTCCTTTGCATTCCGTTCCATTTCTTTACTTGCATGGACGTCATAGCCATCTCCTTGGTAGAATGTGAGCCCCTTTGGCCAGGGACTGCCTTGGTAGGGTCTTTGTGTCCCCCAACACCTCTCTCAGAGCCTGGCACATCATAGCAACTTAATAAACGTTTGTCCGTAGATCATAGATCTAGACCTTATGATGGCTTTGGAGGTTGGCTCTCCCACCCCTTTGGTTATGGGGAGGTGAAAGTGAGACCCAAAGAAAGAGAATGACTTAGACGTCGTCTTAGGATCATAGATGTAGAATCAGAATAGACTGCATCTTGTCATCCCCCTCACTTTACAGATGTGGAAGCCTTGGCCAGGGGAAAGGGAGTGACTCACCCAAGGACACATAGGCAGCAAGAAACAAAGCTGGCCTCCAAACCTAGGTCCTCTGGCTCTAATAGTCTTTCTAAGATGCAATGCTGCATGGATCTGAGGTGACCTGGAAAACACGGCCTCCTCCTCGTAATATGAAGAACACCAGATTTTGAACCAGATCTGCCACTTACTTACCATTCTGCTCCTTGCCAGGACTCAGATCTCCTCTGTAGAATTGGGATGCTGAAAAAGATGCTCCCTAAGGTTTCTTTCAGCCCTGAGTCCTAAATGATCCTGAAAAGAAGCCTGGCACCTGATTAGTGACAGCTAGGGTTAAGGGTTGGCCACTGGCATCTGTGCCAACAGATGGCTAGCTTGTCTCAGGCTCCTCTGTGGAGTGACAGCCTCCCCTCCTTGGCCTGTGGATTGATCTGGAGTTCAAGATCAATCCCTACCCCAAGCACAGCCTAAAGCAAGAGGAAAAGCATCTGCCTGTGATTCTGTTCCCTGGCTCTGGGAAGAAAGGAGGCATGGCCACTGGGCCAAGGGCAAGATCATGGGCTAATTGGGAAGCTGAGTAAAGGACTCATAGATTGCCAGACCTGGAAAACACCTTAGCAATCACTTAAGACTTAGCAACCTCCCTTTACAGAGGAAAGCTGAGGCCCAATGAAGCACCTACTGTGCATCAGGCACTGTGTTATGCACAGGACATCCAAAGACAAAAATGAAACAGTCCCTACCCTCACAGAACTTACAGTCCATTGGGGAGATGTGACTTGCCCAAACAAGGTCACAGCAAAGTGCCTAACAAACAGTCGGTGCTTAATTAATGCTTATTTGCTTCTTTCTTTTCATCTGAGCCTGGAAGCTTCTTGTCTCGTTTTGGTCATTCATTTTCTTTTCTATTTAGGTGTACGGCCTATGTGTTCTCAGCCACATAGTGAAAAAAGCTCTTTACAAATACCTTTGACCACAGAGAGTGGGGTGGGCCAAACTCCCACCCAGCCTCCTTGCCTAGATAGATAATGCAGTACCTACCTGCATTAGATTCACCAAACCAAACGAGAAACCACTCCTGTTCCAGTTCTCCCTCCAGCTAACTACCCAGGCCCCTCAATAGCCCTGCCCCTTGTCGGAAGGGGTTGGCGGGACGGGGTAGAAGGGTGGAGCCCCTGGCCAAGCCCTCCAAGCAACTTCCCAGAGGAAGTCTTTATCAGGTGGTGCTATTTCTCTGGCTAGAATTAAGAACCTGTGGTTATTTCTGAAGTCGCAGCACCCTCTGGTGGTCCTGCAGTTTATCGGCTTCATGCTACAAGGGAATGTATGGATGAAATTGAATTTGGGAGGCCTGGATTTTTAACCAGAAACCTTGGGTTCAAATCCTTTGGAGATGGGAGGCATTTGTCCATTGGCTATTCCCAGTTTTGGTTTGGCGATTCTCCAAGGCAACTGTTCGTCTTTATTCACCTTAGAAGAAAGATAAAGATGTGTATTTATGGCTAAAAATGAACATAGGTGTGTGTAGTGGATGGAGCGCCAGCCTTCAAGTCAGGAAGACCTGGGCAAGGGAGCAGAGAGCCAAGCACAGGGGTCTGATTCTCACCTCCGATGCATACTCTGATCTAGGAAACTCTCTGAAGACAGGGCTTCTCAACCTGAGATCCATGGAAGGAGTCTGCAGATAGGTTTCAGGGAGTTCATGTGCTTGGATGGGGAAAAAAAATTGCATCCTTATTTTCATCGACCACTAACTGAAATTTAACATTTCCTCCAATTATTTAAAAGTATTATCCTGAAAAGGCTTCACCAAACTGCCAACAGGGTCCGTGCCACACACAGAAAAGGGGGTTTTGTGCTCTAAGATCATAAGTTGCAAAGAAGGTGCCCATCTGCATTGGTTTCAATCAATTTAAGCACCTCTATGTGCCAGGCACTTTTTCATTGAATGAAACAATCCCTACTCACACAGAGCTTCCATACTAACAAAGGAAACACACGAGCATTTAGATAATTTTCATTTATAAATTTAAAATTTCTATTTAGAAGGATAATTAATACAAATAAATGCAGAGTAACGAAATACAAGCTAGTTGAGGGGAGGGACAATCAAGAAAGCCTTCGTCCAGAAAGTGGCATCTGAGCTGAGACTGAGGAAGGAAGAGAGAGAGGGAACTTCCAGTGTGGAAGCAGGAGGGGCAGGGAGGGTGCAAAGGCGGGCCATAGAGTGTCAAGTATGAAGAACAGAGAGGCCAATTTGGCTGGATCCAGAAGAGCCGTAGGGGAAGTAAAGTCTAACGAGGCTGGAAAGGGGTTGAGGAGAAGTTTATAAGCTGAACAGCTGAGCCTATGTCTGGCTGTCTAGAGACAATCAGGAGCCCCTGGAATTTATTGAGTAAGGGAATAAAGTGATCAGACCTAAGAAAAATCTCATTGTGGCAGCCCTGTGGAGAGTGGACTGAACTGGGGAGAGTCTTGTGGTTGGGAGACCAGTGAAGAGGCCATTGTAGTCATCTAGGTGAGAGGTGTCGAGGTCCTGAGCTAAGGTGGTAGCTATGTGAGGAGTGAGAAGAGTCTGAAGTGAGAGACGTTGTGGACACAGAAACAGCAAGATTTGGGCAACTAATTGGATTTGTGGGGTGGGAGAATAAGGAATCGAGGATGGGTTTGGGGGCAAAGATAATGTGTTCAGCTTTGGACTTTCTGAGTTTGAGATGTCTCTGGGACGTCCAGTAGGAAATGTTCAATTGGAAATTGGTGATATATGACTGAAATTCAGGAGAGAAACTGAGGCTAGGTGTATAGACCCAGGTGTCATCAACATGGCAGTGATCATCAGCCCATGGGTTCTGATGAGATCACCAAGAGACAGAATATAGAGACCAGGGGACCTAGGACGGAGCCTTGGGGAATCACCAAAGTAAGAGGGCATCGCCTTGAATGAACAGCAGAGGACTGGCGAGAGAGGGAAGAGGAAAACCGAGGAGAGTAACGTCATGAAAACCCAGAGAAGAGAAAATGTCCAATGCAGCAGAGAAGTTGAGAGGGGTGGGTACTTAAGGGGAAAACAAAAAACATCTGATTTGGCAGCTAAGAACATCGGTGCGGGTGTTTTCCCATTTGGAAGTTTTTCCTAAACCAATGAGTTTAGGAACCCAGACCTTATCCATAGATGCTATACTAGGGGCTTCCATCATAGAAACCATCCCCTTACCAGTGTAGATTGGGACCTGCTTTACAAATGAGTTTCCTAGGGCACTGAAAAGTGGAGCGACTAGCCTACCTTCCTCTTTCTCCCACTTTGACAACGATGGACCCAGGGCTTGAGTCCCAAGGTTAGAAGGTGCCACTCCTACCAGGCCTCCTCCCGCTAAGAGGTGGGGTTTCGCTGATCCATCATCCCGGTCACCTGGACTGTTTCAATTGATTACCCAGCTTCTCCTCTTGACAATCCATCCTCCACACAGCTGCCAAAGGGATTTTCCTAAAGCACCAGGATTTTGTAGTGACCACGTCACTACTCCCTTGTTCAAGAAGCTGCAATGCGTCCCTGTTACCTCTAGGATCAAATACAGACTCCTCTGGCTTTGAAAGGCTTTCCCAACCCAGCTCCAGCCTCCCTCCCCAGCCTTAGAATACATTTCACCCCAATATGACTGCCATAGTCTGTCTACACTGGCTTATGGCCCTCTCTCCAGGTCCTCTAATTGTGCTTTTGGGCAGGCTGTCCCCGTGTGCCTAGAATGTTGAGCCTTCTCACCTCCCCCTCTTAGAACATTTTCCTCAAAGCTCAGCTCCAGTACCACTACCTACATCAGGCCTTGGCCGACCCCCTCCTCCACCGGCTGCCAGTAGCCCCACTCATGCCCAAGGGACCTCGGGTTGATTTTTCATTCATTTTATATCTGCTTGTGTACACGTGTGTTTTCTCCTGAGAGACTGTAAGCTCCTCAAGGGCAGGAGCAGGTTCACTTTTGTCTTGTTACGCCCAGCATCTAGCATATACTGCCTGGCATATACTGACTGTTTAATAGACACTTGATCATTGCTTGAAATGGGCTGGTTCTGTTGGATTTAAGTAGGAACTGAGGTGACTAGGAGGGATCTCATATCATCACACTGGTTAGTGCTTGTACAAACAAAAAAATGAATGGTTAAATAAATAGATAAATAAATAAATGGATTAGCAGATTAATTCATTAATTAAAAGGCAGACTCCTTTGCCCTACCCTGAATGCACAACCTGGCTCTAAGCTGCTTTAATCCCCTTAAACCTAGTGGTACGTGTACCCTACATTGTCCTCAATCCCATCCTGCATATTCCTACCGCTGAACCTTGGCTCATGCCACACTTTACCCATTGAGTATCGTTTTCTTGTCTCATTCCCACCTCTGCCGAGTAACATCCTACCATCCTTCAAGGCCCAGCTCAAGGGCTGCCTTCTGTGTGAAGCCGTTCCCTGATTTCCTCCCCCTCTTCTCCCTCTCAAAGTTGATTCATAGATTCCAGGGACCATGAGTTGGAAGGAACCTTAGAGATGGCCTAGTCCAAATCACTACCACCACCCCCATTTCCTTCTCCAGCTCATTTTACAGATGAGGAAACTGAGGCCAACAGGGTTAAGTGACTCACCCAGCATCACACAGCTAAAATGTTAGGTGACTACCAGCCCTAAGGAGACCTAGTCTGTGTCACTTCATACATAAGTTATGATGGCGATGCTGTGATCTATCAAATGAGGGATTGGATAGGATTACATCTGAGATTCCTCCCAACTCTGTATGCCCCAGATCCACTTGGAGGCAGAGGGTTTGAGATTTCATCTCAGTCCTGGGATTCTCTTATATTTGCATTGTTGTGACGCCTGCAAAGCCCAAAAGAGCGAAGCCGGGGTGATAAACGTTCAGGGAGGCAAATATGGATATTGGGGGTCTTGCCAGCAGATGGGCAGCTGGCTCTCAATGAGACCAGCCCCAGTTGGGAGCTGAGCCTTTGCTGGGGAGGCAAGGGAGCAGGGAACACCTGGGATTCCAGCCTCCCTCAAAGAAGGCTAAGGGAGGGAGGTGGAGGTGGAGGCGACTGGGTCCAGGGATCTATGCTGGCCTTAAGCAGCCACACTGACCAGGGAATTGGGGGTGTGTTTCCCCAGGTCGCTGTGCTGAACTCCAGGTCCAGTTCTCCGAGGCCGTGTCCACCGTGGCAGAGCAGAAGCAGCTTATTACCAGGCTGGAGCAGGACCTCAGCACCATGCAGTCCATCCAGCGCCCAGATGCCGAGGTCGCCTTTCCCACTTGCGCCGTGGGCTTTGAGGGTCTCCTGCTCCCCCCCAAGGAGCCTCTAGGCCCCACTCTCCTCTTCTCTCCTCATTCCCGGCCCTCTGATCCAGCCCAGCTCTCTAGTGACCAGCATTCCCGCGCCACTCCCCTACTCTGTAAACTCCCAGATCAAGTCTAAGTTCCTCCATTAAGCTGGCCCAACCTATGGTATTATGCCTTATTCCTCTTCTCACACTCTACAATCTAGATAAATACTGGATGCTTCCCTGTACTCAGGGAGCTGTCCTTCTACCCATAAATTCCAACAGAGCTCCCCTAGATGTGAGAAGACCCCAATGCTTCGGTTCCAGTCTCCTCTCCTATAGATATTTACCAGCACCTAGGATATGTGTCCTGGTCACCCCAGAGCTACCCACAAACTTTGTTTTCCTTTTGTCCTCAGGGTGCATCCGAGCACCATCTGGAAAAGATTCCTGAGCCCATCAAGGAAGCCACCGCCCTCTTCTATGGTAAGACCTTGAATGTTGAACAGGGCTCTCCCTCCCAAAATGACAGGGAAAGGAAAGGATGACAAAGATGGCATTTATTAAGCACCTTCTGCGTGCCCGGCACTGTATAAAACCAAAATCTCTGCCCTTGAGAAATTTACATTATTAAGAACCTACTGTGTGCTAGGGACTGAGGAGAGACAAGCACAGGATGAAATAGACTCTGTCCTCGAGGAGATCATATTCTATGAATCAATCAACAACCAACTGTTGAACACCTACTATGTGCGAGGCACTGGGAATACCAAGACAAAGATTGAAATAGATCCAACTCTCCAGGAGCTTACATTCTATTGGGACAAATAGCATGAATACATATCAGTATGTAAGAGATATAAATAAGATTAATACACAGTAGTAGGTTCAGGGGGTGGCCCTACCAGAAGCCCTGGTGAGACCAACCCTCGTCAACCAGAGGGATGGAGGGAGATCAAGGAAAAGGCCGGCTTGGGCTGCCTTCCGCTAAAGAACCAGCCTGGCGACCCCTCCCTCATAAGGTAGGTTTGGCATCTCTCAGATAGGGTACAAATTCCCAAGGAAACACCTCCATACAAGGGTGTGTTGGTAAATATTTAACAACCAACCCTTTAGCTATATATATATATGCATATATATACATATATATATATGTGCACAATACTTTTAAGTTTAATATACATTATTAACACTCTCTCCATCATTCTTAAATGTAGACAATCAGCAAAACAATAAGTCAAGCCCTGATTTGTAGCATTTGCTGATTTCCAAGGTGTAAAGGCTCACACTGAGCATTTAACAATCAGCTCTTGCAAGCTGGTATAAGCTGGCTCTAGCACAACCCTGCCCACCTCCCTTTGTATCCCTGATAAGTGGGAAATGCTGTTATTTCAGAATATTACAGAAAGGGGTGGCTCTGATTGCTTTCAACATCTGTCCACTGCCCACTGCCCTGGTCAAGCCACATCTGAGGTACTCTGTTCAGTTCTGGGCACCAAGATTTGGGAAGGACAGTAATAAATGGAAGAGTTTCCAGAGGGGGCAGCCAGAATGCTGAAGGGCCTTGTTCCAAGCAGGTGAAGAACAATAGAGAACTGGGATTCTTATCCTGGAGAAGAGAAGACTGAGAGGAGAGGGGGCAGTCACGATGGCTGCCTCCAAGATGGGAAGGGCGGCCATTGGAGAAGGGATCAGACTTGTTCTGGTTGGTCCCAGAGGGAAGAGCCAGGAGCAAAGGGTGGAAGGACTCCAGGTCAGGAAAAGTTCCCCGAAATGGAAGGAGGTGGTTATCTGTCATGGCGCCTCCCAGGGGCCCCTTGCGGGAGCACAAGGATCCTGCCTCCTCCTTCCCAAGTCCCACCAACCTGGGTAGTCATTTCCAGGCCTTTCCCAAAGAGAACTGCACAGCTTTGCCCATCAGACAGTTTCCATCTAGCATTCCTGGGAACAAGCATCATCCCACGGGGCTCACCAGGTAAATAGTGCGAATGTCCGGCCACAGAGGCAGTGGATGCCTGCCAAGGCTCCGGTCTTAAGTGTGTGACCCAGGCAGCTACCCACATACAGCCAACAGGCGCCCTCACCCAGTGCCAATGCCTTAAGGTTCAGAGAAGCAACATCTTCCCTTTAACCTCCTGGGAAGGAAGCCAAATCAGTAAGCGTGTAAGCTCCTACTGTGTGGCAGGCACTGTGCCAAATGCCGGGGATTCAAAGAAATGCAAAAACAGTCCCTTCTCTCAAGCAGGTACCAGTGTAATAGGGGAAACAATATATATCCAAACAAGCTGTATGTGGGATAAACTGGAAATAATCGACAGAGGGAAGGTGCCAGCATTAAGCGGCGTTGGGAAAGGCTTCCTTTAAAAGCTGGGATGTTAGCTGAGACCTGAAGGAGGCCAGGGGCATGTGGAGGGGCCAGAGTCACTGGGTTGTGGAGTACACTTTGGAAGACTATTTCACCCTCTGCATGGCACCTGGATGTGGAGTACACAGATTTGGGGGATCCTCAGGGAAGAGCTAGAAGGGGATTTTACAAATGAGAAAGCCAAGGCCCAGAGTCACCCAAGACAACCCAGGTAGCAAGTGGCAGCTTTGAGCCCAGGTGCTCTGAGTCCAAGGGCATATTGGCTGGGCTACACAGGAGAATCAGGAGATGTTTCCCGGAGGCAAGACCCAAGTTTGGCCTTTATGGGAAAGAAGAAGGAATTCTGTGAGCTCTGATCTCACCCCTGCCACTTTCTTGCCTATACGGCGCTGGTCAAGTCCCCTGGCCTCAGTCCCCCACCTATAAAGTGAAGGAGTTGGGTCTGTGATGCTAGGATGCCTGGGAAAAGGGTCTTTTTCTTTAAAAGGAGCTATCTACAGTGGGAAGAACACTCGATTCAGAGTTAGGGGACCCGGGTTCAAATCGTAGCTCTGCCATTTGGTGTCCATGTGATCTTGGGCACGTGACAACCTCTCTGGGCCTCAGTTCCTTATCTGTCAAATGGGGATAATGCCACTTTTGGTCCAGATCTCGGGGAACTTTGAGGATCTGAGGAGATTCCTAGGGCATGGTTGGACCAGCTGGAGGCTGAGGTCCTTCCCAGTTCTGAAGTTCAGTAGGTTCCTATCATAGACTCCTAAAGCTCTTTGTAAATGGGGGCAGAAACTATTTGCAGGCATCTAGCCAGTCTTTCCATGTCCGGGGCTAAAGGAGCCTCAGAGGTCTGGTCCAACCTTCCCCTTCACAGAAGATTCCCCACCTGGGGAAAGGTGCTTTCCATGGAGATAATGGAAGCTTCCCTGGGGTTGCTGTTCCCTGACAAGAGCATTTGAACAAAGTGAAGCCGGCCCCAAGCCCACGAGGAATTGTGTGCGTTCCCTTGGCCTTGCCCCACAGAAGATGCTTAAGAAGTGCCTGGTGAGGCTGACTGTCCTCCGTGGAATTTCACCTCTGGAGCCACTCCTGCCTCAGAGCCCCTGTCCTCCTCCTCCTTCCTCTCCCTCCCTCCCTTCACCCCAACTTCCTCTGGAGCCCCTCACTTGTGAGCATTCCTTCCTAGGGTACACCCCGACTCCCAGCGCTGGGCTCCCAGAAGGCCAGGTGGACTCCCTGTTGTCCATCATCTCCAGCCAGAGGGAGCGCTTCCGGGTGAGGAACCAGGAGCTGGAAGCGGTAAGTAGAGTGTTCAGTGACCAACAGCAGGCGGTCAGGAGAGGCCAGGCAGTGTGGTCATTGAGAATATCCTCCAGGAGTCCAGCCTGGCTCTTTTGGGGGCAGAGGGTCTTTGAGTGATTTTCAGCGATCTGTTCCTGAATATTAGAGGTCCCAAATCAGAACCGTGAATGGAGAACCAGCAGATGTGGGTTCAAATCTCACCTTTGACACATACTAGCTGTGTGACCTTGAGCAAGTCTCTCACCTTTCGGTGGCCCAGGCAACCCTGGAGACTCTTGAGTTACAGAGAAAGTGGCTATGCTCAAGAAGAAGGGGAGTTTCCTCACCTGGGACAGAAATTCCCTGTGAAATCACAGCCCCAGTCCCTGTCCCTGCTCTCAAATTAGGAAGAACATAAAGGGCTTGTCCAAACTTGTTTCAGGTGGACATGGATGGGTTCTGCTGCTGATTCTTTTTTGTTAAGCAAAGTCATTCAATAGCGAATCAGTCAATAAGCATTTATTAAGCACCTACTACATGCAGGTACTCTGCTAAGTTCTGGGGATACAAAAAGTGGCAAAAGACAGTCCCTGCCCTCGAGAAGCTCCTAGTCTAATGGTGCTAAGCCACACTTACTATTCCACCTGCAGACCAGCCTAACAGTGCCTCCTTGTTCCCCCTCCCCACCCAGGAGAGCCGCCTGACCCAGCACACTATCCAGGCCCTGCAGAGTGAGCTGGACAGCCTTCGAGCCGACAACATCAAGCTGTATGAGAAAATCAAGTTCCTCCAGAGCTACCCCAGCCACGTGAGTGCCCCCTGCAGGACCCCCTGACTGCCCATCTCCGTCTGCTGCAAATCACAGTCAACCAGGAAGCCGGGGGAGGGTAGAGGGGAGGGAGATGAAAAGGTCGACCATGCAGGGTCATGGAAGGACCAGCGAGGCACCTGGCCAAGCTTGTCTGCTCACGCTTTGGGTCACCTCTCTTCTCATCACCGAGGTTCTTCACCTCTAGTCCTTTTTAAAAATGTTCTGAGGTTCCATTTCAGTATAATGGGTCTACCTTGGGAGCCTGCGTGTTTTACTTCACGCCCTTACGGACATGATTCTGAGAAGGGGCCCCCAGGATTCACCAGGCCAGAGGGTCCTCGTCACAAAAGGGGTTATGAACCCACGACCTTCAGGGAGGACCTTAGAGACGAGAACTGGGGGCGTGGGGATTTCCAGGGCCATTCAGCTAATCCTTTGGCTTTCACCCGGCTTTACCTGAGCCCAGAAGACAGAGAATTCTCCCCTTTCTGAAAAACAGAAAACCTTACCAGCCTTGGGAATGTGATGAGAGTCAGCATGGCACACTGGAGTCTGATGGGCTCGGAGGCCTAGGTTCAAATCCTGGTTCTGGTTCATTCTAGAGAGACATTTAAACTTCCTCAAGTCGAGTCAAGCCAACAAGCATTTTGTTAAGCTCTTACTGTGTGCCAGGCACCATGCTGAGCTCTGAGAACACAAATATATGCAGAAAGAAGAACAGGCCCTGTTCTCAGAGAGCTTACTTCCTAGTAAAGGGGGACAACACATAAAAGGAAGGTGGAAGGGCCAGGGGAGGTGGACATTGAGCGAGCATCCTGGAAAGGAATAAAGACCTGAGAGTCCAATCTGAGAAAGGCCAAAGGGGGTGAAGGTACTTCCAGTGTGAGAAGCCCGGGACCGAGTGAAATTCTGTGACGTGTGTGGGACCTTTCCTAGCCTTAGTCTTATCCATAAGATGGGGTCGTGCATTGAAATATTCTTGTTTGTCAAGTTCACAACGAGGGGGAAAATGTCTTTCTTAACAAAATGAAGACATTGGACCAGGTCAGAGGCGCTGTCAGACTCAAACCACAGATTAACGTTATCTTGGAGGTATTTTTATTTATTTTGCTAAACACGTTCTGGTTTTACATTTGCAGCCTCAAAGTTGGCTTTGTCTCTGGTCCATTCCAGACCTAAGACTTGTAGTTCTGATGCTGGCCGGCAGAGGGCGCTGCCTCCTTCCCGACATCAGCACCACGGATCTCTTGCTTTAGGATCCTGGCGGGGATGGGGGCGTGGAATGGGGAGGCTCTGATCATGGTTTGGGGCGATGGAGGAAAGAATCGACAGCCCTCCCGGAGCAGAGGAGTGGGGAGGTGCACAGCAGGAGCTGGGCTGCCTCTGGATGAAGCTGTTTGCCATCAGAGGGCAGTAACAGCCCAGGTCCCTTCTCCCCTGCTGGCATCAGCCGCAGCCAGGCGGAGCCGGACCCGAGCAGGACACGCAGAGAACGAGGTCCCTCCAGTCTGGTCACCAGGCAGTGTGGCCCAGTGGCTTCAGAGCCGAATCCTGCTTCAGTCACCCCCTGTATGACCTTGCTAATTGCTGTGGGCCTCGGTTTCCTCATCTGTAAACTGGGGACTGGACTAGGTGGCCGTCCAGCTCTAGAGGTGACCCCTATGAGGGAGGCGCATGGTGCTTGGTGCCTTCAGGAGCAAGGGCGCCTGCCTTACAAGGTCAGACGAGATAAGAAGCCCTTGGAAATCTAAGGGATATCTGAACACCAGCTGCCATTACTGAGCTCATAAATCTCAAGCTGAAAGGGACCTCTGAGGCACCATCTAAGCCCCCGATTTTACAGATGTGGACGCTGAGGCTCTGAGAATCCTCACACTCACACAGGTCACAAGTGGCAGGTGCAGGGGACAGACCCAGGCCCTCGTCGTCTTTTCCCTCGGCCCCTGGGAGATAGCGTCTCTGCGAGTCATTAAATCCCATTGAAGAGGGCATGCAGGGCCCCTGCTGGGAGCCCTGGGAGCTCTACGGGCCTGGAGGCTCCGAGAGTCTGAGGATGGGCCTCCACACACAGGAGTGACTTTCACTGCCTGGCAGCAAACTGTATCCCAGCCCAGCCTCCTTGTCCCTGTCCCTTCCTGCCTGGCCCTGTACTCCCTGAAGTCAGCCCAGGCCTCATCGGAAGCAATCACTGGGATGTTTGTCATTGTCTTCAAACTATGGATTCTAAATCATGATCACAGAGCTAGAGCTGGGAGGAGACTTCTGAGGTCCCCACTTTACAGATGAGGAAACTAAGACCTAGGGAAGTTTAGGTAAGAGCCCAAGACCCCACTGGTAATGTGTCAAAGGTAGGATTTGAACCCAGATCCCCAGCCTCCAAATTTATCAGTCTTTCCTCGGTTACTGAATGCCCAGCATTCCAGCCAGCTGTGAGTGTGCCCTTGGAGTGCCCACGCCAGGCTAACAGTCTGTCTTGCTGTCCCACAGGGCAGCAGCAGCGATGATACAGAACTCCGCTACTCATCCCAGTATGAAGAACGCCTTGACCCATTCTCCTCCTTCAGCAAGAGGGTACGTAAGCCAGTGTCACCTCCCCCGTCCACTTTGGGGTGGGCAGAGGTAGATGGCATTAGCATCTTCTGCTCCCTCCCTCCTCGGGTCAGCTCCCACAGTCCCCGATACGAAGGGTCAGCCTCCTTCTGCCACCTTTCCTGGTGAAGGCCTCTCAGTGAGCAGAGGTGTGAAGGTTGCTGAGGCTCACGGGCCTCATGGCATCCCCCCCACCATGCACCACCAATGGAGATGGACCGTGTGACCCCACCTAGGTAACAGCAAGAGGCCAGGACCCCAGCAGGCAGAGGTGGAGGAAACCTTAGAGGTCAGCTAGCCCAACCCCCTCATTTTACAGATAAGGAAACTGGAGAAAGAAGGGCCTTGCCCAAATTCACACTGCCGGTGAGAGTCAGAGGCAGGATTCGAATTCAGGTGTTCAGCCACAATGCTTCATTGCACGCCCCTGGCTTTTCTGGGGAGAGTCAGGAAGGAGGCTGCCAGCACCTGGGCGCCTGAGCTTCTCCCTCACCTTCCCCCGGCTCCTCGGGAGAAAGTCGCAGGAGTATCCAAATAAGTTTGTGCTTGCATTTGAAAGGGACTTTCTGATTCTTGCTGAATTGGAATGGCCAAGGAATAACGATGACTTTAAAACAGGAGAGACTGAACAGATGAGGCCTCCTTGATCCCGAGAGAAGAGCTGAGGGGAGCTAAGAGGGGCCCCCAGAATCTGAAGGTGATGGGCCAAGGACCGCTAGCAAGCTCTCGAACGCTAGAACCAGGGTCTTTTTGGAAAAGAATGGCAAAAGGGCCCCTAGAGGGCGACACAGAGCTTGGGGCCCAGAGTCATCTTCCCGAGTTCAAATCCGGCCTAAGGCACTTCCTAGCTGTGTGACCCTGGGCAAGTCACTTAACCCTGTCTGCCTCAGTTTCCTCATCTGTCAAACGAGCTGGAGAAGGAAATGGCAAACCGCTCCAGCGTCTTTTCCAAGAAAACCCCAAATAAAAGGCACAGAGTCGGACACGACTGAAAATGCCTGAGCATCAACAGAAATGGAAAAAGCAACAGACTTAGGGTCAGAGGGTGTAGGTTCAAGCCTCGTGCTAACTAGGTGACCTTGGGCAAGTCTAACTTCTCCTGGGCTCCGTTTCCCGGCCTGTAAAACAAGGAAGCCGGACCAGACGTCTCGTAAGGTCTCTTCCGGCTCTCAAGCCGTGATCTTCGGCCCCTTCCCCTCCCGGGTATAAAATGAGCCGGGCGGACTCTGTGGCTCCTGAGGTGCCGTCCAGGCCTAGAACCCTGGGAGCCCTCGCCACCGTCTGCCATAGCTCTGAGCAGACCCTGCCCCGTGGAGCCTTTGCCCTTGGCACGCATTTCCTGGGCCTCACTGTGTGTTTGACTTTCAGGAGCGGCAGAGGAAGTACCTGAGCCTGAGTCCCTGGGACAAGGCCACCCTCAGCATGGTAAGTCGTCTGCGTACACAGCCTCCTCTTCCGGCGGGGCCGGCCGCAGGGGTACAGGCTTCCGTGTCCCCGTCCGAGTCTGCCTAGAACAGCTCCGTGATCTTCTGCCATGCCAAGGGACAGAAATGCAGCCTGGCTTAAGGCAGACTGGAGTAGGTGGCCTCTGCCAGGCTGCAGAAGGAGGCAGGGCAAGGGGGAACCCAGATGGGAAAACAAATTCTTCATTGAACAGCCAGACGCGCCTAGGCTGTGCCACAGGTAAACCTCTGGCCCCGGAGTTAGGAAAGCCTGACTTCGGGCCTGGCCTCAGACACTTATTAACTGTTAACCTCTGGCTGCCTCAGTTTCCCCAACTGTAAGATGGGAATAATAGCACCTGCCTCCCTGAGTTGACGTGACGGTCGAATGACCTAATACTTGCAAAGCGCTTAGTCAGTGCCTGGCGCACATTATATAAATGCTGGCTATTACTATTATCACCTGGTCTTGTGGGGGTAGGTAGGAGGGGAGCCTATGAAATAGATAAAAAGCATCATCTTTGTCCTCCAAGAACTTCCATCATAACTGGGACAAGACAAGTCACCAGGGAAGCAAAAAGCAAGATCACACCCAGCAGGACCCTGCATTAAAGCTCAAATGCCCCTCCCCCTCATTTTGCCAGGACGGATCAAATGTCTCAGAGTCTTAGAGAATCGTTTAGGGCAGGGAGGGGTTAAGGCACTTGCCCAGGGTCACACCGCCAGTGGGTAAAGACTGGACTTGAACCCGGGTCTTCTGACTCCAAGGTCTGCTTCCCATCCACCGTACCCCCGTCCCACAGAGAAGCAGGAGTGAGGGTTAGCGCCTGCTGAAGTCCAGACTCCCTTCTTCAGCGCCCACAAAGTTAGGCCAGTGGTCGCACAGCTCAGCCCCAGATTCGAAACACTGACATCCTATCTCACGCCCCTTCCTCCGCCTCTGCTTGGAGGTGATCGCCACGTCATGATCAAAGATCATTCCCATTGTGTGATTAGCAACTAGACATGGCCTTAAGATTCACAAAGCTCCTTCCAGACGTCATTTAATTTGATCCTCAGAACGGCTCTGGAGAGGCAGGTGCTATGATTATCACTATTATTTTATAGATAAGGAAACTGAGGCTGAAAGCGGTTAAGTGACTCGCACAGGGTCACACAGCTAGTGTGTGTCTGAACCCGGGTCTGCCTGACTCTATCCAGTAAGCTGCCCTCTCTGGCCTGGAGATCACAGGTGGTTAAGCCATCACCATCCCCTGGTATTTTCTTCATGTACTAAGTCCTATGAGCTATTTCAACTCCCCTCCCCCCGCCCTCCCCACCCCACGCCTCAAAAGGCCTCGAGGGCGGCGGGAGATTTAGCATTCTTCTTTCTGGGTCTCTGGTCTTCTAAAAGTCTGCTCTCCCATCCCCCCTCCGGCCTTGTCCCTGCTCCCCTGCTCCAGTCCTCAGCCCCGTCTTCCAGCAGGTCCCTAAGTCCAGGCCGGGCCACACTTACTAGCTTTGTGACCTTGGACAATTCGTTGCAAACGTGCCTCAATTTCCCTGAAAAGTGGGAATTGGAATCAGTGACGTTCCGAGGTCTTCCAGCTGAGTCTGTGCTTCTATGAATGAATGCATGCATGCGTGTACAGACAAGTAGGTGGACGGATGGATGGGATGAGGGACATTCCAGAGTCCTTTTCCAAACATGCCGCAGAGGTGTGAGCCACTTGAGGACAAGGACTGCCTTTGGCATCTTTTTGTACCTTCAGCTTTGGCACTTAATAAAAGTATACTGACAGACTGAGCTGGCGTGCCATTCCCCAGGCCGTGACCTCTGCTGCCCAGGAGTCCAGCCCAAAGCAGGGAAGGTGCTGCTTCAGGTCTTGTTTTCCAGGAGGGCAACGGCCTAGCTCTGGCCAAGGACATTTCCTTCCCTCGAGTCTCCATGGCGTGTCCAGAAAAAGGCCCCTTCCCTTGATGGCAAAGGTTTTCCACCCTGTTTTCTGTGGCTTTGGGCCCATTGTCTGTGACCCCTGGCCCCAGGGCAGATGAAAGAAGACACACCCTAAAGTTCAGTGATTTTGTGGCTCCCCAGAGCACCAGCTGGGCCAACTGCCTTCCTTCTTTCTCACTCCCCCCACCACCCCCGCCTTTTTTTCTTTTCTGGGAGCTTCCTGTGCTTAAATGATTAGGAAGAAACTTAATTGGATTCTCAAGGGTCCCTGGTGACAAGGCTGAGAATGGGCAGCCAACAGCCAGCGGGGTAGCCCAACCCCTGTTCCTGATACAGTGGGCCCAGCACCCCCTTCAGGGTAGTTCAGGCTTCCCAAAAGGAGACAGGGCTTTCCTATTCCTGTTCTCATCACCACCCCCCTGACCCAAAGCTCACGGGGGTTTCCTGCTGGTCCTGTGCCTCCTTCCATGATAAGATTCTCCCTTTTCAAGAACATGGTTTAGGCTCAGAATTGAGTCTAAACATCCCGGCCCTGCGGCCAGTGGGACTTCCTTGTACAGCAAACCCCAACTCTGGGGAGTTCATGGGCTCATAGCAGAGCCCTAGAGCTGGACCTTAGAAGCCATGGAGTCCCACTGAGGCCTGAAGAGGTCATAGGTCCCCAGATGTCAAGCTAGAAGGGACCTTAGAAGACCCTCAGAGCCATCCCCGCCTCATTTTAAAGATACAGAAACTGTGACACAAAGATGGGGCAGTGGTTTCCCCAGGATCACACAGTAAATGTCTGAGGCAGGATTAGAACTCGAATCTCCCTGATGCCAGGTCCAGTGCCTTAACCATGCTGCCTCTCCATCATAAACGTCCGACCTGGGTGTTTCTAGAAGTGGAGAAGAGGGTTATGATGGCATTTAGTGACCTGTCACAAGACCTGGACAAACTCCATTCAATTCCACAAGTATTTATTAAATGGTTACTATGTGCTAGTCACTAGGGGTACAAAGATACCCTCCCCAAAGTCCCCAACCTCAAAAAGCTTCCATTCTTTGTTTTTTAGGGGAGGGCTTATAATATTGCCCAGGGAAATCAATAAAAACTATTTTGAGAAGGGAGGGAGCAGTAATAAAGGGGAGGGGACCCCTGAGCGGAGCCTTGAGGGATGCTTGGGAGCTGAAGCAGTCTCAGTGAGGAAGGCTGGCAGACAGTAGCAGACCAGCTGGGCTGGAACAGAAAATTCAAGAAAGGGAGTCATGTGCTGTGAGCCTGGTTAAGAGCCAGACTGTGAGAGGCTTTGAAAGCCAGGCTGAAGAGTTTGTATTTTATGCTAGAGGCAGTAGGGGTAACCTGAGGCAGGCTGTAGGAAGAACACATCTGTAAACAAGAGCTAGAAAAAAGGAAAGGGAAAGGTGGGGGGCTGTTAAGAGGATTAGACCATCACAAAATGAGTAGCACAGCTAAGGAAACTGGGACACCTCTACCCCTCAATGAGCTCTCCTCACTCTGTTACCCTAAGCAAGTCCCTGGTGTCCTCACTGTGGCCACCATTTTGCCAAGTCTGTAGTGTGGTGGGCAGACCAAAGTTCAAATCTCAGTTCTGCTGCTGGCTGGACGTGTGACTTTAGGCACATGGTGTAAGCTGGCAGGGCCTTATTTTCCTCATCTGTAGAGGGGAGGAGCCAGAAGAGCTCACCTCTCTGGTGCCCTCTCATTCTATACTCAATGAATCTCTAGCTGGCACATGTCGGAGGGGTCTTCCCTCAGTTTCCAGGAAGTGCTGGGACATTAGGCTTATCAGGCACCCAGACAATCTCTAAGAACTTTACCAATATCGATGCAAATGTTGAAAACATGTTTGTTGGATGGTTTATTTAAACTCTCCCTAAGGCAGTGAGTTTAGGCCTAAATTAACATACACCAAATTTAGCCAGTGTAGACAGTTTGGTCATTGTAGCATTGAGGGACTATGATTAACCAAGTTATTAACTAAAGACTGTCTCTGGGGCCTCTTTGCCTGGGGTGGGAGTGGGGGAGGTCTCTTGTCACTCAGAGGTTAATTTGTGGTAATTAGCCCTTCAATGAGCCCATGAGGAAGAAAAGAATAAACACCCCCTCCCTGCTCCCCAGCCCTAGACTTTTGCCTCTCAGGCCCCTGTCAACAAAGCCTACCTCTTGGCCAGAGCCACATTGGCCTCTGGATGGCTGAGGCTGTCCCCTGCCTAGGAAAGGAAGTTACAGGAACTTCCAATGGTGTCCAAGCCCACAAACAACCAACATCCCTTCCCTCCCACTATAACTGCCTAGTGCTTCAAATGCTGCAGGGTAGTCTCTGCCCTTCCTAGGATCAGAGATCTGAGCTGGGAGGAACTTTACAGGCCAGCTAGCTGCACCCATTCTGTTTTATTTAATTTTCAAACGTTTTTTACAAGCATTTATTTTTTTTCCTCCAACTTCTACCATTGAAAAACTTTAAAAAAGAGAAAACCCTCATAACAAATATATGTGTGTGTATAAAATGTGTGTATATATTATGTTTGTATATATAGTATATATAATATATGGATAAACACACATGTCTTCCAACTAAACAAATTGCCAAGTGGGTCACGTCCAGCATTGCATATCGGTCTCATTCTCAGGCTATCAGCTGTCTGGCAGGATGTGGGTGGCCTGCTGCATCTTTGGTGCGTGGGAATTATGGTTTGTCATTGTACCGATCAGCGTCCTAATTTATAATGCCGTTGTTGTATAAAGTGTCCTCCTAGGTAGGATCACCTCACTCTGCCTCAGTCTGACCTGTTCATTTTATACATGGTGATCCTAAGGGCCAGGGCTGGGGAAGCAGCCAGCCTAAGGTCACACAGGTACTAAGTGTCAAAGACGGAGTTTAAACCCAGGCTCTTCAGCTCCAGTCTCAGGAAGGAGATAATGATGAGATATCACAGACTATACAGAGAGGGAGGGCTGCATATTTGCCTGGCTCATGTCTGAATGGCCTCCTACCAGCAGGGCAGGAATAGCCAGAGAGAAGATGCCAATGCAGCAGGGTACCTGGGTTAGGGTCCTGAGCTAAGGAAGAAGGGGGAGTGTCCCTGCTTGATTGGCAAGTGGATGCCCCAAAGTTGATGGGGAACTGTCCAAGTCCTACTTCTTGGTGCTGACTCCCCACTGGGGCCCAAGACCCTTCACTGGAATCTCAGACTGAACATGAGTCCTAGACTTGCAGTCAGGAAGACCACAGTTCAAATCCTACATCTAACATTCCCAAGCTAGGTCTCGCCATTTGTCACTTGCAGATGATAATGGTGCCTCCCTCATTGGGTAGTTATGATGGTCCAGTGAGATCATGGAGAATGGCACCTTACAGACCTGTATAAATGTTAGCAATTATTCTTTCTCCTTAGCGATGCTCCACCCCCCCCATGCCCACGTATGTTGGCCCCGGACTTGGACCACTACCGAGACTCAGGGCGTCAGCAAAAGAAGGCCCTGCTCACTTGCCTGGCTTTCTTCTAGCCGGGTGGCAGGGCTCTTGTCAAGAGCAGTATTCCAGGGTTGCTGCCAGGACATTCATCTAAAGGAAACAGCAGGCCGAGAGGAGTTTTCCTTTTCTCTCCCAAGTACATGGCCAGCGCTGATGTAACAACCTTGGGCCTGTGACCACTCTGGTAAACAAACATCAAACACCCATCCCCTGAGCCAGCCAGAAGGAAAAGGCGGCAGCAGCCTTTACCTAGAGGGTCACTTACCTGGGCTCATAGGGTGGCATAGAATTCAGAGACCTAATGGCTGAAAGATGACCACAGAGGCCATCAAATCCAACCCCATCATTTTACAAATGAGGAAACTTCAGCCCAGGGAAGTAATGTGCCCAAGGTCACTCAGGCAGTAAGCATCAGAGGCAAGATTGGAATTCCAGTACTCTGGGGCTTGGGGCCTCAGTCTCTTCCTTCGTAGGATTGGGGATATAGATGACCTCCCAGGGCCCTTCCATGTCTCAGTGTTCTCCTTGACAACTCCTTGAAAGCAAAGACTTTTTTTTACCTTTGCCTCTGTATCTCCATTGCCTGGTACACATTAGGTGATTAATAAATGCTTGCTGATCCTTAGTCAAGTGCCATCTCTCCACATAAAAGCTATCCCTTCAAGCCAATGCAGTGCAACTCATGGTGTCATAAGAGCCCAGAAAAAACCACTAAAGATGAAAACACACACATAGACACAGACACACAGAGACACACAGATACATACACAGATACACACACATATACACACAGACACACACACTCACTCTCTCTATATATATGTGTATATACATATATATGTGTGTGTATATATATCTCAGAACCTTTTAGTGCAGTATCTCTAAGTTGACAAATCTGAAATATCTAGGTAAATGTACCACCGCAGAGCCCTCCTCCCCGTCACCTCTCCTACTCCTTTCTCCCTCCCTTTTCCTCTCCCATTTATCCTCCCCCTCATCCCTATTTTTCCCCAATCCCCTCCCCCCTCCCTTCCCTCCTCTTCCTTCCCACCCCACCCCAGCTACTCAGATCTGTTCAATACAGTTAATAACCTGCCTTCTGCTAAAGGAGAGATTTGAGTGTAGGCTAGCTGAAGGGCAACATCTCATTGGCTACATCTGGGTCCCTCCGTATCTTCTCTCTTCTCTCTCCATTATTAGCAACAGCCCTCCCCATTTTCTCTGGGTTTCCTTCTGCTCTTCAGCTCTGGAATTAACTGGGCCCAGGTTTGGCCGGTGGACAGGTTTTGGCCATAACTGAAAGCCAATGTGTTTCCTTCATGGCGCAGCTTTCCCTCCCCCATTTCTCTTCTCTTTCCTCCCTTCCTTCTTCCTTTTGTAGCTGGGGGCCTCCAAGCTAGGAAGCTAATAAGCTCACAGACCAGGGAGCTAGGGGCAGGGCTGGTGGTTGGAGCAAGACATCTGTTCCTGGGTAGCTGAATGCAGTAGGCAGCTTGGGGGTGGTGGTGGTAGGGGGCCAATAATGAGTCTGGCTTTGATTTCTATTGGGCCCTGGGGCTCCTCATTAAAAGAACTCTCTCCTCTCATCACCAGGCTGAAGCATAGTTTCAGGTTTGATGCCTCTTAGGGTTTGGGGGGGCGGGGTTTCCCGTCTCTGCCACAGTCCCCAATTCCCCACGGGAAGAAAGAAAGATGCCTGTGTCCCCAGTTGCCCAGGGCTACCCTCCCTCCAAAGGGAGGACTTTGAAGGGAATTGGGGCCTGGTCTACCTTTTCTCCTGTCCTCCCTTTCCAGTGTTCCCAGCCAGGTCTTCTATGCCGAGTTAAGAGCCAAGGGGCATTGTCAATCCTATCCTGCACCCCTGCACCCCAACAGCCATGGTAAGCTGTAGATTGGCACCAGTAACTTATCTCCCATAGTCAGGACTTGGTGGCCAGGCCCGCCCTCACCCAAACCCCACTACTATTCCAAGTTACTGCTTTTCTCTGGCTGCGGAGTATCCAGCTGCCCAGAGGGCTTCTGTGGTCTTCCCTCCAGAACGTCATCCTTCTCCAGTTTGCACCCTTGTTCCCAGAGGTTTATTTATCCCACTTGAGGTCACAAAGCAAGCAGACACCTGAGACAGAGAGGCCAGACTGGAATAAAGCTTACCCCACAGCTTCCTGACAAAGGTCCTTGCAAGGATCAGCACCCCCAGGTACATATGGCATCCTGAAAAATAAAACCCTCTGGAGGCCCAAGGCCAAATCTCTGTCTCTGAATAGATAGAGATCTGGACAAAGACCCTGAAACTGCTTTCTCTCCATGAAGATGAAAATCCCTGTACCAGCATGGTCTGTGGGAGTGGGATGGACAGCCAAAAAGAGTGCTAGATTTGGAGTCGTTCCTCTGTCACTGGCTGTGAGACCTTGGGCAAGTCACTTAACCTCTGCGGGCCTCAGTTTCCTCATCTGTAAAATGGAGGTGTTAGACTAGAGTCTGTGAATTTATTATTTTAATTCACTATAATAGCTTTCCTTTGTAATCCGATGTATTTTATTTTTTATTTTATTTTTTATGTATCCCAAAACACGATTCTGAAATGAGCCTACAGGCTTCGTCATTCCCCCAAAGGGGGCCAGGACACTAAAAAAATCCATGGATGATATGGCTTCTAATATCCTTTCCAACTCTGCAGCTGTAATCCTGTGAGAGACGGCAGAGGGTAGAGCCCTGGACTTTGAATCCAAAAGACCAAGGTTCAAATCCCACAGATGCTTACTAGCTGTGACCATGGGCAAGTCACGTGACATATCAACTTCTTTATGTATAAAACGGAGTTAATAATAGCAACAATCATGCCTGCCTTGTAGGTGTTGGGAGGATCCAATAAGGTCCAATGTATACATAGCCCTTTGCAGCACTTGGAACACCACATAAATGCAAGCTGCTGTTATTGTTCTGATCAGCTGAAATAATAGATGTCACTCTACTATTCTGCACCGGGCTGCCCTTCAAGCAAGACCAGAAACTAACTTCAGCCAGACCTGGATCAAATTTCTTTTTTGAAATTAAAGTCAGGCTACTCCTTTGTCCTAGGGCTCGATCATAAAGAGAGACGGGTAAATGGAGGGACCTTAAAGCAGGAGCAGAGACCCATGAGTGCGTCTCTTCCTTGCTCTCTTATCTGAGCCTTGGGCATGTTTAGTCCTATGTTCAATGCCTCAGGCTTAGCCCTAACCCTCTCCAGTGATGTCACCCCATCCCTCAGATGAGCCTTCACCATATGGGTCACCCTCTTCTGCATTCTCTCCATCTTGTCGGTGCTCTTCCTAAAATGTGGAGTACGGAATTCAGTTCAACAGATATTTATTCAATTCCTACTCTGCACAGGGCACAGAGGACAGAAAGGCAGGCAGATGTATGGAGATGGGAGATGAGATCAAACTCAGTACTCGGGGTGTGATCTGACCAGAGCAGACGTTGGGAGGATTTGCATTCCTGTCCCAGATGCTGGGCCTTTCTTCATTCAGCCCAGGGCTCATGTGGCATTTTTCACTACCATATGACACTCTTGACTCGTTTTGAAATTCCAGCCCCCTAAAACTCCCAAATCTTTTGTCCCCATGCCTTCTCTAGCCTATACTTGTGAAATTGATTCTTTGAGCCCAAGTTTGTTCAGAATCTACCCAG
This sequence comes from Phalanger gymnotis, assembly GCA_028646595.1. Taxonomy (NCBI): domain Eukaryota; kingdom Metazoa; phylum Chordata; class Mammalia; order Diprotodontia; family Phalangeridae; genus Phalanger; species Phalanger gymnotis. The sequence continues at coordinate 17,661,928 of CM053627.1, forward strand.
CTGTATTATTGTCTAGCCTCTAGCCCATATCTCTTCAGCTTGTTCACAAGACTTTGCCAAATACCTTGGTAAAATCCAAGTAGATTGTGAAGATGGTGTTCCTATGACCTGTCACTCTAATAACTTAAAAAAAAGTCTGTCCCTTCTCAATGAAGTCATGACAGGCTTTAATGATAACCACTTCCCTTTCTAAATGTTCATAAACCATCCAT
>CM053627.1:17667139-17757070 GCA_028646595.1 Phalanger gymnotis
TCGCTAGATTAGAATTGCTTTGCTATTTGCATCGAGTGCCTTTCCCCCAGTACTTGGAGAAGTTTGGAATAAATCTATTCATGCATTCAAGTGTGTGTGCTCTGTGTGTGATCCAGTCGCTCAGATGGTAGAGATCTCACCACAAGGCCCCGAGCTGGATACCTCAATTCCTTCCTGCCCTGGGCCACCCTGGAGACCCTGAGAAAGGGACACTGCTGCCCAAGAAGTCAGTGTGGTACTGTTTGAAGGGCACTGGCTCTGGAGACAGAGGACCTGAGTTCAAATCCAACCTCTTACCTCTTCAACCTTGGGCAAAGCATTTAACCTCCTCTGGCCTCAGTTTCCTTCCCCATCAAATGAGAGGGTTGGGCTAGATGCTATTGAGGCCTTTCCCAGCTCTAAATTTATGATCTTAATGAGTTCCAGGCTCAGGCCTCTCTGTCTGAATGGAGTTCTGTCCATTTCACTGTCATGGAGGAAAGACATTAATCCTCAAAGAAAATCCTCGCTGTCTTCTGCCCCATTTCCCAGACCAGGAATGCATGACCTCCCAGCCAAGCATCTGCATTCCATACCGTGTGAGTGTTTGTGGTGCTCCAGGGTCTTGGGGCTCTGTGGAAGTGTGGAGTAGCTGAATGTGTGTACAACAAAGGGACACGAGGATTTCTGCAGAGACTAGAGCTTCCAAGCGGGCCCAGGAACCCCCTCACTGAAGTCTGGGTGAGGAACCAAAGGGGCGTTCCTCATGGGATTGACTGTGATGATGATGATGCTGTTCAGTTTAAGAAGGGGGCTGGCCACATTCAGTCAAATCCGTGGTCCTTAGGCCCCCACCTATCCAGAGGGTGATGGCCGTAATAATAGAGTAGACCCAGTGGACAGACAAGTTTGGAAAGGGATTCTTTGTGTTCAGGGTTGGTGCTGAGGTGAGTGGGACCAGATCCTCCTTGCTGGGATTCTCAGGGCTTCTCAAGAGGAGGAGGTCGGAGGTGTGGGAGAAGGGGCAGGTGATAATAGAGAAGAAATGCTAAAACACAGCCAATCTTCTGATGACTTTGTGCTCATCTGTGACAAGGGAGGGTTCAGCTGGAGATGAGAGAAGTTATGATCCCCATCCTAGGGAGGTAAAGTCACTGGCTCGAGGTCACACAGCTCATAAAGAGCAGACCCAGGCTTCCAAATCCTGCATGTCCTACCAGATTATTTTCTTCTTTGTATCTGTATCTCCAGTGCTTAGCATTGTATGTGGCACACAGGAGGTGCTTAATAAATGCTTGCTGGTTGATTGCTATATTCAGTGAGTTGACAGGCATATTGAGGTAAAATCCAAAGGGACCCGAGAAATAATCCAGAATCACAGGTTCATAGGGTGAAAGCTGAAAAGGACATCAAGTCCAGTCCCCTTATTTTTTACAAATGAGGAAACTGAGGCCCAAAGAGGGGAAGTTATTTGCCCACTATCCCAGAGAAGGGGGCTAATTCACCCAAGGTCACAGAAGTCACACATGGCAGAGCCAGAATTTGAACTCAGGTCTTCTGCTCTCCTACTGTTCCAAGCTGCTCATCCACCTTGCTCTGTACAATGGCCTAAAGCCCACCCAGGCCACCATTTCTCTACTCAGAATCAAGTCTCTGTTTTACTCCCTTTCTCTACAAAGGGTCAGGGGCTGACGAAAGCACTTTGTTCTGCAGGAGGGATTTTCGCTGAGGGAAGGAATGGGAGAAGCAATGCATGGCCAAAGGTCATCTGGCTCAGTGGTTTAGAGCCAGGCCTCCGCTCCTAGGCTAATAGTACTCTTTGCCCTACCAACCCCTGCTGCCTCTGGGAGAAGGGAAGTGGGGCTTTTATTTATGTCCATCAGGAGGGCAGGGAGGGAAGGGGAAGGAGTTAGCCTGTAGCTATGGCGCCTCCAGTTCCCATAGACTGGGTGCTGCCTCCCCTAAGGCAAGGATTTGGGGTGCTGTGGCCCTGTGATGACCAGCCCTCTCTTTACCTAGCCATTGGCACCCAGCCCATCGTCGCTAGGGAGAAAATAGGATCTCCTCAGTGAGCTACTTGACTGGGCCTGCCTGGCTCTGCTGCTGTCATCCAGCCCCTCTGACCCCCACTCCCCAATCCATGTAATCAATCAATGAGCATTTGTTAATTGCCTACTACGTGCCAAGAGATTAATAAATGCTTGCTGATGGATTGTGCAGAGAGAGAAGGCCAGAGGTTAGATCACCTACCCAAGAGTGCCTACTATGTGCTAGGAGAGAAATCAGGACACTACTGCCAAAGGAGTGTGGGATATGGAAGGGACAGGACCAGAGTCACCTCCTGCCCCTCAGTTTCTTAATCTGTAAAATGGGGGGCTTCTGAGGTACCTTCCAGCTCTATACCTATGGTTCTATGACCTGGCTGGAGGAAGGTGGCAACCAGCCCTGACTCTGGGGTCGTGGGGCCTTTATCTATCCTGAGTGACCCTGGGTGGGTCATTTGCCTTGTCTAGCCCTCAGTTTCCCCTGCTGTAAAATGAGAGGGTTAGACTAGATGGCCTCAGGGATCTCCAGCTCTAGAGTTAGGATTGCTATGAATTCTGGGCTTATTGACCATAGGGCCCAGCTCCTAATGAGGAACACCTGGGGCCTTGAGTCTTTCCTCTCACCTATAAGCAGATGTGGAATAAACACCATGAATATAATCCTCTGCCCTTGCTAAATGATTCTGTGAATTCAATATGCATTTCTAATTACCTGCTGTAGATGTCAGGCCCTACCCTGACACAAGCTGACTGTAACCCTAGGGAAGTCGCTGAGCCCCTCGATTCCTGAAGCAGAGCATTATTTCCAAGCAGTAGACTCCTTGCTGATGGATAGAGGGCGTCTCCCCACTGGCAGTTTACCAAACCAATGAAATTATGGGTCTACGCTGGAGATACAGACAGGAGCTTACATTCTATGGGAGTGACAAGATACACAAAAGAATTCACAGGATTAAAGAAAATAAATAGGATGGATGGCATTTTCTGCCCTCCCTACTTACTCTGCTTTCATCAACAGACATTTATGTGCTGGGACTACAAAGCTAAAAATGAAGTGTTCCTGTCCTCAGAGAGTTTGCATTCAGCTGGGGAGAATGGCAAATGGTCCTGGGGAGACAGGACAGGCTGGGGGTGGAAGGGGGAGACAAGGGAAGCTAGTGTGAAAAGACGCAGGAGCTCTGGGTTCCCTTCCGGCTCTGCTGGGCACTAACCGTGTGACTTTAGACAAGTCAGTGACCTCATCTGTCAAGTACACACCCTGCTGACTTCATAGTCTTGTTTCAGGGATCAAATAAGCCAATGTCTGTAGTAAATCTCGAAACCCTGGGCACACATGAGACCTTTATTATTAGGAGCTGAAATCAGTTCCTCCTGACTCAGAAGGATAACTCTTATATCTCTGACTCACCCAACTCAGGGGAAGGGGAGGGAGCCTTATCACAGGCAGGCCAGGAATTCTTCCTCCCTCTCAGCCATGGGGACCATGGAGAGCATCATTGAGAGGGTGGGCTGGGAGCATCACAGAATGTCCACATCTAGGGACACCCAATGTCCGCATATCATTGGGTGATTTTTTTTTTACCAGTGTTCAGTTCACTTCAGGGTCAGTAAATAGTTGAAGCAGCGATAAGGTGGGGGTGAGGGGATATGGGGGAGCCAGGATATTTAAGTTTTGAGCCCAGCTGTGATCCTGATTTCTGGAAGGTCTCAGACAAGGCACTCAGTCCCTCTGTGCTGACAAAAAAGTATAAGACCCCGCTCCCCCTCCCCCATTTTATTAGTACTGTGTCTGTCATGAGTCTAAGGCACTCTTTGAATGGAAAGCCTGTCCACCAGGCTGTTCTACAACTTAAATTAGAATATAGATTTTGTAACTGAAAGGCAGGTCAAAGGTCATTTAGTCTAACTCCCTCATTTTACAGATGAGGAAACTGAGGTACAGAGGTGAAGTGACACAGGGTCACACATCTGAGGCAAGATTAAAATTCAGGTCTTCCTGACTCCAAGTCAGTCAGTCAAACCACAAGCATTTATTAAGGGCCGACTGTCTTCGAGACACTGTGCTAAGTTCTGGGGCCAAGAGGAAAGGTACAGTCGGATGCCCAGGGGTCTATCCCCAGGTATACAGTGCTGCCTGTAGGGCCCTAGAGAGGTTATGGAACTTGCTAAGTTGTATCAGAGATAGGACTTAAACCCTTGTCTTTTAGAGACTGACTATCCTCTGTCACACCGCTTTTTACTGCCACTTTTTCCAAGATAAAGTGTGAGAATATGCAAAAGCTTTCCCTGGGTTCTAATGGAGCCTAGGACTGAGATAAAATCCCCAGACTATTCTTATCCTCTGAGTCAGGGGGAGGGGAGGGGATGGAGAGAAAGACATGGAGGGTGGAGACCCACAAGAATCTGCCCCTCCTCTGTGCTCAAAAATAATCCCCACACCTGTTCTCCCCACTCAGGGACTCGAAGGTCTTTGGTCTACCTGGGGAGAGGGTGATCCGAAGCAGCTTTTGTAATAGCAGCAGCACCATCGAGCCTGTCTATAATTACTGGCTGCCCAGCATGACTCACCTAGCACTCCGGAGTCCTGGGCTTCAGAGCTGCAGGGAGAACTCAGAGGTCCCCCCCCACCCCATACACTCTTGAGTCCAATGACACTGGCTTCCTGGCCATCTCCATCCCTTAGTCCAGGCATTTTCTCTGACTGTCCCCAAGCCTGGAACAGTCTCCCTGCTCCACTCCCCCTCCTGATCTCCCTTGCTTCCTGTAAGTCCCAACTAAAACCCCACCTTCTACAGGCAGCCTTTCCCAAGCCCTCTGACCACCAGCACCTTCTCTCAGTTCTTTATTTCCATCTAGCATCTGTGTATGTAGCTGTTTGCATGTCATCTTCCCCCATCAGAATGTGAGTTCCTTGGGAGAGAGAACTGCCTTTTGCCTTTTTTTGTATCCTTGGCACTTAAAAGGCACTTAATAAATGTTTATTGAATGACTGACTACATGGAATGGGGCAAACATGGAGGGGGGGACCTTTTCGTCATCCCTTCCCCAATCTGTGGGATTCTGGGCTGCTTCTAGCTGGCCTTGTGTGTTATGACTCACTGCTGAAGAGTTTGGGATGCCAAGACATTCCCTTCCCTACCAACCACCACCAGAGTTGGGCGGAGGGGGAGACCAAAGGACCACACAGGCTGTGTTTCCTAATTATATAAAGCCAAGCCCTTTAGCCCTAAGTGAGAACGCATGTGGCCAACGAGGTCCCCCAGGTGGAGCCCCTGTTACATATAGAGAAGGAAACAGGTGGACTGGCTGGATGGGAGGCTCACAGGCAATATCCAATGGATATTGGATGGAAGCTGACTCCTCCGTCAGGGCTCTGGGGAAGGGAGGCAGAGCCCTAAGACAGAAGCCACACCAGGTCCTTGTGGGTCCCTCAGGCCAGGCTCTCTGTCCTCAGGACTCACTTCTCTCTTCTTCAGACTGGCCGATGCCTCACACCACCTCCAAGGAAAATCTCTGAAAACTGGTTCCCAGCTCTGGATTTGGGGTCTCAAGCAAGCCCCTCTTCACCTCTGAGTCTCAATTTCCTTCTCAGTAAAATAAGGAGGCCCAAGTTTGTGGTCTGTAAGATCCCTCCCAGTGCGCAGTGTTCTCTGATAATGACCAGCATTCATCCTGGGACTCCTTCGGGTTTGCAAAGTGAGACTCTAGGACTGGAGGCAAACCCATTATGAAATACATACTTTATTTCCAGATTATTCCCATTTTTCAGATGAGGGAACTGAGGCTCAGAGGAGAACAGTGAATTGCCCTCGATGCTATGGCTGGTAAGTATCAAATGTGGGACTTCCTGACTGCAAGGTGAGCCCTCTCCCCATTACACAACATTTTAGGGTCTCATGTCTCTCTTCCCAGGGGTATTTGCATTTTGAAAGAAGAACTGAGAGCAGGGACGAAGCGCACTCTTGTATAGTGTAAAAGCATTGGATCTGGAGGCAGAGGGTGCAGGTTCAAATTCTGGTTCTCGGGGCCTCAGTTTCCTCTTCTGTAAAGTATGAGGATTGCCCTAGCTGGTTACTTAGGTCCCTCCCTGCTCTAAATCTAGGTTGTGGATGAGAGATTGGACCCTGCTCTACAGGTCTAAACATAGCTGCTTCCCCCCAGGTGGAGAGGGTCGGGCTGGCTGAGGAAGCAAGGAGTCCCCAATCCCCTATATTCCCTGGGTAGAAAGAGGTTTGGGGCAAGGGTGTTGGAACTGGCAGAGCAAGGAATGGGGGCTGGGGAAGAAGGCCAGATGCCAGCCTAGACAATCAGGCCCCAGCTGGGGAGTTCATTGGTTTCCATGGTTACGGGCCAGTTCACCCTGAGAAGAGGGAGAGCATCTTTCTGGCAGCATAAGAGAATCACAGGAAGCTTTTCTTTATTAGGACCATTTTCCTTCAGCTCAAAGCTCCCTCCACAGACCTGGGTACTCCAGAAGGTCATGATCTTTCCTAACACCTTCCCTCCCCAGTTCCCACCCTCCCCCTATTCAACCCCAGGGCTGCCAAAGCAGAGAGCCCTGAGAAGAGTGCTTGCAACATCTAGGTACCCAAAGCAGAGACCAAAGACCCAGTGAGGCTGTATGCCTATGCCCAGTCTCCACCTCACAGATGATGCTCTGTCTGACCTCCCAAGGGCCCACGCTGGAGCTGTCCTCTGTGGCATCTCTCTGGGTACAGCTGGCATCCGAAGGAGACCCTGATGCCCAGACAGAGCCCATCACTAATTTGGGACTGTTTGTCTGAACAAGGGGATACTAATCGACACCCCTCCCTTATACTCTTCCAAAGTGTTGTGAAGCTTTAGGTGAGGAGAGTTGTAAGAGAGTAAAGGGGAGAGTTGGCCAAGAGCTGCTGCTCCTTAATTCCACTCATTCATTCATTCATTCATTCACCCAGTGTATGTTAATCACCTACTGTATGCAGGGCACTGTAACGGACGAGTTAGAGCCGACCCTAAAGCATCGTTGGACCTCCGCGCCCTGAACCTGCTGAGATAACCTCAGGGTTCTGAGGTATGGGAGGAACAAGATGGAGTCTGGAGGAAGGGTCTCGCCCTTGTTGGCAACGTGGTGCAGGGTTCTTTTCCGGGTTCACCTGTGCACAGGTGAATCATGGGGAGAGTGTGGGAAAGAAAGGGGAGGAGAATAGGAGGAGAACAGGAGAAGTGTAGGCGGAGAGTAGGTGGTTCAAGGCAGTCCTAGTACTACGTAATGAAGGCTATAAAATCTGGTCACTGACTTAATTAAACGGAGCTGTTCACCATCTTGGCTTCCGGCCTCATCATTGCCCGTGAGATCAGGCCTTTGCTGGACAAAGGCCTGGGAGTATGGGGTAAGAGATTTACCCTTACAGGGCACCATGCTAGAGACTGGTGAGGCAAAGACAAAATGAAAGAATCTTTCACCTCAAGAAGCTTACATTGTACTGAGGCGGTACGACACACAGAAAGTAAAGACAAAATAATCTGAGGATGGGTGAACAGTAACAATTAGGTGGATCAAGGGAAGCTTCCCAGGAAGCAGTGTGGCATTTAGAATCCTACTAGGAATGCCCTTGTGGTGGCAGGGATCCACTGAGAGAATGGCCTTTGGAATAGGAGCCCAGAGGAATTTGCCTTCAAAGGGGATCAATCACCCTTTAAAGGAGGCAGCTAGGTGGCACAGTTGACAGAGTGCTGGGCCTGGGGTCAGGAGGACCTGAGTTCAAATGTTACTTCAGACATTTCCTAGTCTCATGACCCTGGGCAAGTCACTTAACCTCTGTTTGCCTCAGTTTCCTTATCTGTAAAAAATATTAAGGATAATAATAGCATCTGCCTCTCAGAGTTGTGAGAATCAAATGAAATAATGTTTAAAGTGCCTGGCGCACAGTAAGTGCTGCATAATGTTAGCTATTATTATCATTATAAAGGAAGTCCTAGAGAATAGAGCTGGTCTCAGAATCAGTAAAACCTGGAATCATATCCTACCTCTGACATACAAGCATCCTATGTATAAACTATGTACAAAATAAATGCAATAGATGTATTCATCTGCCCTGGCTAATTACTCCCTCAATTCAATTCAATGAGTATTTGTTAATTTGCCTACTATGTCAGTCACCGACTGTGACCCTGGACAAGTCACTTAATTTCTCAATCTCCCAGGTACATCTTTAAGACTATAAAATGCAAGCAGTTGTAATCTATATGAATAGAAATAGTTTCCTCCCTGAGGGTTTCCTTTACTAATGAAGTCCCAGGTCCTTCCCAAAAAAAAGAAAAAAAATATTTCCCATAACATGTAGCACCTAAGATGAACCTGGAACAAAGTTAAGGATTCTAAGAGTAGGAAATAAAAAGTGCATCCCAAGCATTCTGGGCAGCCTGCAAAAATGCAAGGAAGTCAATGACTGGAAGAATGAGCATTTATTGAGCACTTACTGTGTGCCAAACACTTAGCTAAGCAGAAATGCCAAAACAAAGGCAAACAGGAGACATGCTGCCAAGCCTGGGGAACGGCCAATGGGCCAGTTTGGCTGGAATGTACAATGTGGAAGGGAGTAATGGGTAAAGTCTGGCAAAGGAGGTGAGAGCACGGGATATTATTGAGCAGGAGTGGTTCAGAGCTGGACTTTAGGAAGGTTATTTTGATAGCCCTGTGGAGGGTGCAGGCAGCTAGTTGGGTTTGAAGGATGAGCCAGGGATGAGAATCAAAGATGACAGCATCAAAAACAAAGTGCTCCGCTCAGCGTCGCAAGCTCGCCCCCTCCTACCTTTCCAGGCTTCCTGAACCTTCCTCCCCAACATGTGCTCTTTGATCCAGCGACACTGGCTTCGAGGCTACTCCACAAATAATATCCGGGCTCCGGGCATTTACTCCTACTGTCACCCATGCCTGCAAGGCTCTCCCTCATTCCCTCCCATACTGACCTCCCTGGCTTCCTTTAAGTTCCAACCACAATCTCACCTTCTACCAAAAGCCTTCCCCAGCCCCTCTAAATTCCACTGCCTTCACGCTGTGCGTTATTTCCTATTTATCCTGTAGGCAGCTTGTTTTGGCTATATTTGTTTTCATGTTGTCTCCCCGATTAGACTGTAAGCTCCTGGAGGGCAGGCACTGTCTTTTACCTCTTTTTGTATGCCCAACACTTAGCACAGTGCCTTACGTGAAGAAAGTATATAACGATATAATTGACTGAACCTGGGAGAACCTGGCTGCCCTTGCCAGAAATAGGGAAGTTGGGAGGAGGGCACAGTTTTAGGTGGTAAACATAGGAGTTCCCTTTTAGACACGTTCACTTTTAGATGTCTCAGTCTTTACTGTGTGTGAGGTGCCAAGGATGAAATCACCCCTACCCTCAAGTGAGAAAGGACAATCCTAGGAGAATGAGCAGAAACTCAAAAGGAAGAAGTGGAAATTTGGGGGAGGGGTCCTCCCATTCCAATTCTAGGGCTCTGGTTACCCTACAAACAATAAAGCATGAGGCCCATGGCATCCTTCTGAAGGCCTGTCCTGTCATCAGGCTATTCCTTTCTTGTCAAATAATGAATATAGAATTGTTCTTAGTATCAGAGTTTTAAGAGTACCAAGAATCTGGGTCCAAATCCTACCTCTGACATTTACTATTTACGTGATGTTGGGCAAGTCACTTAGCCTCCCAAGGCCCCAGTTTCCTCATCTGTAAAAGGAAAGGTTGGTCTACATGGCCTCTGGGGGTCCTAACAATTTTAGATCTGTGGTACTATGATTCACAGATTGTCAGAAATAGGAGAGGAAATGGAAAGACAGGAAGAGCTGGGAGGACTCATGGTATACAGAATGTCAGAGCTAGGAAGGACCTCAGAGCTCATCTTTTCTAGTTCCCACCCACCCCTTATGCGCTACAGCCCTCCTCTAGGAAATCACTACATTCTATATATAATGTTTGCGTTATTTCCGTACCCCTGAACGTAAGCTCCTCCGGGCCAGGGATGCCAAATTCCAGAGAGCTTTGAGGCTTTCTGGACAGCTACCAAGTGGCATACTAGTGCCTCAATGGGCAGAATGACCCAGCCTTGATCATCTCTTCCCCTTTGGTGGGCTACAAGATGAACCGAGGAGAACCACTGCCACCCTTCTCCCTTTGAAGGCACTGGTCTAGCACATTACTTTGCTTGTTTTTCTAGCAAAGAGGAGAGAGATCCCTCTCCTGTTCCCACTACCCAATGGCAATAGCGGCTTATAATGAAGCATGTGCTTGCCAAGGTATCACGCATAGAATGGATAAACACATCAAGTATGCCTTCATTAAAATGTTCATAACAAATATTAAACAGGACAGAGCCCTTAAACATTCGACCCCAATCCTCCCTCTAGTGTGACAATGATTCCTTAGTCCCCACTCTCTGGGTCTAGTCAGTGAACATAGGTGTGCACAGAGAATGAGCTAGGGATGCTTGCACACCCTGAGGGAGCGTCCCCATTGGTCTTTCCCCAGTCCCCCCAAGTTGCACCACCTGGAACGTCCTCTAGGGGGATTCACAATCGATCATCCCTATCCCTTGAGCAAATGAATGGCAAAATATATATTAAGTGCTTACTAAGTGCTAAGTGCTGGAGATTCAACTAGAAAAATAAGACTTTCAAAAGAAAAGTAAATTCTCAAGGAGCTCATATTTGCATGCAGTAGACAACATACAAAAGTTTTAGCTGCAAGTCAGATGGAAAGGTCCCATGGGCCCTAGGATACAGCAGCAAAGCTGACAGTGAGGCATCTTTTTAAACATTGTCTCCACTGATCCAATTGAATCTATTTCCCATTTTGAACCATTCGAAAGTGCCAAGGACTCTGGTGGCAAGAATTTTCTTTTCTGGGTCATCCTTGACTGTGGCTGCTGAAGAGGCAGGGACTTTATCCCCTGCAGAACTGGCGGCCAGGTCTCATTTCCACAGGGGTTGCTTCCCAGGTAGAAAGGCTGCAGAGGCTGGGGTGCTTTATTCCCAAGAAAGGCTGCAGAGGGTGCTTTATTCCCAAGCTCTTGGGCTTACATGCCCACTAATTGGTGTCAAGAAATGTGGGGGCCCTTTTCCATTGTGACTCCTCCCCTCAAAGATAGCTGCTGGGTCTGAGTTAGAAGCAGCGCTGGTAGTCTTAGGGGTTCTGCTATTTCTGAGGCTCTAGGATCAGGGCCTATGTCCAGATGGGGACCAGAGCTTGGCTTGGTGGCAGTCAATCAATTAATCAACAAACATTTATTAAGCACCTACACTGTGCAAAGCACTGGGGATATAAAAAGAAGTAAAAGACAGTCCCTGCCCTCAAGAAGCTTCCAATCTAATGGCACATACTGCCCATCTCTACCTGAAGGTGCCTTACTGCTTCAAGGTGTTCCCTGCCAGGGGAAAGGGAGAGAGCAACAGATTGCTCCCCGAGGTGTGTCCAGTAGCTATACCCACCATATCGGTCAACTAGTAATGATCCCACCCAAATGCATTGGTTACAAGGCTCTTGGGGAGATTTTAACAATGCCTTGCCAGATTCTAGCTGTATGATGTATCTGGCATCTCTTTTGTCCAATAGTAACACCATCAAAAAAGAAAAAAATAAGGAAATGAGATTAGTCTGATGTGGTTCATTCTTAATGGACCCGTGTTGGCTTTCAGTGACCACTGCTTCCGTTTCCAAGGCTTAGAAACCAGTTCTTTAATGATTCATCCTCGAATTTTGCCAGGATTGAAGTCAAATCCACAGCCTGTAGTTTGAAGAATCTGCTTTCTTCTCGAAGACTGGGAAAAGCCAGGTCTTCGATCAAGAAGAAGGTATTATCCTACCAGACCAGGGCTTCTTCCACCTCATCATTCTGTGGGGGTCTGAAGGGAACATTATACTCCTGGGGGACTCCTGGTTTTTCCTGGGTCTGGAGTTAGAGAACCTGGGTTCAAATCCCATTTCTGACACTTATTTATTTATGTGACCCTGAACAAATCACATAACTTCCCCCTGGCTTCAGTTTCCTTCTCTGTAAAATGAAGAGGATCAGATGGTCTCTGTGGTCCTTGTAGCTCTAGAGCTATGTGCTTCACCTCTCTGGGCCTCAATCTCTTCAATGTATCGAGGGGACTGGATTAGATGGCTTCTGAGAGCATTTTGAGCTCTAGACCTATGACCCTACAAACTTAAGGGAAAAAATATAACCACTGTTCTACACCTGCTCTTCCCTCTCCCCACCCCCATCCCATTCTTCCTTATCGCTTCCAAAAAAGCTTAGGCCAGGACCACACCAGCTGCACCTTCAACATGACACAAGAGAATCAGTGAAAACCCTTAATGAAACCTTGGGCAGGGAGCCAGGATATTGATTAGGTCTGAGTCTTAATAAGAAGCTGCATGAATGAGAGCAGAAAGTGGGGCTGTAAGGAGGGAGGGAAGGGGGATCAATGGCCAGGGCAATGGCATGAAGCCGAGCATGCTGCCAGCCCACCCCCCATTCACAGGGCCCCTGCATATGTTACCTTTCTTTTTATCCCCCTACCCTCCTCAGCACAGTGCTTTGCTCATAGTAAGGGCTTAAGAGATGCTTGTTGACTGAATGACTCACACACACACACACACACACACACACACACTCACACTCACAAGCACACACGCCCATTCCCAGAAGGCACAGTCATTCCACCAACCACTGGCTGTCTCCTGGACACTAAGCTCCTGTCTTTGAACCTTCTGCTTGGGGAGCAGGCAAGGACACGAGAGATTCCCGTACTGCAAACGATGACATTGAGAGGGAGCAGACAGCCTCTCTCGGACCACACAGTCACACCTTTGTGAAGTGCTGGGGCTGAGTATACCTGAGTCTGTATCCCCGCTGAGATGGGTTCACAAGCCAACATCTGGCCTCACCCCAGACCAGAGTACAGGAAGGGTTTCAACTCCAGAGTCCAAGAGGAAGGCACACTCAAGCTGTAAGCTGCTGTGTTGGGTTTTTTTTTAAGCATAAGGGGTATCTGAGTAGGGGGAAAGAGGTGGATCCTTGGGACTCTAGAATCCCCAAGCTGGAAGGGGCTGTCAAGAAAGAATGTGGCCCAGTTTTCAGCCTTTAGGCACCAAGTGAAGCTACTAAACCAACCTGGGAGAGGAGACCACTTAATCTCTTCTCAGTGATTTCCTAGGACAGAAGAGATACCTCAGCCTTTCTCCATCAGTCAGTCAGATACATCATTTATATTTTGTATTTAATTTCATGTATATTTTATATTTAATTTTCTACACACATGATATTTTCCCCAGTGGAACACGAGTTCCTTGAGGGCAGAAAATCTTTCCCTTTTGTCTTTGTATATCCCTGGCACTTAGCACAGTGCCTAGAACATTTTCCTTTGGTTTAGAGGAACTCCAAGTGAAGGAGCTTCCTCTCCTACCTGTTCCGCAACTTACACTGAAGCCTTTGACATTGTTGGCCAGCCTCTTCTCCTTGGAACTCTCTGATCTCCATGACATTGCTTTACCCTGGTTTCCCTCCTATTCCCTCTGGCTGGTCCATCTCAATCTCCTTTGCAGAATCTTCATCTAGGTCACACCTGCACACTTCGGAAGTCCCCCAGGGCTCTGTCCTTGACGTTTTTCTCCTCTCCTTCTACCTACTTCACTTGGTGATCTCATCAGCAACCAGGGATTGAATTGTCATCTGTACACCCCTGATTCTGGTGTCCTTAGCTTCCTTTAAATATCAACTAAAATCCCCCTTTTACAGGAAGGCTTTACCAACCACTTTTAATTCTAGTGCCTTCTCTCTATTAAATATTACTGTTTATGCTATATGTGTAGCGTGCTTTGTAGTTATTGGCTTGTATGTGGTCTCCCCTATTAGATTATAAGCTCCTGGAGAGCAAGCATTGTCTTTTGACTCTTTTTTGCATCTCCAGCACTTAGCATAGTGTCTGGCACATAATAGATGCTTAATTAATGATTGTTGACTGATAGTCTTACAGACTTGACTAAAACATTGAGAGACCTCCAGAGTCACACATGTTCGTCTTAGATGCCAGATTTATTCCCTGGGGTTCCTGACTTTCTATCTAGGCTACCCACCAACAGTATAGAGTAGGTGCTTAATACACGTTTGTTGAACTAAACTCAGTTGAATTTAATTAGGGTGGTACTTTAGATTCTAGGAGACAGAAGAATTGACCGTGGCACTTTGAGCCATCTATTTTGCCCTACCCGTGCCTGCTTTCCTCACTTGTAACATCAGAAGAATTATAGAATGGCATGGAAAAGCATTAATTAAACGCTTACTAAAGCGCTAAAGTTTTTGCTTAAAAAAAACTGAGCGCTACAGAAACAAAGGGAAGAAACAAAACAGTCTTCCCACTCAAGGAGCTTACGTTCTAATTAGGGGAGAGAGCACAACAGGAGCCTCAGTTATAATGATTGCTGGCTTTTATAAAGACCTCATCTGATTCTCACTACACCCTTGTGGGAGAGTGACTTGTTCAGGGACACACAGCCAGGGAGAGTCTAAGCCAGGATTGGAACCCTAGACTCCCTGATTCCAAGTCCAATGTGCTACCCAGTGTACCATTTGGCTTCTCCTAAGAATCCAATGGGATTGGGCATATAGGAACACTCTGAGAAGGCTAAGAACACCACAGAAGTATAAGTTGTCACCTCACTCATTATTTTTGGTGTGAAATTGCGGGATGGGGGTTGAGATTAGACCACATGATCATCCACCCACTGCCTGGTGCTGTCAAATAGAGGGCTAGATTTGGGAGTCACAAGACCTGGGTTCAAATGTAGACTCTGACCTTACTACTTTGTGACTCTGAGCAGGTCATTCAACCACTTTTCCTCCATTGTAAAATGAGAGGGGTGGTGTGGGCTCCCTCCAGCTCTATAGCTATGCGTGTTTTTGCTTCTCTGGGCCTCAGTTTCTCCATCTGGAAAATGGGGGGGTTGGACCAGATAGTCTCCTTCTTTGCATCTCTGAATCTACGATTCTGGGATCCAAATATACGGGGCTAACAGTGTTACAGAAGTTTGTTCTTTCTTTCAAAAAAATGTTCATTCAGTTCAGGTTTCTGGGCTGCAGTCAGGAACGAAGATGAATAATACATAGTTTCTGCTCTCCCAGAGCTGATGATCTATTAGGGAGATGAGCTAGGAAGGCCAATAATGGAAATACAAAGCAGTGTGTGACAGGGGCCAAATGAGAGGTAGAGACTATGGCCATGTAAACTGTGATAATAAGTATGCTCTTCTGTGGGGTGCGCAAGGGAAGAGGGAGCTGGAAGGCTTCATGGAGCAAGGAGAATTTAAACTGGACCTTGAAAGGTGGGTGAGGTTTCCAAAAAAAAAGAAGAAACAGCAAGAGTAAATGTTTGGAAGTGGGAAAGCACAAGACATATAGAAGGAAAAAGGTGTGGTCTATTTGGACCCCAGGATATAGAATACATGTGAGGTGGGGAGAAGGGGGACAGATATAAGATAGGAAAAACAGTTCACAGCAGGGGAAGAATACCATGGGCTGGAATGGCAACGGAGGCTTCATTCCAGTGGCCCAAGTCACCCAGCTGGGCGTTTCTCCTCTTGCCCATAACTGGCAAAGAACAGCATGCCTAGACTACAGGGCACCTTTGCCAGTTTAGAAATAGCCCTGGTCACATTTGCTGTCCAGAGCTCAGAGCAGGAAACCCTGAGTACATAAAGATGGTAGGCCTCACTCTGCTTGGGGTGAGGGAAAGTAAGGGCAGGGAGCAGCCAAGGCACCCAGGTCCTCCCCAACACTCCACTGGCAGCAGAGGCACCTGGAGCAGGCACTGGCCTCAGTCACAGTTTTAGCAACATGTCTCATCTCTACAGCCTTAGGGAAACTGCGCCTTTCCAATAATATCCCCCACCACTCCCTAGACTGCTATTCTCCATTCCAGCCTGGCTAGCCCATTCACTGCCCACTCTTTCTCCTCCCTTCTCACCCCATTCTCTGTGTCCTCCCTCTTACCTCTCTCCCAGCCTAGTACAGGGCTAGACACACAGTAGGCCTTCAACAAAGCCTTAGGATCACTCACTGTCAGAGATGAAAGGACCCTAGAGGTCAGCAAGTCTAACCCGCTGACTTTAAAGCAATGCTCGGGGAAACCAAGGCCTTTCTCAAAGGAGAGGTGGAGGAAGGGAGAGGAGGGGGGAAGACAGAGGAGATAAGGGGAGGAGGAGAGAGAGAAGGAGGAGGGGAAGAGAGTGGGAAGGAGAGGAAAGGGAAGAAAAGGACAGAGGGAGAAGAGAGAGGGAGGAAAAAAGGAGGGAACAAGTCACATTAGATTACAAATCAGTTAACCTTACAGCATTTCGGAGCTCCCCAGGGCCTCAGCACTGGTGTGGTGAAGTCTGTGAGAAATTTATGAGAAGGCTTTTGGAAAAGTTGCAACAAATCAAGGAAAGGCATCCCATCTGAGGTCCCCAAAAGTGAGCAGCCTCCCACTGAGCGAGCCTACCCCTCCTGCTAGAATGGACCTCCTGACTCGCCCTCATTCAGGTCACTAGTGTTCCTGCCCACAAGCCTCTGAAACTTATCTACTCTAGAAAAAGAAGTCTGGTGCTCAGGATTGGGGGGTGGGGTAACTTGGAGATATTCCCCTCCAGAATCCTGCTGAGCCTGGCCCGTCACTGGGGGTGCAGCTGCAGCTGGGAAGCCACCTCCTGGCTCCCGCCCTACTTTTCCCCGCCCCTGCGAGTGGCAGAGGGACCCCGGGTTGGGTTTGGGTTTTTTCTAACTGGTGTTTCCCTCCCTAGACCTTCAAGAGGAGACCCGGAGGCGTCCCACCTCGGGAGCCTGGATGGGAGCTTCCAATAGGGGCCACTCGAGAGGAGACTAGGAGCGGGCGGGCGAGGCGATTCATCTGCGGAATGGGCTGCTTGACTCGTCCTCGGGTTATAGGTTCCTGGATTTCGAGCTGAAAAGGACCTCAGGTCTTCAAGTCCAAACGTCTCACTTAACGGGTCAGTTTGTTCACCTGTTCAGACCGAGCCAGGGAAAGCGACGACCTGGGTCTCACAGGATGAGGCAAAGAGCCGGGATTTGAACCCAGGCTCCTCTGACTCCAGATGCGGGACTCGTTCCCCTACACCGCAGTCATTTAGGACCCAAGCCTCCCAGTCGCTGGGGAGGGCGAAGCTCAGGTTGCCTCGACGCCCTAAGTCTTCGCGATCCTCGGAGAGCTCTTGCGTTGCCAGCTCTGCGGCCCCTTCTCTACGCACATCACCCACCCCTCTAAACCTCAGCTCTTCCATATGTCAAACGGGGGGATTCTCCAGGCCCCTAGCGGGAAGAGGCATCGCCGAGCCTGGCGGATGGGCAGGCTGGAGCAGGGAGGGGGCCCCTGCCGGGGACCCAGCCCAGAGCCAGCCCCGCTTCGCCCCGAGCAGAACCGGTCCCTCCTCCACCCCCTCCCCAATCCTCCTCCCCCGAGCACAGCCAGCCCTCCGCCCGCCGCGCTCGCGCCGCCTCGGGGCTCAGTCGCGGTCTCGGCCGTCGCTGCCTCTGCCCCTTCCAGCCGCTCGGGAGCGTGCGTGAGCCGCCGCTATTGCCGCCGCCGCCGCGCCGCGGGCCCCTTTAAGGATCCCCGGGGGCTGGGGCTGCTCGGCGCGCGCCCTCCCTCTCCCCTCCCCCTCCTCCTCCCCTTCTCCCTCCTCCCCTCCTCCTCCTCCTCCTCCCCTGCCCCCTCCTTCCCATTCCCCTCGCACCCAGCGGAGGGAGAGGGGGCGCGAGGCGGCACTCCCGCGCGTGTGCGGCTCACGCCGGCCGGAGGAGGAGAGGCGCTCCGGGCGGGAGGGCAGCGAGGTGCTAGGGGCGCAGGGCCCCCGGAGCTCTGCCCAGCCCGGCCCCGGCCTCCGGCGCGGCCGCCAGCGGCTTCCTGCAGCCCGGGCGCCCGAGCGAGCCGAGCCCGCGGACCGAGGGGCGCCGCGTCCCCTGCGCCCGCGAGCTCTCGGCACCCCCCGCGCCCCCCGATCATGAGTCCCGCGAGCCGCCAGTGAGTCGCCGGCGGAGCCCGGCCCACGACTGCAGCAGCTGCGCGCGTGGAGGTAGGCACCCCCGGCCCCGGTGCCCCGGTGCCCGAGCTCCGGGGGCTCCCAGGCAGGAGGGGGGAGGCACGAGGGCCCCGGCTTGGTCTCCCCCCGCCCCCCGGGGTCCCTCGGGGCCGGCTTTTGTGTTGGATTTCCCGGGACCGCAGCCTAGGGTTTGTGCCCGCAGGCACCCCCTCTTCGGTCCCGGCCGCCTGCCTGTGTCTGTCTACCTGTGCCGCCTTCCTTATCAGGGGAGGCCATGGAGAGCCGGGGACAGAGCTAGCTCTCCTCTTCCCCACCTACCGTCTCGGGGGTGCGTGACCGCTGATGATTGGGTGATGTGGCATCCTTGGGAGACTCGATCTAGCCCCCCAGTTTCTCTTATCAGGGGGTCTGGCAACATCGGGATCTCACTTCCTCTGAAGCAGCCAAATTGATACACGCAGGGAGCGGTGTAGCCCCTGGGCGATGACGGTCTGTGTGTGGTGGGGTGAGGAGGGGTGATATCTCGGCAGTAGCGAGCTGGGAAGCCCTGTGGGAGGTCATCCGGACCACCCTAGACATCAGTGGGTGCCGAACCTTCTTTTGGATCTAGGTTCAAGCCGTTCTCTTGCCTCCCCGCCCCCCACCCCCTTCTCAATGGGCTAGGATTTCCCTGGCCTGGGACGCAGCTGAGGGGATTGAGAGGAGGGGCCCTGGAGCAAACAGTATTGGGACAATGGGTGAGCTGACCTTGGAGTCCTGCCCTCTGGGGTTTGGACACTGGTGACTTTAGAGGGGAGAGGTGGCTTAATCCTTCCTCACTACTGGCGATGAAGTCCCAGGGCTTCCATTTGTTGGTGAGAAATCACTATTTCTTCTATGTTTATGGCGTGCTCACCTCCTCTCCAGCCTTTTCTTTGAAACATCCCAGTGGTTTCCAAGGTGGAGGGAGGCTGGCATCCCAGATAATCCATGCCCCTCTCAGCTGGGTGACTTCATGACCGGTATCTCTTCCCACTCCCAAGACCCCCTAAATGTACTTTCCCTTGAGGTAAAGTTAAAATTAGTTTAAATTTGCCAGATAACACTGGCGGGGGTGGGAGGGGAGAAGGGGGAGTGGTGAGAGAGAGAGAGATGGCAGAAGGGAGAATGAGAAATTGGGTTTAAGCTTCTGCCAGGCTGGGGGGGGGGGCAACTGGACTCTGGTAAAGATCTAGGCGTAAATAATTTATAGTTGGCAGCTGTCTCAAAGGGTACTGAGAACCTACCCACTCCCCCTTTTGTAAAGTGAAGCTGCTGTTGTGGCTGGCATGGAGAGAAGGACAAAGGTGTGGGAGGTTTTCTAGGAGGCTCTAATCCTAATGCTTACAAGCTTTGACCTCACTAATGAACAGGCTCACCCCTCTCTCCTCAAACACTGTCTTCTCGAGATGTGTTCCTCCTTTTGGATGATGGGTATGGGTGCTGAAACAAGGACCTGGCATGGGAGTTTAAAGGTCTTGGGTGAGGCCGGAGGCTCTTTAGATCTCTTCCCCGTAGTCCTCTCCTGGAGGGGAGAAATAAGGTCCACGAGCCTGGAAATCCCTAAAAGCAAAAGCTGACCTTAGATTGCTGTTCTTCCTAACTGATGATTGGGGTGGCAAAGCCTAGAGAGGTCGAGGTAAGAGCCGTCCCTGCCTTCTGTTCAGATGCTGTCTTTAAGGCTGGAGCCCTGGGGAGGTCTGAAGGGAGCTCCTGCTATTTCCTTCTTCAGCTCTGGACAAATGGGTGGGGAGGACAGAAGTGATCTGAGGGGAGCTTGATGTTCTTCACTGTCCCCTCTCTCCTCCACCCTCATGTCTCGCTCATCTAGTGTGTTTTGGCCCTGTTCTCCACCCTCCCAACCTCGCAGCCCCCCAGACTTCTCAGCCAGAGAAGGGAGACCTTTTATTAAAGACGGCAACCCCTGAGTCCGGGTGTCACGGAGAGGTATTAGAAGGGTTTGAGGGAGTGGACGCAGTGGCTCCTCAGTCATACTTGAGTGTGTGAACCGGATTCAGGGTGGCAGAGAAAGAGGAAGAAACTCATCTAATTCAGCAAGCATTTATTGAGCGGCTGCTGGGTCACACTGCTCCTACTGCTCTACGCTAGGTGCCAGGGATACAGAGTCAGAAATGAAAGCCCTGCCGGCAAGGAGCTTACAGTCACCTGCTGGGGCGTGGGGAGGGGAGGAAGACAGAGAAGTAAATACAAAACGTCTACAATTTCCAAGAGGCAAAATCTGGAAAGACCCCTTGATGAAGGGCGCCCCTGAGGCTGGATCTCAAAGGGAGCAAGAGATGATTCCAAGACAGAGAAATGAGCAGAGAAGGGGGGGATCAAGGAGAGAGAGAGAATGAATACATCCCAGGCCTGTGCAAAGCCATGAATGAAGAAGATGGAAGGAGCTGGGGAACTCCAGCTAGGCCAGTGGAGAACAGGAGGGAAGATAAATGTAAATGAGACCCTACTCAAATAATTGGCAAACCTTAAAGCTCCATATACTCAGTGGGATTTCACCAGGTATTCTGGGAAACTAAGTGAACCCCAAACTGTTGTTTTTAACTAAGAAATCTTCCTATACCATCAGTCCCATCTCCCTGCTTTAGTAATGTCTGGTGACCTCCGGTGGCATCTCAGTGCCCAGAAGAGCTGGTAGGATCTTGAATTCTACCTCTCAGCCTCTGGTCTCCCAACCCAGGTCTGGTGAGAGATGGAGGGAAGGTGTTTGTCTGGCACAGGTCTCTGCTGACTCCAGGCTTCCCCCCTGGGGATGGAAACCCCCAGACTAAAGGAGCGCCTTCACCTGGTGCATTTTTCTATCTATTCTTTCTTTTTTTCTTTCTGTCTTCCTTCCTTCCTTTCTTTCTTTCTTTCTTTCTTTCTTTCTTTCTTTCTTTCTTTCTTTCTTTCTTTCTTTCTTTCTTTCTTTCTTTCTTCCTTCCTTCCTTCCTTCCTCCCTCCCTCCTTCCCTCTCTCTTTCTTTCTTTCTTCTCTCTCTTTCTTTCCTTCCTTCCTTCTTTCCTTTAAAAGTATATTTCAATGAAAAGAATTCTGCTCCACTGGATTCTAGTTCAAGCTGTTACTGGACTTCAGTGGCCAAAGCAGGAAGGCCCTGCCAGGAAGCCCTCTGCTGAAGGTGCCCTTATTTTAATGAGCATTCCCACTTAGAGACAGACCTTAGGGGCCCTGGCCTGGCTCTGTGTTCAGAGGAAGTAGCTTGATTTAATTCATGCCCTCCTGGCTGTCTTGACCTCTGACCTCTGGCTGTCCCAGGGGAGCTCCCTGCTACCTCTGAGGACTGATGGGGGCGTTCCCTCTTTGTGGCTCACAAATGGACGACATCTGGATCTTGGTCACGAGTCTGGACTGAGGGCTGGGGGGAGGGGGAGATGCTGGCCTTTGGGCAGGGAAGGGGGGGTGGCATGGCTGAGAGAAGGGAAGGGTCTCAGCCATCTCTGCCCCCCTCTCCTTTTCCCTCTTCCTCTCTCTCCCTCTCTCCCTCTCCCTCCCTCCCTCCTCCCTCTCTCCCTCCCTCCTCCCTCTCTCCCTCCTTCCCTCCCTCCTCTGCCTGGGAGATGGGTGATGTGTGGAGGCAGATCCTCAGGAAAGGCAGAGGAGGAGCTCAGGAAGGAGGGGTGCCGTGGCACCAGTGGGGGAGGCACTGGGCTCAGTTTCCGCTCTGGTCTTGCCCTGCAGAGAAACCCCGGCACGTATTTCTTCTTGGCATGAATAGGGAAGTCAGAAAAGAAAAAAAAATTGAAGTGTCCGGGCAGAGGAGAATGAAAAGCAGCTGGCTCTCCAAGGCTCCAGTGGGCCTGTCAGCTACAGCCCTGAGGGAGAGGGAAGGACTTTGACACTGGAGGTGAGTGAAGGGAAAACTGCTTCCAGCCCTGCCAGATCTCGGCTTTATTCACATGTGTCAGCTGCTTTTTAGAGAACTAGAGCTTTGGCTACATGGGAAGAGCAGTTTGGAGAGGGAAGGAAACCAGAAGAGGTTCTTCCTCCCTCTTTTTTTTGCCAAAAAGGACGCTGCTTCCTCCAGGAAGCCTTCTCTGACTGCCTCAGCCCTCAGAGAATTCCCTGTCCTCTGAACTCCTCTTGTGTTTACTGCCTGTGCCTCCCAGTGTGGTGTTTGTAGACTGCCTGGTCTTGTTCATTTGTTCTGGGCGTGAGGCTTCCTTCCTCAGTGAGGCTGCTCTGTGATTTGGCCTCCTTTTCTTGCCTCTCCCTTGTCCTCAGGGAGCATAATGGGTGCTCAGTAAATCCTGATAGAAACCTCACAAGAGGACAGTCTTCTAGATCTTGGCCAAGGGGGAGCCCCAGGTCACAGTGGGTGTTGAGGGGCTACGCTACAAGAATGTGGCCAGCTGCCAGTCTGGGCTCGAGAGCGTCTGGCATACTTGTTGAGTTATGGTGCTGTGGGAAGAAGGCTGGGTTTGGAGTCCGAGGGCCTGACTTGCTCTTTCTATCTCTGTAACCTTGGGCAATCGTTGGCCTCTCAGAGGCTGTACTAGATGCCACCCCCCCCCAGGTCCCTTTCAGCTCGAGATCTATGAGCCTGTGGATGAGATTACTTTTTATGAAGAATAAAGACAACAGGACTCTTGATAGTGCTGGTCCCTGTTGGACTTCTCTCCCTGGAAACGGGGCTGCTGAAGGTGAAGAAGTATTCTGGTTTTTCCCCTCCTTGGTTCTGTCTAATCTCTAAACTCTCCCCACCCCAAGAGCATGCACACTTAACCCGCTTCCCCAAAAGGCAACTTCTGGGCTTACTTACTGCCCTTCGTTAATCCCAGGGAAATCAAGTCAGTTCATTGAGTTAAAAAACAAAACAAAGCACTTCCTACTACAGGTCAGATAGCATTCTAGACTACAAGGGGGAGGAGAAAGGGGACTAAGTAAAAGAGATATTCCATACTATGGATGAATTTAGTAAGAGAAATGATAGAAATAGCCCAAATGATGGTAATTCTTTGTGATAAACGAATGGGGGATCTTTGGAAGGGAAATGTGGGGAATTATATCTGAGGAGAAATCAGGGAAAGCTTTCTGGGAAAAGCAGCAATTGAGCCGGTGCTTGAAGGATAAATAGGGATTTTGCTGGGTAGGGATGGGAGAATGATATTTCATCTGAAGGGAACTCTGTGCATATTAATGCACCTATGTGTGTGCGGGTACACACATGTGCCTCTGTGTGTGTGTGTGTGTATATGTTTGGCACTGGGAAGAATACAAGGCATGTTCAGGGAGTGACTAGTAGTCATGTCAAGCTGCATTCTAAAAGGTCCTTTTAGAGAAACAATAGCAAATAAATCTAGAAAGTTAGATTTGGGCAGGATTATGGAGGGCCCCCAATACCAAGTTAAGGAATTTAGACTTCATTCAGTGGGCAATGAGGAGCTATTGAACATTTAGAGCAGGGAAGGCTAATTAATCTTGTAGCAGAATGTAGACTGGATGGGAGACATCTCTAAAGGCCCAGGTTCTACTAGGAAGTGATTAGGAGATGTGGAATGGAGTGGGGTCCCAGGAGAACCTAGAGAAAGATAGGCAGAGAGCCTTGGGGAAAATTGGGGGGGGGGGTAACTTTTTTCTTTGACCAGAGCAGGAAGTAAGAGAGACTGGGTAAAGATAAAGAAAGATTTTGGGTGGAGGAGGCCTTGAGAATGGCATGCATCTCTTCAGTGAATGAGGTTATCTGCAAAGGAGCTCATAGGACAGAAGTGAGTTCCCATTCCAGGACAATGGAAAAGCTCTGGAATAATCATTATGGGAAATCAAGAAATGAATGTAAGGATTAGTGTCAGCAAGGGCCTTGAAGACAGGAATCTGAAGTGGATCCAGTCAACAGCACAGCTCTAAGGCTTCCTGCAGCAATGCTCAAGCTTGGAAATGGAGAAAGAATTCAGTCATCCCTTTGCTCTCAGCCTAGGGGTCATCAGGGAAGGCCACAGACTGGGCTGAGAAGTGCCCCTGTGAGCCACTGATTGGTTAAGGCCTGAGGGTGAGAGAAGTTGAGAAAGAGATGAGATGTAGCTACATTGATATCCCCTGACACTAGACCACAGACATCTCCCGGCCCCATCTTGGTCCATCTGTCATCTTCCTTGGCTGACCCAAAAGAATGTGACTATTGGGAAGAGTGTCCAAAACTAGCTGAGAGCATTGCAGGTAGATCTGCGTGCAGAGATGGACTCAAGCCTCTCCCCTCTTCCTCCCTATATTCCCCCTCACACCCCTGAAGAAGACTGGGCGTATGTGAGGTATCATCAGGAGAGGGAGCCAGAGCCCCCATCAAGGGGAATTTGGGCAGGAAATTCTCATCCTTGGCTCCAATCTTAAGCATTTCCCTTTCCCCATTCCTTTCAAGCTGCTGCCTGGGAACTGTCCATCAGAATTAGGTGCTGAAGGAATGGACCTTCATGGCTAGAGCCCAGATCCCATTAACAGCCTCAGTCTCCACTCTCCATGGCCCATCCAGACTGGCAAGCCTCAGTGACACTGGCAGAGGGCATGGTGTTCCTATAGATGCCATGCTCGTTTCAAATCTGGAGATGTTTCCTCTTTTCATGTCCTCCCTACTGCTGGCTAATCAAACCCTTAGCTTAGGTCTCAGCTCCACCATGAAACCTTCTCTTGGAACTTCAGCCCCCATTCCTCACTTCCTCTTTGGAATTTCTACAGTAGCCAGCTAGTTCCACAAACTCAGTCATGGAATTCAGTGCTTGTGTTGTTGTCTCGTATCCTGCTATGGGTTTGTATTTCTTTATGTTTGGTTTGTCTGTTTCCACTTTTTGAGTCTTACCCTCCCAACCAGAAGGTGAACTTCCTGTGGGCAGGCTCCTTCTCTCTCTGATCCTTCCTTTGCCTTTTCGACAAAATGTTCTAGTACAGGGTTGGGCAACCAACTGATTTGGTCTTCAGCTAACACTTTTTATGTGAGTAAGAGATAAGATGCCAAGGATTTAGTTATTTTTACACATTGAAAATCACAGTTGTTGCAAGGTGGTATGGATAGCATTGGAGGTGATTTTCTTTCCTATTTTGCAGGAGTTGGGGACTATGGGTATGGAACACTGCATATGTAACATCCAGTTTGTTTGTTTGTTTGTTTTTTGATGTGTTGGTTAGTTTTGCTAAACTATTTTTTCTTTTCTTTTCCTCTTTGTTATAAAGGGATGATATAAAGGTTCTCTGGGAAGGGAAACTGGGAAATGTCAGGGATATAAAGACAAAGGCTGCCAACGCGAATTGATTTGTTTATTTTGCAAATTTATTTTTTAAAAAGAACAGAGGTGTTTATCACTCTGCAGATGCCCATGAAACCATCGTTTCTAGTGCCTGCACTCCTCCTTTCTTGGATGTTTCTCTCCCATTCAATGTTCTGGGTGCCTTCCTGCTCATCTACTTCTTAGAAGTAAAATCTCATAGTCTCTGATGTCAGAGTGTGAGTGAATCAGAGTATATGAGCTTCCTTCAGGAAAGACCCTAGATTGATAACTGGAAGGAACCTTTGAGATCATGGCATCCAGACCTTTGATTTTATAGGCATAGAATCTAAGGCCCAGGAAAGTGATCTCTTAGAGTCACACAGCTAGTAAGTCTGAGAGTCAGCATTTGAACCCAGGTTTTTCTTTCTGACTCTGAAGTCCAGTAAATTTTGCATCAGAAGTCCTGGATTCAAATCCGGCTCTGCTGATTATGAGGTGTGTGACCCGGGGAAGTTATTTAACATTTCTGGGCCTCAATTTCCTCATCTAAGATGACAAGTTGAGGCCAAAAGACCTCCAACATCCCCCTCCTAGTTCTAAATCTAAGATCCTATGCTTGGTTCCATTTAAGAAGAAGAGCTTAGAAAGAATGTTGTTCAGACCAGAGAAATGTTTTAAGAATACAGTGAGAGACTGAAGTCATTTTGGACCTCCAAAGGGGATGGCAAGGAAAGCCCTCATAGCATAGCAGAGTGATATAGCTGGCTACATGGCCATGGAGTTCCTTGGCACCCCCAGGGCAATAGGGCCTAAAGCCATGAGCAACATTGAATTTTATCAAGTTTAAAAACCAGTTTTGCTTTTCGAACTTCCCTCTCATTATTCCCCCCAATACCATTTGTCTAAGAAAGGGGATGGGAGGGGTGAAAGGGAGGGACTGTTCCATCCAGCAGCAAAATACCTAAGTTTGTTTTTGGGGCCTCAGGGGACCTAGAAACACTCAAGGATTCTGCAAATCTTGCAGATCTAAGAGAAACAAGGTCACACTTCAGGCCTGAGAAGACTTCAGTATTATTGGGTTTCCCATCTCTTCTCCCTCCTGCTCCACCCACTCCCATCCCTCATGTTGAACATTGAGCCCATCGCCATGCTAGGCTTATCCAGGCTCAGTGTGGCCTTAAGGTTTAGTGGGAGAGTTATTGGGAGAGATCATTGACGTTAAAAGGGCCCTAGCTGGTTGGCCCAGTTCAGGCCACCAGGCATGGCAGTCTCTTTTTCCTTAGCTCACCAGCAGACCACAGGGCTTCCTGTGCAGAAGGAGTGTGCTTTGCTGTGGGTAGGACAGGTACGCAGGGCCCCCCAATGGCTTAGGGGGTACTTATGAGGGAGGGAGTTTACCACATTGCCTTAGAGGCCATGTCAAATTATATTGAATACAAGCACAAAGGGCTCAAAGGTGGGAGAGTTGGATTGAGTATCAAATGTGTCACTTGTTAGCTGGCAGGCCATTGGCAATTCATTCTCTTCTCTTTTCATCCCTAAAATGGAGGCAGTGTGGTGTGGTGGACAAGAGTGTTGGTTTGGAGGCTGTGTCGGTAAGGCAAAATGGGCTCCTTAGAATGGGCTCCTTAGCACTTCAGGAGTTTGGCTTTTGTTTACTTTGAGTGAAAGTACTTTTAGCTGTTAACTGCTAAGCCCCAGGCCCAAAGCCCTATCAGGTGTGAAACCTGTGTGGGTGTAGATTAATGACTTAAGAGGGGCCAACTCAGGAACCAATGGTCTCTGGTCATTGAGGCGGGACTTGAGAACGCCAGAGGCTCAGCTGTGAGGAAAAGTGAGCCAAGAGACAACTGCAGCGGAAGCAGAAGCCGAAGCAGGAAGCTGCGGAAGCAGGAAGCTGCGGAGGCAGGAAGCTACGGAAGCAGGAAGCTGCAGAAGCAGAGCTGACCCGTGTGTAGACCCAGGAGTGCGAGCAAGGACTTGAGGCCAGTAAATATGATTTGGCTAAATACTATCTTGTTTTTCTGTGGCCTCCTGGTTACTCTTGTGAGGCGGGCTTTCTGGGCCTGGAGTCTTTTTGTCAAGATGTCGGAATGGGGAGGCTGGTTCATGGATCTGCTGTGGTGGGGCCTAAATAAATGTTTTGTTGCATTCTACTTAGAGAATCTCTCATACCTTGCGATTTTGAACCATTCAAACATATACATGATTATATTTGAGATTATAAATTCAGCCTTCCTACTACAGAGGCCAAGGACTCAGGTCCAAATCCCATCTCTGCCATATATTACCGGTGCGACCATGGGCACATAACTTCATCCCCTTCCCCCAGTCAAAAGAGAGGATTGAACTAGTTGGTGCCTGAGGTCTTTTCCAACTCCCATGGCGAGGGGGTGAGTTGGACTAGATCAGAACTTCTTCCCTTTGGCATTTTCGAGCCCTTTGGCATATGACTGATGCTCAGCAGTAGGCTTTTCAGTTTGGGACATAAAATGCACAGGCACAAATGAAGCCAATTATGCCGCCGCACGGTTATCAGAATTTCTTTTGAGTTCACAGGCTCCAAGTTAAGGACCCCTTGACTAGATGATCCTTGAGGTGTCTTCTGACTTTGGCATCCTGTGAATCTGCCTGCTTCCTGCCTTTCCCGGTGGTAGACAGACTGAGCATTTTGACGATGCCAAAGAAGCCAGCATAGAGGATGCCCTCAGAGAGCTAACAGTCTGATGAAGGAAATCATAGAATCATAGACTGAGAGCCAGAAGAGACCTCAATTCAGCCATCTTACAGATAAGGGAACTGAGGCCCCCGAAGGTTATGGAGGGAGTGGTGGGATTTGAACCCAGGGCCACACTCTTTCCACTCTCTTGAGCTACCTCAGAAAAGACATTTACCAAGTGAATTGATGTGAGGCCTGCACAGGTCTCCGAGGGTTGGAGTATGAGAGGTACCAAAGTGATTGGCAGACAGCGGAGTGTCAGAGGAGGCAGCAGAGACCAGCCTTTCACCCGACAAATATTTATGGAACAGCTTCTGTGTGCCCTGTCCTCGTGCCAGTCTGTGCCTTGGGACAGATGAGAGAAATCTGTGCGATGCCCAGTGCTCTCCAGGAGTTCCCAGGCTGGTTAAAGAGACCCGACATTCAAGCATGAAGCGAGAATGAGGCAAGGGCCCAGGTGGGTCATAGCACACCAGAGCTGGAAGAGTCCAGAGGAGGAAGTAGTCATTGTGGGCTGGAGGCATCCTGGAGGGCTTCTTGAAGGAGGTAGGACTCTGGCTAGACTTTGATGGGTTGACAGCATTGGGGGAGGTAAAGAAATCCCTCCTTTGAAATGCTGTCATCTTTTTTAGTTCAAATCTGGCCTCAGACACTTACTGGGATTGCCCTACATCTACTTCATCTCTCTCTTGTGTGTATCTCTCTATTGTGTGTATCATCTCCTCAAATAGGATGTAAGCGTCTTGATGGCAAAGATTGTTTTTGCTTTTCTTTGTATCTCTAACTTAGCCCTGTGCTAAGGTGTTTAATAAATGATTGATCTCAGGAGTCTCTGCCCTCAAGGAGCCTTTATTCTATTGGGAAGACCCAGGGATAGACATTGGGACTGGGCCTGGGATTACATTAGAACTCCTGGGTGAGGAAACTCCCTCCACCAAGGCAGATCAGCACCTTCTTAGCAATCCGGCGGAGCTAAGCTCTCTGTTCTACCTACAGACTGGGATGTAAGGCTCAGACAAGGGTGAAAGGTTTGTTTCTAT
The DNA here is from genome assembly GCA_028646595.1 of Phalanger gymnotis. Lineage (NCBI taxonomy): Eukaryota > Metazoa > Chordata > Mammalia > Diprotodontia > Phalangeridae > Phalanger > Phalanger gymnotis. The sequence goes on from CM053627.1 coordinate 17,696,198, forward strand.
GACAGTGAGGTCCCTGAAGGCAGCCCTTCCCCTCCTACTTCCTATAGCACTTGGTACAGGGGCATGCACTGGAATGTTGTTTTAATTGTGTGAGCTACTCAACCCTAGTTGATTTCAGTGCTAGATATGGGGGTGAGATGTAGGGGAGGGCCTCGACTGATAGGGGCGGGTGCTGGCAGGGTCTCGAGGCAGGGATTTGGATTTGAACTGAAGGAATCAGAGGACTAGAGTGAGGAGATTAAGATTCCAGTGTGGGCTCCTCTCCCCAGACCCCAATCACATCGAGAAAGGGGATAGTGGCCAAGAGAACAAGGTCAGTTCAGAGAGGCTGACAGCTCTCAGGTTTGTCAGAGACTTTTGGGGGGGGATGGAGGGGAGGGATGGGAAGAAAAGGGAATCAGGGGAACTTTGTCTCTGCTTTGCTGTCTGGGCCATAGCTTCATATGTGTAGAGCTAAGATCCCTTAGAGACCATCTAATCAACCAATTAACAAGTGTTTATTAAGCACCTACTATATGCCAAGCACTATACTGAGTGAGTGAATGAACAATGAAGAATGAATGAATAAAAAAACCACAATAAGGATTTACTATGTGCCAAGCATAAAATAAAAATACAAAAAGGGAATAAAGATACCGAATGGGAAGCAGTCTCTTCTCTCAACAAACTTCTGTTTTAGTGGAGAGAGACAATCCAGAGAGGGAAACGGTGGCCAGGGTGGGCCATTTTGGTTTGGAAGATTATGGGGCAGGCAGCCCTGGAGGGGGGTGCCAGGTGCCAGGGTGAGGAGACTGTCCCGCTCTTTTCGGTAGCAGTGGTAGTATTGATTGATGATGAGGCCAGAGCTAGATGGTAGAGACATAGAAGGCATGAGTTTTCAGAGATGACCAGAGAATCAAACAGCTCCGGCCGGTTTGGGTATGGTGGACCACATGTGGCACTCTCCAGTCAGGACAGATGAGGGGGACAAAGCACAAAAATTAAACAAGTCTCTTCTCTCGAGGAGCTGATGTTTGATTCGGTCCAACCTTCTCCTTGAGGCCCAGAGAAGGGGACTTGACTTGCTCATACTTCCAGAGGTAGCATGTGACAAAGGCAGGATTCAAACCCAGGACCTCTGACTCCAAACCTAGAACTTCCATCGTGCTACCTTGCTGCCTCATACTGATTCAGGTTCCTTCTCAACTCTGGGGCTGTGTGTTGTTCTCTGTTGATTTTCCCAACCCTCCCTGTCCTGACTCTAGGGCAGCTGATGGGGCCAAAAGCTCCAAGAGCCCCCTTGGAGAGTGGCTGGGGCCAGAGGTGCAGGGGGCCGGACTTGTTGGGATTTCCTCCTGGCCTTGAGAGAGTGGCCTTGGAGTTCCTTGGCAGCCTAGATTAAAAACGAGTGTGAGATAAGTGAGATCAGCTGAGCCAGCGGTGTACCTTTCACGGGCAATGCCACCCTTAAGTGGGCCAGTCGCCAAGTCCTCTCTCCTCGAGGCAGCCTTCCTTGACTAAAGCAGCCCTCCCCTGACCATGGTGAGCACAGTTTGCTATCGCCTTTTTGTGTGTGTCTGCATGGGGTCCTGTTTCTCCAGCCAAGAGGGAATAGTGACTAGAGCATGGCATGGAACCAGGAACACCTGGGTTCAAATGGTGCCTTTGACACCGTACTAGTTGTATGGCTCTGGGCAAGGCACTCCTGAGACTTGGCTTCCTCTTCTGTAAAATGAGGGGGCTGGATGAGAGTTCTCTTCTAGTTCCAAATCAGTGATCCCAGGAACCAGACTAAATGCCCAGAGGGCAGAAATCCTGTTCCTTGGTTTTTTTTTAAATCTTCAAACTTAAAGGGGACACACAGAAGCTTGATCAGCACCCACCAGGGACGAGGTCATTGTTGAGTCTCCTGAAGGACTTGAGACCCAGGGGAGCTAAGGTCATAGAGACAGAGCTAGAAGGGACCTCAGAGGCCATCTGGTCCGACCCCTCACTTTACAGATATGAAAACCAAAGCTCAGAGAGATCATTGGCCCAGTCACACAGGTAGTGAGTGGCAGAGCTAAGATTTCAACCTCAGTCTCCTGACCCCAAAATCAGCATCCTCTGTGTCATATCCCAAAGTCCGAAGACTCTCTTGATGACTTAATGTCCCTCACCATCCCCAGCCTGCATGCAGTTAGGCTCTGTCATCCCCTGCCCCGGCTTCCTACTTCTCCACGTGGGGCCGTGACTCAGAGATTATGGTGGAGCTGCAAAGAGGGCAAGGGCCTCATCTTAGTCATTTTCATACCTCCCATGGTGCCCTCCATGGACCATTCATTACCTGAAGTGTTCCTTAGATGTTTCAGCTTAGCTGATTTTCTTTTGGCTGTTGCGACTTGACATATTGGATTCACTTCTGGATCTCTCTCCCTTCCTGGAGGGACCTCACTTTCTCAATCTGTGTGAAGTGAGGAGGTTGGATCTGATGACCTCTGAAGTGTAAAAACACAAGGGGATTGGTTGAGCCAAGTGCCAAGGTCTCTTCCACTTCTGGCATTCTGTGGCTCTCTGACTTATGAATCAGCTCTCCAACTACTCCTTGGGAGGAAAAACACCTTTTGAAAAAATGGATGATTTTTGTGAATGTTTGAGTCACATGACCCCATCCATTCACTTGTTTGGATGGAGGGAGTGGAAGATACCGAGACTGACAGCGAAGTTCTCCCCTTCCCCCAGAGATGAAGAGGTGGTCACAGCCCATGTAAAGAGCCTTCCTTGGCATCTGCATCTGTGCCCTCCCAGCTGACCAGAGTGGGCAGCGTGCTCCGAGGTTTGGGACATCTGCTCAGCAGCTGGAGGGATGCCTAATGGGGTTCCTGCCTCCCAGCTCAAAGACCTCTTCCTTCCTGGCCTGGATAGTTTCCCCTTCAGCTCACTGCTGTCCCTTCATCCAGAGCTGGCCCTTTAAGGGAGCTTGGGCAAAGACTCTGACCAGCATTTAGTATGTGATTGATCCCTGGGAGAGCAGCCTGCCCATTAAAAGGGAAGGCAGGAGGCGGCTTAATGAATATTTTAAGGGACAGACCTTGAGCCTGGCCCATCCGGAGGGGCTGGCCCGGAATTGCTCATTCAGCTTGGGACAGAAGCTATTTTTACCCAGGGAAGAACTCCTAGGTCTCCAGCAAGCCAGGGCTGTGGGCTCTTTGTCTCTCCATCTCCACCCCCAATAACAGCACCCCAACTCTGACAGCCCTTCCTCCCCCCTCTCCCTCATTGACAGCCCCTCCTCCCCCTCCCCTTACACTGACAGCTCCCTCCCCTCATACTGACAGCCTCTCCTCCCCTCTTCCCCCTTCCCCCACCCCAGCCTGTGACTGAGCATGTGAAGGACCCTGAAGCTGTCCTGTGCCCTCTACTTCCCAAGGGTCCCTGACTGCTGATCAAACATTGGCATAGAGAGATTGCCAAGCCCACCTCCTGGCAGCCTTCTTTAACCTTTCTCACTCAGTCAGGCAGCAAGCCTTTAGCAAGTACCTACTATATGCCAAGGCCTGTGCTAGGCTCTAGGAGTCTAAAAAGAGATAAAAGCATCCCTTGCCCTCAGGGAGCTTCCACTCTGAAGGAGTGTAGAGACCATCTAGTCCTGTTCCCTCCTTTTACTCAGTAGGAAACCAAAACTCAGAGATGGGAGGAGGGTCTGAACAAAAGGTCTCTGGTCACCTCCCAGTGCCCTGCTTGCCATGTCCACCTCCTCTGGCTATGGCGCTCCCCCTCAGTGCTGCATACTGGACAGGAACAAAGTTTGTCCTGCCTTCAGGAGGCTTCCTTTCTGTGGGAGTGAGGGAGGGGGACTGCATCAACACAAATGAGTAAATACAGCATGTACAAAACAGTAATGGGGAGGGGCGACGCTGGGAGGGAGTCTGGAAAAGGTTTGTGGAGGAGTCAGCATCTGGGCTGAGCTTGGAAGATGCTAGAGATTCTGATGGAGAAGTGAAGAGGAAACTCATGTCAGGCATAGAAGCAGCAGGTGCAAAGGTCCGTAGGTGGGAGATTGATTGTCCCAGATGGACCCATTTAGCCAGAACATGTAGAGTCGGGGGAGGGGGAGGGAGCAACTGATAATAAGCCTGAAAAGGTAGGCTGGATGCAGACTGCAGAAAGCTCTACATGCTTGACCACGGGCTATGTACTTTTTTTCCCTAGATGCAATCATCTCAAACATCTCATGAATTAGGAGAGACAATGATGTGGTCAGGTGCTCAATGATCCGCACTGTCTACGTGTGCTGGATGAGGACATAGGGACTTCGAGGGACCACGGAAACCTCATCCACCCCCTCTCTTTACAGATGGAGAAACTGAGGCCCAGAAAGAAATGACTTGCCCAAACCAGCACAAGGAGTAACAGAAGTGGGATTTTGAGCCCAGGTCTCCTGACCCCAAATCCCATGTGCTTTCCCCTGCCCCGGTAATGTATGACCCCGAAAGTAATAAAAATGAGCTTGGGCTCCCACCTCCAGCTTAGGGTGAGAGAAGGAGGCACTTCGGGGTCAGTGTGGGCACAAAGAAGTTACAGGTGCCCTCCTTTTCTAGAAGGTGGTTATTTCACCTATGGGGATTCCGTTTCTCAATCTATGTGAAGTGAGGAGGTTGGATCTGATGACCTCTGAAGCTCCTTTCTACCCCTACATTCTGTGATTCTGCCCCCTTCCTCAGTCACAGACTGACCCTAAAGAGGCAGCAGGGGTGGAGCCCTGGAGCTGGACCCAGGAAGACCTGCGTTTGAATCCCACCTCAGACACCTAGAAGCTTTGTGACCTAGGACAAATAGCTGACCTCTCTGGGCCTCAGTTTTTTCATATGTCAAATAAGGGCATTGACCTCTGAGGTCCCTTGCAGCTCTTGTAATCCCTACCACAAGCCAGCTGGTTCAGGACAGCCCACTCCCTCTCCTCTGTGTCTCATGGATGAGACAGCTGCGGGGCTGAAGGTGGGGAAGGGCAGGGCAGGAATGTCACCCATGACGTCATTGGAGCGCTGGGCACAGATTGGGGTTCCCAAGGCCACATCCTGACACAAGTTGCTCAGTGGATCTTTACGGAGGATCTCCTGTTTCTTCAGGGTCATGGTCAATCTTTTGGAAATTCAGAAGAGACATGAGGCTGGCTTGTTTGTCCCAAGACTGCTCGTGGCTAGCTGTCCATCCTGCTGATAGACGAGGTCCATAGCCCCGAAACAACTGGAAAGAGTCCAACTCAGGCCTCAGTCAAGGGCCAAATAAGTGGTACGGTCAGTGTGGCAGAGGTTCAGAGGATGCCACAGTCCCTGTAGGGATCTCTAGCAGTGAGGAAAAGCCCCTCGCAGGAGGTAAGAGTTGAGTTTGGGCCCTGAAGGATGGATAGGAGTTAGGTAGGTAGAGAGGAGGCAGGGAATCTTCTCTGGGAAAGGGTGCACAAGGAAAGGAATGAGCACAGTGTGTTTGTAGAAGTGTGGAAGCAAGGAGACCCAATGGAGTGTGGCTGAAGCTTTTGGTAGAAATCAAAGAAAGAAAGGCTCTATATGGACAAAAATATTTAGAGCGGCAATTTTTGTGGTAGCCAAAAAAGGAAAACTAAGGTGGAGTCCTCGTGAAGAATGGCTAACTATATTCTGAATATTACTGTGCCATAAGAAACAATTCAAGTGGAAACTAGAAGACTTCTCTGAACTGATGCAGGGTGAAGTGAGCAGAACCCAGAGAGAGGAAAAAATGTATACGGTGACGATATTATGAGAAAACCGACCTTGAAAGACCATAGGAATGATCAAATCGCTCACCCCCTGCTGGAGAAGTGATGAGCTTAAAATGCAGAAAGGGACAGCTGATCCAGCGTGGTTAACGTGGATGTTTGTTCTGAGGGTCAATGCAGCCGTGTATGGAGAGCTTCATTCATTTATGTGATTAGGGGGTGTGGACAGCAGGACAAACTTTTTAAGTCCTGCTTGTTCACTGAACATTTAAAAAAGATTTGGGTAGGGGAGGAATGCTTGAGGTATAGGGGCGAAGACTCTTAGTAAGGGTTGAATGTAGTTTGAAGACAACGAGGTGGCAATGAGGAGAGAACGATGAGCTTGGAATCAGGAAGACCAGTTCAGAAACTTACTGGGTGTGTGACCCTGGGCAAGTCCCTTTACCTCTGTTTGCCTTGGCTTCCTCATCTGTAAAATGGGGATGATAATAGCATCTCCCTCCCAGGGTTGTTCTGAGGATCAAAGAAGATAATATTGGTGAAGTGCTTAGCCCATGGTAGGTGCTTCATAAATATTTAGTCCCTCCTTGAATGCCAGCCAAGAGCTTAGATGTACTTCCATATACACATACACTCACACACATGCACACACGTACATGTACATCCATATACACACTCTCTTTGGCATAGGCACAATTTGGCAAACACTTCCTGACTGCCTACCACGTGAAAAGCTCTTTCGGAAAGGGATGAAATAAAATCCAGTCCCTACCTTCGAGGAGCTTTTTCTTTTTCCTGGATTGGGGCTGTGATGTCGCTGGTATGGTCAGGGGGCTCCTGGGTGAGGGAGCTCCCTCCATGGAAGCCCATCATAACCTTCTCTGTGACTTAGATCCTCAGCATTACTGGGAACGTCACCCAGAGTACTAAGAACTCAGGTGAGCCACCACCCACAAAGAGCCTCTGAGAAGGAAGTAGCCATGATTCTGGAGACCAAGCCCTAGGTCCTGTCTCTCCTCTGTCACCCAGAGGCTTTGCCTCGCTGGGCATTAGGCATCTCATCTGACAAACGAAGGGGCTGGGATCAGTGCCTCTGAGGTCTCTGCTGATTTGACATCTTTGAGTTGCTCATGCTCTCCACTGATCCTCCAGGGAACCTCTGGGGGTGGTTAGTCCGAATGCTGGCCCCACTTTACAGATGAAGCCATTGAAACAGACGGCAAATGGCCTGCCTGCAGCCCCTCACTAGTAAGAGACAGAGTCGAAGAAGGAGTCTGGCTCTCAAACTCCTTCCTGCCTCAGACGCCTGCGAGTCCTGCCCGAGGCTCCCTTGAAATGCCCTCGTGCCAGTTTTGGGCTCAGTGAGGCTCTGGTCTTGCTTCCCTGGCACTTCCCACCGTAGGATGGCTGTCCAGGGGCTTGGCTGTTGTTTCCTGAGGCAGCTAAGCATAGCCATGTAGACAGTGTGGAGCCTGGAACCGGGAAGACCTGAGTTCTAGTTCTGCTTCACGCACTTAGTAGCTGTGCGGTTCTTCTAGCACTTACCTCGTAGGACGGTTGAGAGGATACAGTGGGATGACGTATGTTTGGTACTTGGCAAACCTTCACATGCTCTGTAAGTGCTAAATATTATTGTTAGCATTAGCATTATCCTAGGGTGGGATGGGGGTGGGAGGTGAGCCTCTGGACATGAGCAGGACCCTCGTGGGCCCACAGCAGAGGAAGCCCTTTGGGCTCAAGCCCGCTCTGCCTCAGTGGGAGGCATTGTCTGTGGGTTCAGAGCTGACAGGCATCTGCTGGGCATCTGGCACGTGATTTCTTTTTCCTATTGTTCTCCCTTTTTCTCAGACTGATCCCAGTCCAGGGTAGGATTGAGGGTGGGGGTGGGGTCCATTCTTCTGCTCACCCCCCCCCTCCACCGCATCTAGCATCCTGCCTGTCCCTTCACACACACCATGAGATGTTCCTGGGCATGGCTTTCTGGAGAAAGGAGGGGCGAGGGATATATTTAGAAGCGAAGGTGATGTAAAAACAAAAGATCCCAGCAACAACAACAGATTTGAAAGAGGGAATTGGTAGCAGGTAGCTGGCTTTCTGGGCTCTGTCCCCTCCCCTTCCTCTTCCCCTCCCCTAAATAAACCCAGATCTTGGCAGAGCAGACTGCCTGGGGGTCTCAGCCCTCTGCAGCAGAAGGAGGGAGGGAGGGAGGGAGGGAGGGAGGGAGGGAGGGTGTGTGTGTGTGTGTGTTTATATGAATAGATGCTTCCTGGCCCAGGGAGACTACTGCCTTCCCCTCACCTCCCTCCCAACCCTCCCCCTCCGTCAGCTGCCATCATATCTCACATCCATCTTGTGCCCAGATGATTTCAGAACAAAAAGAAGAATAAATATTTCTCTTTAAGAGCAAGGTCGAATGGGCTTCAGCTGAGCTGGGAAGAATTAGCCTGTTTCCTCATCCTTCCTTTCCCTCCTGCAGTCATTCTGGGGGATGGATGGATGGATGGATGCATGGATGGATGGATGGATGGACGGATGGATGGAGATAGATGGGTAGACAGATGGATGAGTGGATGGACAGATGGGTGGATAGAGAGACGGACGGAAGGACAGAGTGACGGATGGAAGGACGTAGGGAGGGACAGACGGAAGGATGGGTACATGGATGGGTGGATGGATGGATGAATAGATGGATGGATGAAGGAGGGAGGGCACTTGGGGAGGTCCTCTCTTTGGCCACAGACCTTCTGTCTGTCTACCTTCTCTCCAATTCTGTAAGATGGGGACTTGAGGGGCTCCTGGGGTGGGGGCAGGGCAGGCAGCTGAGCTACTGCCACTTCCCTTCAAAGGAACAAGAGACAGAGACCTCTGTGATGTTTCTTTATTTTCCAGCCTCCCTTGTGGATAGCAGTAGGAGCAGCCCTTTCCCTACACTGAGTAGCATAGTGATATAATTCAGCAGTGTGGGCCCTCCCTCCTGCCACTGGTGCACACCCCAGCCCCCCCCCCCCATCCCATGCCTTTTCCGCCTAGGGGATTCTTATCCATGACTTGTGGCACATCCTCCATCGAGGGTCCCCTCAGTGGACCAGGCACCTTTCTCTGCATCTCTTAGAATCCATGCAGCCCTGATGTAGGAGCTTACAATCATAAATCTGCTGCTGAAAGTTCAGCCCTGTCATTTTACAGGTGAGGAAACTGAAGCCCAGGTAGTAAGCCTCAGAGAGGCAATTCAAACCCCAGGCCCACTTATTTCCAATGTATCATGCTGGAGGGCAAGAATTCGTCTTCCCACTTTGCAGATAGGAAACCTGCGTCTCTGAGAGGCCTGGTCTCGGTGACAAGGCATCTGAATTCCTTCACTCTTTGTCATGGGACTGACTGGTTCATCTCCCTCTGGCCTTGGAGTGATCTCTGGCACCGTTCTCAAACAGTGTTGGGATGAGTCAAGAGCCAGGGGTCTCTCTATCCCCCTCCATGAGGCTCGTTCTTTAGCACCTGGGATGGCACATACTTTAAGCCATGTAGCATTTCATGTGTGGTCACGTAGGATTTAGAGCTGAGAGGTTGTCCAGGCCAGAGGCGCTGAACACGTGCCAGCAACACTCCCAAGGATGGCCTGAACCAAATTAAAATGTAATTGGGAAATATTGAACAAAATAAATCAAATGCAAATTAATATGTGGTTTTCTAAATCATGCACACTGTGCAGGGATCCTTCTGTACGGCTCCTGTTTCTGTTTGAGTTTGCCTTTACTGACCAAACTACCCCACCCCCATCTTTCAGCTGAGGAAACTAAGGCCCAAGAGAGGGAAGTGGTTTGCTCAGGCAAGTAGGAGAGCCAGGATTCAAACCCAGGTCCACTGCTCCCGCAATCCCAGTCTCCTTTCACTTGCTTACGTGCTCAGGAAGGAGAACTTGCATCCATAATACATGCACCTCCAACTAGCAAGAGGAGACAGAGAGGTAATGGCTGGAGAGCCAGCCTCAGGTGAGGACAACCCCAGTCCAGCCCTGGCTCTGACCTGCGTGGAATCTAGCTAAGTGACTTCCCCTCTCTGGGCCCAGATGACTGTCTTCAGACTGTAAGTGGGAGAGAAAGTCCCAGGCTGCATTAGGAGAGGAGCATCCTCCTTCAGGAAGGCTATGCCAAGGATTTCCCAGGCTCTGGCCCTGTGCTTGTATAAACATATCTATAGGTAAATATATCTATAGAACATTCTATAGATAAACACATTTATAAATAATCATTTACAGATAAACACATTTATAAATAAACATTTGTAGATAAACACATTTATAAATAAACATTTACAGATAAACATGTTTATAAATAAACCTATCTATAGAGAAACATATCTGTATAACATTCTACAGATAAACATATGTTCCAAGATATACATCTAAACAGAGAAATGATATTCCCATCTTCTCTCCCTCTATTTAAATATATAATATTTATATACACACACACGATCAATAAAGGCAACTTTGAAGGTGGCTTAGTGAATAGAGCCCTGGACTTGGAGTCAGGAAGACCCGAGTTCAAATCCAGCTTCACATAGTTACTAGCCATGTGACCCTGGACAAGTTGCTTAATCTCTGTCTGCCTCAATTTCTTCATCTGTAGAATGGGGTGCCTAATAGTACTAGCTCCCAGAGTTGTGGTGAGGGTCAGTTGAGACTATCGTAAAGCACTTTGCAAACGTTAAATCATTATATAGAAACTAGATATTAGTGTGTCTATGTGTCTGTGAGTATATACGGAGAGTGAGAGGGAAGGTAGGAGGAGAAGGTAGGATTTCTCTCTAACTGCAGCGAATTGGCCTCTTACATGAGAAGACCTGATTTAGCCGTGTGAAGCCCATAATGACACGAGCCCCAAAAAAGGAGGTAATAAGGGTGATGGTCCAGGATGGCTAAGTCCCTTCCTCATGGTGGCAGACTTGAAGGAGGAGCAGGACCTAGACTAGGACCAGGAAGGAGCTTCCAGGCCTGGCCTTGAAAGATGGGGCAGCTGTTTAAGGAAGAGAGAGAGAGAGAGAGAGAGAGAGAGAGAGAGAGAGAGAGAGAGAGAGAGAGAGAGAGAAAAGAAAGGGAAGTGGAATGGGAGAGGTCAGCTTGCATCAGATTTAAGGGGGACTTGCTGGAGCAGCCCCTGCTGGGGAGGGGTCTTGCCCTCAGCCCCCAGCCTCCTCCCAGGCTCCTTGAGCTCATAAAGCTGCAGCTTTCCATTTACCAGCAGCATTTGATTATGTGCATTTGGAGTACACAAGGAGAAGCCTCAGTCCCATTGTGGCTTCTGGAGGGTGCCCCTCCCCTCTCCTCCCCCGCCCCCCCCCCAGCCCTCCCCCTCCTGCTGTCAAGCATCATGTGTTCCAAGATGCGAATAGACTTTAAAATTAGCCTGAGTGAGACATGATGAGGAGGGTAAATCCATTGACAAAAAAAAAAAAAAACAAGAAGAGGAAAAAGCCAATATAAATAATGACATAATATAAAGGCCAAAAGCAGCCAGTCCTGAGCTGTTCCAGGAGAGGGATTAAGCTGGGGGAAGGGGGGATGAGTTCTCCGGTAGAGGCAGGTGACACATTTACTCCCATTAATGGTCTGCTCCTCATGCCACCCTTGCTGTCCCAAGGAGAGGGGTGCTGCCGTTATCTGAAGGCCGAGGCTGCGTGGGTAAATACGGTGTTTCCATAGAGATTCTCAGATGCTGGTGCCCAGCTCTGTTTTCTCTGCTCAGAGGCTTCCCTAGTGGGTGGGTGGGGGAAGGATGGATTCTCTGCCCTGAGAGGGTGTGGGAGACAAGCCTGAAACACTGTCCTCCACCAGGAGCAGGGAAGGAAATGGAAGCGCTTCCCAGGGTATGTTAGAAAGAGCACCAGTTTAGGAATCATAGGACCGAGGTTCCGCTCTCTGCTCTGAGGATTATTGCCGGTGTGGTCCTGGACAAGTCACTTAACTTCCCTGGGACTCTGTTTCCTCATCTGTAAAAATGAAGACATTGGACTTGATGACGTCTGACGTCCCTTCCAGCTCTGGATCTAGGAGGTCTTAGGGCCTCCACGGGGGTAGGGGGCAGTGGATGAGGGAAAATTAGGGGCATTGACCTCAACAAAGAAGAGTCCTGGGAGCAAAGGTCAGCCTGGGTAGAGGGTCTGGCCCTTCTCCCTAGGCTGCCTATTTCAACATCCATCCATCAATGAGGGCTGGAGGTGGTGGTGGTGTGTGTCTGTGTTTCCTTGCCCATTAGACTGAGCTCCTTGGGAGCAGGAACTTTTTCTTTTTTGTCTTTCTTTGTATCCCTGGCACTTAGCAGAGAGCCTGGCATATAGGTGCTTAATAAATGCTGTTATCTAGCTGACCACTCATCCTCATCTAGCACACATACTACTCCCCATTCTGTTACATGCGTGTTTCAGTGCTTTAGTCGGGTTCAGCTGTTATACCATCCTATACCATCCATAGCCAACTGTCCCTCTCGGAGCCTCAGTTTTCTCATAATTTGCAAAATGGGGGGACCTAGGGGGCGTGATCTCTAAGGTCATTTCCGGTTCTGGCATTCTGTGTGACCTAAACTCACCTAACCTTTGTGGCTGGCCTGGTATGTGAGCATTGGGAAAGGGAAGCAGCGGTCACCAAGAGTCAACATGTCTTTGTCAAGAGAGGCTCAGGCCAGACTCATTTCCATTTTTGACAGCGTAATTAGTATAGTGGGTAGAGGGGCAGACTCAGACCTGGGTTCAAGTCTGACCTGACATACATGCTGGCTACATGACCCTGAACAAGTTACTTCTTAGGGCACCCTCAGTGCCCCAAGCAATGCTCTAAGTTACAGAGAAGGCACTGACTGTTTCCTTACTTATACCTGTATAGTACCCCTGTACCAATGTTAGTGCTGGTCTGAACATTAGCAAAAGAACCCTGGATTGGCAGGTCAGGGGGCTGCTGTAGATATTGTTTACCTGTATTTTAGCAAAGCACTTGAAAAATCCTATGGCAGTATCTGGAGAGACAAGATGGAAAGACACGTGCTAGACAGTAGGACAGGAAGGAGGAGGAGTTGGTAGTTAGATGACCAGCTGATCCAATGCAAGTGGCCAGTTTAGGGCGAGGTTTCTTCTCCCTGTCTGTGTTACAGACCCGCCTGCAGTCTGGTGAAGACTATGAGCCCCTCTTTAGAATAACGTTTGTAAATAATCAGGGGAAGTACTAAATTTCAGTTAGAGGTTAGTGAAAATAAGGATATAGATATAGATATTCCGCCCCCATCCAAGTTCATGGACCTCCCAAAGTTTGTTCTGAGACCCCTGACATAGAGGGAGGTCTCTAGGGGAATGCCTCAAGGATCATTTCTCATTAGTCACTTAGATAAAGTCAGAAGGGGAATGTGCCTCAGTAGGCCCTCTGAGGGCAGGAACCCTCGCTCATTCATCACTTTATTTCTGGGGGGGGGGCTGTCATGGGGCATCAAAACTCTCACCCCATGGACTCCTTCAATATTGCTAACCAGAAATGATCCCAAAGGTGAGCTCCACCATCCCGTCCACTCACTTGGAATGGTCAACAAAGATAAGCCTGGGACAGAGAAGGGCTGGCAGCCTCCAAACCAGCAAGTGCCATCCCTTCCTCAGCAATGGGTCTAAATGAAATCAACTCAATGATATTTCCTAAGGAGCTACTCTGTGTGTGCAGCTGAGCATATGTTGGGCACTAAGTAAATGTATGAATGAAGAATAACTTTAGCCCTTAAAGATTTTCAAGGTACTTTTCCTGCAGTGTCTCACTTGATCTTCATCCTAGGGTGAAGGCGTCACTGTTATCCCCATTTTACAGATGAGGAACAGAGTCTGAGAGATCTTAAGTGACTTGCTCGAAGGTCCTTAACTAGCAAGCATCTGAGATCATCACCACCATCATAGCTAGTATTTACATAATGCTTACTGTGTGCTAGGCACCTGCTAAGTACTTTACACTTATTCTATCATGTGAGCCTCACAACAACCCTGGGACACAGGTGCTATTATTATCCTAATTTTTTACAGATGAGGAAACTGAGGCAAACAGATGTTAAATGACTTCCCATGGTCTCGCAACTTATAAGTGTCTGATTTGAATAGGTCTTCTGACTCCAGGCAGCTATGTGGAGGTTGGGTTGGAAAGGGGAGAGATTTGAGACAAGACACCCATTAAGAGGCTGCTGGGACATCCAGGCAAGAGGTGATGAGGGCCTGAAGTAGAGTGGTAGCCATTTGAGTGGAGAGGAGTGGATGTTTGGAGTGAGGAACTAAAGACAACAGTGAATCTGTGACTCTGGGGGACTGAGAAAAGGGAGTACAATGGACAAGAAAAGGAAAGTTCTGAGAAAGCGGGGAGCAAGGAAAAGATAAGGAGCTCACTTTGGGGACCTGTTGGGTTAGAGATGCCCATAAGTAGCTGAAAGTGCCAAAACGCTCGGGAGACACACGGGCCTGGATATAGAGACAGCTGCTGAGAGAGCATGAATAACTGAACCCTTGGGAACTGTGGAGGTCATCAGGAGCCAGAGTGGAGAGAGAAGGACCCAGGATAAAGCTGTCAGCGGCTCACCCACCTCCCACTCAGCAGTTGGGATGTGCATGATAGATGATCCTGCAAAGTAGATGGGGCGGAGAACAGGCAGGACAGAGAAATACCAACAAACTCTGACTTACAAAGCAAGCCCCTCAAAGGGCCAGGCCAGCAAGGCAAAGACATTAGGGAAAACAGAGTTGGCTGTTCCAACTGAGTGGAAAGGATGGTGGAGCTCACCTTGGGGATCATTTCTGGTTGGCAATTTTGAAGGAGCCCGTGGGATGAGAGTTCTGACACCTGTGACACCGTTCCTGAAAGTATTTTGCTTCGAGGATGGGCCCTGGAAGGCCCACCTTCTCCCAATGGAACTTCATGGTCTTCCCTCTAGGAGATGGATGTAGCCCACCTGCCAGTTGGTTCCCCCACAGGGCTGGGACCAGCCACCCTCCGGTGGTCTTCTCCTAGGCATCTCCCAAAATGACCTCCCTTGGCATTGATGGTGCCAATTTGTCAAACCCTTTTCTACAGTATTTTGGCTTGAGTCCCCCCACCCTGACGCCATCACCCTATCCCCCGGAGCTTGGGGTACCTTTCATTGACTTCTAGCAGAGCAGTTTTGTGAGGAGACAGGATGGTGTAGTGGATAGAACACTGGATTTGGAGTCAAGAAATAGGCTCATCAGATACTTCGTGTGACTGTGGACAAATCACTTCCTCTCTCTGGGTCACAGCCTCCTAAGCTGTAAAGTGTGGGGGATGGGCTTGAGGACCTCTGTGGTCCCTTCTCCCTCTAAATGTTATTCTGTTAGGATTTAGACGTACCTCTAAATGGACCGATACACATTCACATATACACTTTCTAAGACCACAGACCCACCTCCTCTGCTGGTGACCTTGACCGTCCCGTCCAGCCCACATTTAAATACTTCGGGTCCAATCTACTGCTTTTCTCTCCTAGTTAGTGAACTCAGGAAACCTCAGATGGATGTGGATGCTGCCTCCATTAATGGCAGAGAAGTCTGTCTCTTGGGTATTTTCTGGGCACAAGCCTAGCTTAGCAGAGGCTTCCTCTGGCATAAGGGTTTTCCCAAAGTGGTGGTGGTGGGGGGGTTGGATCAGAGATGATGGAGGGCTGGGTAATTTTTGCTGACTTCCTCTCTGCTCAGTGCCTTTTGTTGGTGGAAACAATTGACTTGGCCAGAAGTCAGTATCTTTGTGTATTCTCTCTCTCCAGTCAAATGCTGTCTTGTAGAAGACTTTCCTACCCCCACCCCCATTCCTTTACTTCTAGGGCCCCAGAGATCCCAGCAGCCTGGACTGGGGACTCTGGGCGGAGTCTGGGAGTGAAGAGGGGGAGGGGTGTGTCCAGAGAATGGGAGAAGGGGGGTAAATGGGACTGGAGAAAGGAAGGGGAAGCCTGGGGAGGGAAGGGGAAGGAGAAGCAAGGGGGCCAGGCCTTTGCTGGGTCACCATCCAGTCATCTCAGCTTCCCTTCTCCCTGTGTCTGCCCTTCTCCAGCCTTGCCCAGCTCTTACAAGGGCAGAGCCAGATATGAGCAATGAATATTCTGCAGACCCATTCTGCGGGAGGAAAACCTTTAAATTCTGTTTGAGGGCTCTGGTCCCCATCTGCTGCTCACCTCTTTTCTTGTTTTGCTCCTTCTCTTCTTCCTTTTGCCCCAAGCCCAAGGGCTTGGAGGCCTCATGGGACCGGGGCAGCTCTAACCACCTGTCCCCCTGGGGCTCTGGTTTCTGCTGGCTCCAGACTCCTTGGCCAGGATGGCCTGCAGCTGCCCTCACCCCCCTGCTTCTCCTCCACCCAGTGGGGGCTGTTACAGTGGCGCCAGGTCAGGCTGAGGGCTGTGCCCTGGCCCCTGGACAAGAAACCACCTGCTTCTCATGGATCCTTCTTTGGAAGTGAGGCCAATGTGGTTCTCAACCTGATCTTCCACACTTGAGCTTGTGGGGGAGCGGGGAGCTAGGCCCAAGGAGCCTGGTTTCAGCAGAAGCCTGGACATCAGGACTCCTGGGTTCTATTCCTAGCTTAGATGTTGAATCCCAGGGTGAGTGACCTTGGGGGTGCTGCTACCTTGGGCTTCTTCAAGGAGGAAGATCTCTGCTTCTCTCCTTGGGGGGTTGGGGGAGGCAGTCATGATGTTTAGTAGGTCGCAATCTGGAGTCTAGCATTCCAGAATGAGGAAGGATGATGCTACAGCTAGTTTGTCTTCCTAGAACACCATACATCGTATCCCTTCTGGATCCAGCATTCAAGGCCCTCTCAAATCTGGCCCCAACCTATCTTTCCTTATCTCCCATTACTCAATTCAGTTCCATGAAGAGAGAGATTCTCACTGCCCTCCTCCATGCCACCACCCTTGGCCACCCTTCTCCATAATGCTCTCTCCAGAATTGACTTGATGTGTCCTTGAGACGAGAGAATCCATCCAGGTCTGTAGAACAAGAGCCTCCCCCACCACCAGGCAGCTGCTCAGAACAAAGACCTAGAAGGCCTCTACGTGAGGCTGGCTGTGCTGGGGAAGAAAAGGCCTCATGTCATCATCGGTGCAGGGCCGAGCAGTTTGGAGAGCCCTGCAATGATAGGCCAACAATTTACCAACCTGCAAGTGGCACTTAGGGTCCCCCTGCCCATTAGAGGGCTTTGTCTTCAGGACATCCCAAAGATATCCCTGGCACTGGCCCCCTGTTGCCATTAGTGAGGGGACCACTGGCCTGCAAGGGTCCCTGCTGGGCAGAGGCTGGCTCCAGTAGAGGCCGGGGGCACCTGCCTTTCCTTCTAGGTGGTGGCTGCATTTCCAGCAGGAGCTGTGTGTCCAGCTTGTGCTGATTTAAACTCAATCAATAGCAATTGATTATTAAAAACATATTTTTTAGTGCCTTAGGGGTAGCAGGTCCATCAGAGGACGATTCAGTCACCACACAATTGGCTCTTTACACTCTGCTTTTAATTAACTCATTGGACTTGGAGCTCACTGGGAGAACATGATGTCCTCTGGCCCTGACTTGGCTTTACAGGAAGAACGTGGGGCCAAAGAATAGAGGAAGCTTGCGGCTTTCCTCCTCTGGGGCTTTGTTCAGGCCCTGGGGGAAGCCCATTCAGGGGACGGATTGGGGAGAGAAGGGAATAGACATTTATAGAGTGCCCACTGTGTGCCAGGCACTGTGCTAAGCACTTTACAGATGTCATCCCATTGGATCTAAGCTGTTCCGGAAGGCAGGAGGGGTACAAAGCTCCTTGAAGACAGGCTCATTTTTGGCCTTCGCACCCTCAGGGCCTGGCACATAGTAGGTACTTAACTGTGCGCTTCTTGATTGATCAGGGTCTCAGCTGTTGCCATCCCTTCACCCTGCCTTATATTTCTGAGTAGCTTTGAGAACTGTGGCCAGGTCTATAGTCACTCTGGTTGTTGGTCAATTGTAACTGACTTTTCATGACCCCTTTTGGGGTGGGGGGAGGTTTCTTGGCAAAGATCCTGGAATGGTTTGCCATTCCTTTCTCCAGTTCATTTTACAGATAAGGAAACTGAGGCAGACAGAGTGAAGTGACTTGCCCAGGGTCATACAGCTGAGAAGTGTCTGAGGGTTTGAACTCAGGAAGATGAGTCTTCCAGATTGCAAGCCCAGTGCCCTGTGCCCTATGGTGCTACTTTAGCTCTCCTTCGATTCCCTGTTCAGAGGACAGAGGAACAGATCCTTAAGCCATGAACTGGGATCCAGGGGATCCTGGCTCATGCAACTCTTCCC
The DNA here is from genome assembly GCA_028646595.1 of Phalanger gymnotis. Classification (NCBI taxonomy): domain Eukaryota; kingdom Metazoa; phylum Chordata; class Mammalia; order Diprotodontia; family Phalangeridae; genus Phalanger; species Phalanger gymnotis. The sequence continues at coordinate 17,714,208 of CM053627.1, forward strand.
CACCCCCACATGCCAAAGGGAAGTAGGCAAGGGATCCTTCAGGTGCAGACCCTGCTTCCTTCACATCCCAGCCAGTCACCTCAAATTCCCTTCCTGGCCACCATTCCCCTATATATGGAATCTCCCCCTGTTAGAAAGTAAGCTCCTTGATGGTAGAGTTTTTTGTTGAATTAAATAGTTACCATTCATACAAGGGACAGCTTTCAAATCCCCCTCATCAGACGTCTTTGCTCTCGAGGTCGGAGGTAGGAATGATCCGCAGTGGTGACTGCTGAGGTCAGGAAGGCCTTGCCACCCAGCATCCCTTGGTGGCTCTGGATGACCCTGGCCCTGACCCCAGAAGCCACTGCTCTGCTTCTCCCAGACCAGAACTCTTGAGGATTAAAGCTGGCAAGTGTCTTTCAGAGATCTGCTGTAACCCCTTCTCTTTTCTCTGTTCAGGGCCTCGGGCAGCCTGTCAGATATGGATGTTCTGGAGTGTTTGGGCATCACGTCTTCTCTTTAGAGGATGAGTCCTCTTTCTCTCTAGTACCAGGGAACCCAACACCACCCAGTCCCCTACAGAGAGAATTTTGTGGCTGAGGATGATAAATGTTTCCAAACACTGGGTAGATTGAGGCTTTCTCTTGTCTGCCCGGAGGTGGCCAAGGCCATCCTCCCCCATGTAGCCGCCGGATGAGCTCTGCCGCAGGACCGTCCTGGCACCTTGGGAAACGGGCCGGGCCCTGGACTGCCCAGCTGCTCCCTCCCCCGCCCCTAGCCTTCTTTGCCAGGGGAAGAGGGTGAGTTTAAGGGGAGGCTTCCTGTAATGAAAAGGAAAGTCTCTGGGCACCAGTTCCCTGCTGCCTAGAGGCACTTAGCAACCTTGCCAGCTCAGCCTGAGCGGGTGCTAATAATATATTAGTGGCTGGTTAAAACTTATTTGTTCTTGGAGGCATGCATCTGGGGAGGGGCTGGGAAAGCAAGCCATCAGGAGAAGGTCTCTGGGGAGCAGCAGGCTATTCCAGTGCCCCTGAGAAGGCTCAGGGCTTGGAGGAGGGGTGGGGTGGGCCAAGCCTGAGCCCGGCACTCTTAACTTCTCCAGGATTCTTGATGGAAGAGGAAGACGTAGAAGCGAAATTTCCAGAAATGCCAGGGAATGGGTCATGCTGGGGAAGAGAAGACAGCCACCAGGTGGTCCAATGTGCCAGGATCTACCAGGGGATTCAAGGGGCTAAGTCGAGAGGCAGCAGAGTCCTGAGTGGCAGAGGAAAGAATATGAGATTGGGACTCAGCCTAGAAAGATTTCGAGCCCGAGGATCAGGGTTCAAATCCAACCTCAGACACTTGCTACCAGTCCAAGGATTGGCCAGTGTTCTTGGACAAAATACTTTATCTCTCCTGGTCTCTGGTCATCTGGAAACTATGGATCGGACCAATGTCTTTTAGTTCCCTCCCAGCTGTTTGAGTCAGAAGACCTGAGTTTGAATCTGTCACTCGCTGCCCATGTGATCTTGGGCAAGTAGCCTCCCAGGCTTCGCTTTTCTCACCTGAGAAATAAGGGGCCTGGACCTGACGCTCCGTGAGGTCCCTTTCAGCTCCAGCTTAGTGAGCCCCTGATTCACCAGAGGCACAGGTTTCCAGAAATGCCAGGAAATCAAAAGGGAAGGGAAGGGAAGGGAAGACACGGGGTCTAGATCCATTAGGAGGGACTGGTTTCTAGATATGCCAAAGAGGTCTGCACATGTAGACATGTTATTTCCTGGCTGTCTTCTTCCCTGAATGCTCTGTCCCTCCCCTGTCCCACTTCCTTAGCCCCTAACGGAAGTAGTGGAGGGAATAAGTATTTATTTAGTGCCTGCTGTGTGCCAGGTACCCTAATTGGCCTCTTCTCACCCTTACAGCTGTCCAGAAGTTGGAATGGGATGTGAGCCATGAATGGTGATGCCCCTTGTCAGGACACCTCCTCCCAGGTCCCTGACTGGCGGGAGTTCTGTGAGCTGCACGCCCAGGCGGCTGCCGTGGACTTTGCCCAGAAATTCTGCAGGTTCCTCCGGGAGAACCCACAGTACGACACTCCGGGGGCCGAGGCCTCTTTCTCCCACCACTTTGCTGCAAACTTCCTGGACGTCTTCAGTGTCGAGGTGAGCCGGGTCTTCATCTCTGACTCGCCCACCAAGTACAACATCGTCCCCTTTGTGGGGCTCCAGCCCTGCCACATGCCCAATGCTCGGGGGCCGCTGCCCTGCAGAGAGGAGACCTCCACCGAGTCCCTTGACGGCATGGACCCTGTGGCTGGGGCTCCCCCAGCTCGATACCTGAGCCAGGCCCAGCAGGCTCAGGCACACAAGGTCTCTTCCTACGGCCACTCCCGAAGCTCAGAGGACGTGTCTTTCCGTGCCTCGGCCAAACCGCGATTCAAGAAGGGCTTTTCGCTGCGCAACATGAGCCTGTGTGTGGTGGATGGCGTGAAGGAGATGTGGCACCGGAGAGCATCCCCTGAGCCTGAGGCAGGCCAGCCATCGGGGCTTCGAGGGGGAGAGCCTCCTGCAGAGCCAAGGGAGAAGTGGGCCCACCGACTGAGGCTCTCCCGGGGCCCGGCCTCCAAGGTGGAGCTGGCAGACATCCAGCGAGAAGGGACGCTGCGCTATATGGTAGCCGATGACTCCAGCTGTGTGGGTGGCTCCCAGTGGCAGAAGTGCCGGCTGATGCTCCGGAAGGCTGTGAAGGTGGAGGGCGAGAGGTTCTTGTTAGAATTCTACGTCCCCCCCAAGGTGAGGGGGAAGCTTCCTGGAGAGAGGGGCAGGGGAAGGCCAGGAGGGGCTGAAGGCTAGGGGTGGCTGAGGACAGGGCCTGAGAACTGTATGGATTTGGCCCTCTTTGGACACAAGGTCCTTCTCCTCCCCCACTCTCTGTGAAATAGAGAATTCTGTCTCAATGTTTGAGAATAGCAGATTAATGAAGTATGACCATCATGATGATCACTGAAGTCCTTTCTAATTCTGCATCTGGGACCATCTTATATTCATGGAGTGGGATTAACCAAGGAGGGCTTCTTGGAGGAATTTGATATCTATCAGGCACCCAGAACAGGGCTGTGCAGACAGAAGGTGCTTAGTGAAGAGAAGCAAAAGCTTTAGAGATGGAAGGGGGCCCAGAGAGAGATCTGACCTGCCCAGTGCCACACAGTGACAGGGACAAAACTGGGCTAGCACCCTGGGGTCTTCACTCCCAATCCAGTGTTCTAATCTGCCTCTCTCTTGTTGACCGAATGGCAGAAGGAAAGAAAGAAGGAAGGAAAGAAGGAAGGAAGGAAGGAAGGAAGGAAGGAAGGAAGGAAGGAAGGAAGGAAGGAAGGAAGGAAGGAAGGAAGGAAGGAAAGAAGGAAGAAGGGAGGGAAGAAAGAAGGGAGAGAAGGAAGAAGGGAGGGAAGAAAGAAGGAAGGGAGAGAAGGAAGGAAAGGAGAGGGAGGAAGGAAGGAAAGAAGGAAGGAAGGAAAAAGGGAGGGAGGGAGGGAAGGAAGGAAGGAAGGAAGGAAGGAAGGAAGGAAGGAAGGAAGGAAGGAAAAAGGGAGGGAGGGAGGGAAGGAATGGTAGAAGAAATGAATGAGTGGTAGAAGGAGTGAATGAATAAACCAGTCCCTTCTGGCTCCCTCTACCCCACCCTCCAGCCCAATGCTTCTCTCACCCCTTTCCCTAGGCAGCACTCTGAACGCAGGCAGGGCCAAGTCCCAGGGCCAGGCATCGTCAGGCAGGCCCATCTCCGAGAGGGGTGGTGTGAGGAGGAAGCAATAATACACATTTTTAAAAACTCACTACAACAGTTTAGGAATCACCATCCATCCAGTGAGTTCACACAGGCCTCTACTGAACACGCTATGAGGACAGGAGATAGAGAAGACAAAGCTTCTGCCAGCAGGGATCCCACAGTCAGGGCAGGGAGATGAGAATCCACACAATTAGGCGTGCTTCTAAGAAGTGGGTGCGTGACAATATAGGAGAAGCTGAGGGGGTGCAGAAGTGAGGGGGAGTGATTGGCATGGGATGGGCTCAGGCGAGGAGGGCCGTTATGGGCTGAGACTAGAAAGAAAGGCATGATGGAAAGGAGAGAGGAGGGGGAGCCAACGCGGGAAGGATGCTCGGCATTGATCCTATTGGGGCCACCTGTCATAGCAGGGAATGCTGGGTGTTGTCAAACAAGGGAGGGATCAGATTGCTCTCTATTCAGTACTTCTCATCTTCCTAGCCTCTGGTCTCTGTAACAAGAAGAGCAGGGTGAGAGGAAGCAGCTTCCCGGGCAGGAGCTAAGGCTGGAGTCCCAGCTGTGTAGGTGTGGTAGGAGAGACCGCTATGGAACTGCCCCTCAGGGGTGTGTGCTCCACTCATTAAGAACCTGGCATCAGGAGGCCTGAGTGGGCAGTGTGGCTCTAACTCTTCCTAGCTAGGTAACCCTAGGTAAGTCACTTAACCTGTGGGACTCTTTGTAGGCTCCTCAGTAAAATGGGCAATATTCATACTTCACTACCACACAGCAGTGTAGCAAGGAGAACATTCATGTCTTGTTCATATTCTGACTGTGGGATTCCCACAGACAGAAGCTGGTTCCTTTCCTCTTCTGATTCCCACCCCCATAGCTGGACCAGAACAGGACCTCATTAATGGAGGCATTTATGCCCCAGAAATGTGTGTTTGTTATTGGCATCTTTTAAAATTAGGAGTCAAAGGACTAGACTTCATCTTCCACCTATTTCACTTAGCTCTTCTGGGACCAAAGGAAAATCACTTCCTACCTCCCTGAGACTCAGTTTCCTCCTCCATAAAATGAGAGGGTCAGATGACATGGTCTCCAAGGTTCCTTCCAGCTCTAAATCTTATATTTAAATGGTTTCTAGGACCAGATTTTTGGAGCTGGAAGGCCATTTTTCCAGTTTCAAAAATCAAATCTCTCCCCAAAGGGCAAAGACTGCCTTGCATCAAGACTGTGCATGAGTCTTGTCTCTCCAGTTGCTCTTGCTTTGGGCAGAAACTTTCATACTCTTTATGAGAGATGCTCTATGCATAGTAGATGTAAGTAGATTGTAGGTGTGCCTTGGCTCTGAACAAAATTCCCAGAGAAAAATGCCCGCAGCATCTGGGGAAGGCAGCATATATCCCTTTATGGAGACATCGTTGGTTTCATTTTGTGAGCTGTGATCTTTTTTGTTATAAAATCAAACAGCTACTTTGTAGTCACTCATTAATCAAAATATCTGTTGAGTGCCTAGTGCCTCACGTGAGACAGTCTCTGCCTTCAAGAAGCTTTTAGTCTAGCACAGAGAGAAAAAATTTGTACATTGAAAAGTTTCACAATACTGGAGTTTGAAATTAAAAGACAGTAACACAAGAGAAATATTCAAAGAGTAAATGGCTCCGTCAACAAATGTTCGCTAAGGGCAATGCCAGGCAGTGGAAAAGAAGACCGATTGGGAGTTAGAAGACGTATCCTGGCTCTGCCACCTGAGTGACTGTGGGCGCATCTCTTAGGGCCTCACTTTCCTCAGCTGTCAAATGAAGGGGGTTAGACTTAATGACCTCTGAGGTCCCTTCCAACTTAAAATCTGTGATCCTATGATCCATCACCTACCAGATTTGTGCCAGGCTCTGTCCTAGGTGCTGATAATAAATAGAAAAAAATAAGTGTTACTGCCTTCAAGGAGCCTACCTGCTCTCTAGGGGGAAATGACGTGATCATAGGTGTGTGCTAAATAAGACAGCCAGGTGGGGTGATGGGGAGAGTGTTGGGCTGGGAGTCAGGAAGACCTGGGCTTGGTTCTCGTCTGCCTTGTGTTACTTGGCAGTTCTGTGACCCCAGACAGGTCATTTGATCTCTCTCAGTCTTAGTTTCCTCATCTGCAAAATGGGGATAGTGATACCTATATCATAAGGTTGTCGTGAGGATCTCATTGCAATAACGTGCAGTGTAAAAGCATTGTAAATGCCAGCTATTGTTGCTGTATCTATTAAACGTCCAATGGGCATTTGGGGATCAGAGATCAGAAAAGAGGATTTTGTTGCCACTCGTTGTCATGATGTCCTCAGCCTAGAGTGGTCAGGGAAGGTATCGCAGGTGCTAGGGATGCAGTGAAGAAACCAGAGTAGGGCTTGGACAAAGGGGAGGAGTGAAGGTACTTTAGTAGAGGATTGTGAGCAAAAACCTGGCGAGGAGAAAGCAAACCCTGGTGTGTTTGGACGCTTTAGGTGGGGGGTGCTGGGTGAGGCGAGATACTGAGAGGAGCAATTTAACTAAGAGAGGAGGTTTGTATCGTGGAGTAAAGGATGGAGGTAAGGTTGGAGAGGTTCAGAAGAGGGATGGATTCGAGTGGGCCAGGCAGTCAGGGAAGGCTCATTGGACGAGGGAGCAGATGCATGGGATGAAGAAAACTGTGTCCGTCTCTTCAGCCAGATGCAGGATCCCCAAAAGCCAAGGACATCTTTGCAGGCTTTCTGGCAGCAGAGTCCGGCCACCCAGGGTTTAGCACAGCCATGACAGTAGACTTGTTGGCTGGCCTTTCTCACTCCTGCCTCCCACTGTCTCAAAGCAGCCAGGGTTGAGGTGTAAGACTGTCCTGTCCTGCCCTTGTCATTCACTTTCCCCTTTAGCAATCCTTCAAATGTCAGAGCTGGGAGGGATCTCAGAGGTTCAGCTACCTCATTTCCCATTTATGAAAACTGGAGGCCAGAGAGGGTTGGTGACTGGCCCAAGGTCACACAGCCTGTTGGTGGCTAAATGGGACTAAAACCAAGCTCCTTGATTCTTTTCCTGGTCCTTTCCATGACATGGCCCTGGCCTCCTTTCAGCCAAAGGACAGTGTCCACCAATTCATACTTCAAGTGTTTAATCTTGGCCTCTGGGCAGTAGCCCCTGTAGAGGGAAGGGCTGCTGCTGCTACTGCTGCCTGTCATCAGATCATGGGTCTAAAAAAGACTTCAGGGTCTATCTAGCAAGGGACCAGCCTCTTGTTTTACAGATAAGGAAACTGATGTCCCAAAAGGTTTAGTGGCTTATCCAAGGTCATACAGGTCCATCTAGTCCAATCCCCTTATCTTACAGAGAAGGAAACAGGCCCTGAAAGTTTAAGTCATTTGACCAAGGTCCCATAGATAGTAAATAGCTAAGGCAGGATTTTAGCCCAGGTCCTCTGAGGCCAGAGAGACAGTGCTTGGCCCACTGGACAATGCTCTCCAGGTACCTTCTCTGCCTCCTTCCCAGTGGAACCAGGTATTGACCTTACGTATATTTTCTCCCTCTCCCAAAGGAATGGTATTTGCAGAGGCATCTTCTTGTGATTGTGGAGGAGAGAGGAAGAAGGGAATAAGCATTTATATATCACCTACTGTGTACTGGGCTTGATGCTAAGTACTTTTTACAGTATTATCTCATTTAATGATAGGGATTGAGAGGAATGACCAGGAGGTCCATACCACCTGGTGATCAAGAGGTTTCATTTTTGTGGTTCATTCTTGTAATCAGGTCATATGTCCCCCAAGAAGCACAGCTATCTCCTGCCTACCTCCCCTAGCTCCACAAGACAAATCTCTGAGCAACTGAACACCCCCTAAAAAAGTGCCTCCCCAGAGCAAGCATTCAGTCCCCCTGACCCAAAGAACTGCTTCAAACCCAACATTGAATCCAGCAACAGAGATAGAGAACAGAGCCCGGATGGGGGGAACTCCGTGTCTTAAGGGGTAGGTATGGTGGTGATATGTTGCTGCTGGGAACTGAGGCGGATCCAGGGAGGCAGCTGACTGGGGACAAAGAGGCATTCACCTTTGTCCCCTGAGAGGAAATGCCTCTCTTTTTCCTAAATTAGGAACCAAATATCTATTCCTGCCTATGGGGGAGAGAATCACTGAGGCAAATACTGGAGACCCTTGAAACCGACACTCTCCTTCTGGGTGGGAATTTCCCATCTAGAGGAAAGTCCTGGGTTCACATTTCACATCTGGTGCTTCCTACCTGTGTAATGCAGCCACAAGTTGTTTAATCTCTGTGCCTATGAAGAGAGTAAGTTGGAGCAGAATAGGGCTTAGCCTGTCCTGGGCCTTTGGCAGGTAGGTAATCCTGCTCAGAATCCGATTGGTTGCCTCTAGTCACAATGGAAGGAAATGCTCAATGCAATTAGAACTTAGTGAAAAGAAAGATGTGGGTTTTTTCCTTAAGTTTATGGATCCCCTGAAATCTATCCATGGACCCTGGGACTAGATGGCCAGTGTGCTCCCTTTCTCTAGATTTCTGTATGGCCCCATGATGCCTCCTTTCAAGATTTGGTCACTGCCCTTTGTCACACTGTACCCTCTTTCTACTCCTTTCTAATGCCCTTATACACTGGAAGTGTTCAGATCTCAAGCAGTAGACAGCTGGTGTGTGTGTGTGTGTGTGTGTGTGTGTGTGTGTGTGTGTGTGTGTGTACCTTCCTGATTTACTGGGTGGAAATGGAGGATGGGGGAGGAGAAGGGGGAGGGGAGCTGACAACCATCTGTGCCTATGTTCAGTTTGGCCTTTGTGGACTCTTTTTTTTTCAGAAATGGAGCTTTCTCTGGCTCCCTCTGGCCAGTCAGAGGAACCTAGGACACAGGATGCCTTCCTCCAGGTTTCTAAGAGGGCTTTCCTTAGGAAAGGACCAGAACCGGGCTGTCCTAAAGACACAAGATGGAGGGGGGCAAGGAAGGCCAGTGTGCAGCAGGGCCAGTCTGTGTGTGTGTATAAGCCTCAGATCCCCCCAGATTAGCTCCCTCCTCCTCTCCTCCTCCCCCACCTAGGTTCCCTTCTGTTTCCTGTTTCTTACACACACCCCTATGTATGCACACTACTTCCAATGTTAGAGTGTAAGCTTTTTGAGGGCAAGATCTGCTTTGCTTCTGTCCTTGTATCTCCAGTATGTAGCATCATGCTTGGTCCACAGTAGGTGCTTAATATATTCTTGTAGACTGACTGCTGCCCCTCAGGTGGACTCCAGCCCTCGCTGAGCTGCAGTCTGGGAACTTGGTCATCTCTGTTCCCTCAGAGAGCATCAGATTAAGGTGACACTCTGCCAAACAAAGTGGGGAGGGGAAGGGTAGTCTGTCCCCTCCCTGGAGAATCAAGTATCTAGAGTTTCAGCCTGCTTCGCCCCACCCCATTCCTAAGAGAGGTCTCCAGAGTCTACCTTGGGTTGTCTTTATCGGTGGATAGCGTCCACACCTGCTTCCATTTCCCACCTGCCCTGCTTGCCCACCAGCTTCTTAAGGACAAAACCTTCTGGGAAGGCCAGCTTCCTCTGTCTCCAGTGCCTGGGAATCCCAGCCAGAATGCCCAGTGGATGGAGTGGGTGACCAGTAGTGCAGCAGAGGGCCTGGACCTGGGAGCCCAGACCCAGACTTCCGTACATTGGCTTACTCCTGCCGGGAGATGTGTTTGAAGGAAGTAGGCAAGACTCCAGAGGCAGAGCAGGGCTGTGGATGTAGAACAAAAGACATTAACTTTAACATCTTCCATTGGGGCCCTGTTCTGTTTAATTAAAAGGCTGTAGAGTTATTGGGGACACAGGGGAAATTAGGAGTGTTCTGGTCTTTCTTTCTCCCCCAAGTCTTTCCATTAGAATTGTGGTAGCTGATGGCTTGAGGTCTGACCTGTAAGGTTTGAGTAAGAGCATGATAGCCCTGGGGTGGATGCTCTGAAAATTGGAAGGAAAGATAGTCCCTGCCCTCAGGTAGCCTCTGCTCTAGTGAAAAATAGCCACTGTCCACTGTCCCCAGGGCGCCCTTGGTCTGGTAGGGAAAACACAGCCTCTGGCCTCAGAGAGCCTCTGGCTTTGAGCTGTGAATCCTATAGGTCTGTGTGTTCAGGGTAACAAGACATGTGAAAACTGGAGAGAGGGCAAAGGAGGTGGGAGTGACTGGAGTGACTGAAGTCAGGTGGGAATTGGCCTAGGAAGGGTTCCTAGAAGCCAGGTAGGGAGATGTGGGTACAGGAGAGGAGGTGTCTGTGTGTGTGTCTGTCTGTCTATGTGTGTCTGTGTGTGTATCTGTGTATGTGTGTGTGGGTCTGTGTCTCTGTGTGTGTGTCTGTGTCTGTATGTCTATGTGTGTGTGTGTCTATCTGTGTCTCTTGTGTGTCTGTGTCTTCATGTCTATGTGTGTGTGTGTCCCTGTATATGTCTGTGTCTCTGTGTGTGTCTGTGTCTGTGCGTCTGCATGTGTGCATGTGTGTCTGTGTGTGTATATCTGTGTGTCTGTGTCTGTGTATGTATGTGTGTATCTGTCTATATATGTGTGTCTCTGTGTGTGTCTGTGTCTCTGTGTGTGTGCACGTGTGTGCATGTGTGTCTGTGTGTGTGCGTGTGCATCTATCTCTGTGTCTGTGTGTATCTGTGTGCCTAGCAGCCCACTGGCCAGGGATGCTTCTGTCATCAGTGACTTCCTTTGTCCTTTTTCAGGCCTCCAAACCCAAGGTGAGCATCCCTCTCTCTGCAATCATTGAGGTCCGGACCACCATGCCCTTGGAGATGCCTGACAAAGACAACACTTTTGTGTTAAAGGTGAGGCCTGTGGGAAGGGATGGAGGTGGAGGGGAGGTCAGGAAGGGCACGGGGCAGGGCCTCCTGATGCTTCCTCCATTGTGCTGCACTGTCTGTCATTCATGACTAGCAGAGTCAAAGAATGTAGGTCCTAACCTGGACCCCATTCCCACAGATCAAGTCTCGGTTTCTCTGGGATTCACTTTGCCTATCTGTGAAATGGGGAGAAGTGTTTATACAGGGCTTTGAGCTTCTGAGAGGACCTTTGGGAGGCCTCAACTTTCCAGGATGGAGGCGTGGAGCTGTTGGAGGCCCAGGCCTCAGAATCCTCGTCCCGTGCCCAGTACCTCTCTCGCCTTTTCCCCTTGCCCTTCCCCTAGGATATAAAGGGGGAAAAGTCAGATTGCAAGATCCCTGAGGGGAGGGACGGTTTAATTTTTGTCTTTATGTTCCCATTGCTTGAGACACTGCCTGAAATACAGTAAGTGTTTAATAAATGTCGATTGATTGACAGGAAGTTCTTGCAGAGCACAAAAGATCCGAGCTTCACAGCTGGAAGGGACCTCAGAGGCGGTCTAGTCCAACCTTCCATTTTACAGAGGGAGAAACTGAGGCACAGAGTGGTTCAGTGACTTGTCCAAGGTCACATGGTTTACACGGTGATAGAGGAAGAATTCAAATCCAGGTCCTCTGACTCCAAACCAGCACTCTTTCTGCCTCACCATCTTGCCCCCTACCAGGCATCTGAAACTGGGTACAGCCTCTGCTGGCCAGGTTCCCCCACCTAATGCCCAAATCAAAGCTGGATGTGGGTGTGGAGTGGGAAGGAGGGAGAGATGGAAAGAGAAAGGAAGAAAGGAAAGAAGGAAGGAAGGAAGGAAGGAAGGAAGGAAGGAAGGAAGGAAGGAAGGAAGGAAGGAAGGAAGGAAGGAAGGAAGGAAGGAAAAAATGAAAGGATAGATGGAAAAGGAAGGAAGAAAAGAGGGAAGATGCAAAGAGAGAAGAGAAGGATGGAAAAAGAGGAAGGAAGAAAGGAAAGGAAGGGAGGAGAGAAGGAAGGAGGGATGGAGGGATGGCCAAGTACTCACTAGAGATACAAATAAAAAGCAAAAACAGTCCTTTGGGGGCAATCGTTTATTCACTGAACAAGCAATCATTAAGCACCTACTGTGAGCCAGTCATAATGCCAGGCTCTGGCGATCCATAGACAAATAGGAAACCTTCTCAGCCCTCCAAGAACTTACACTCTAAATGCCACAAATGTACATAAATAAATATGGCAGATATAAAGTATTTCCCTATATTTTTTATTTAAATGTTTAATTTTTTCAATCAGCAAGCATTATTTTCTCCCCTTTTCCTCTCCCATTAGGAGGAAAAGCAAAACCCTTGTAATAAATAAAGAAGCAAAAGAGATTCCCACATTGGCCAGGTCCAAGAACGTGGCCCTCCTTCTGCATCCTGGGCCCCTCTGTCAGGAGATGGGCAGCGTTTCCTCTCTGGTCCTCTGTAGTCATGGTTGTTTGTTACATTGAGCCAAGTTCAGAGTATTTTCCTTTGAGGCATGGGCACTAGCAGCCAGTGGGCTCAGGAAAGGCCTCTGAGGCAGATGGCACCTGGGCTATGCTTTGAAGGAAACTAAGGATTCTAAAACGGGGAGGTGAGGAGGGAAGCCATTCCAGGCATGGAGGAGACCGCAAAGGCCAAGAGAAAGGATGTTTGATATGGGAAACAGCAAGGAAGTGGCCTTGGCTGGACAGCAGAGCCTGTGAAGGGGAATGAGGTACAAAAAAACCCAGAAAAGTTTTAAAATAGCAATCAAGGGACCTAGTGTTTTATCTTAAAAGCAATTGGGAGCCATGGGAATTTCTTGAACAGGGAGCACTGTGGTCAGATGGGTACTCTAGGAGTATCGCTTTAGCAGCTATGTCAAGGGTGGATTGAAAAGGAAGGGGTCTGGAGGCAGAGACACCAACTAGGAGGCTGACAGCCTGAGAGGTGACGAGGACCTGGACTGGGCTGCGGGCTGTAGGAGCACAGGCAAGGTATGGCTGGTTGATGTGCTGTGAAGGTGGAATCAGCAATGCTCGGCAACCCACTGGACACAGGGATGAGAGGGAGAGATAAGAGAGTTGAGAGCCAGGGCTTCAAGTTCCAGATCTGACATTAAGGCGTCTCACTCACCTGAGCCTCAGGTGACTCATTTTTAAAATGGGGATAATGATATTTTATAGGGCAGCTAGGTGGTGCAGTACACAAAGTGCAGGAAGACCTGAGTTCAAATGTGGCTTGAGACACTTATTTCACCCTGGGCAAGTCCCTTCACCCTGTTTGCCTCAGTTTCCTCATCTGTAAAATGAGCTGGAGAAGGAAATGGCAAACCCCTCCAGTATCTCTGCCAAGAAGAGCCCCCATGGGGTCACAGCGAGTCGAACGTGACTGAAAAACAGCTGAAAAACAATGACATTTTATGCTGTCTTCCTCCCAGAGTCACTGTGTGGGTTACACAAGATAGCAGAGAGGACCCCTCAGGAAGGTCAAGCATCACTATTATTCTCTACATGGTAGATCTTCCTCATTGTCCCTTCTCTGGGATGGGGAGGATCAGACCCGAGAACAGATGTGAAAATACTTTGGGGAAGCAGAAGATGCAAAAGGTGTTTTTCTGTCTCATGCAGATGATTCTGAGTACTCTTGGCGTTCTAGCTGCAGGACTGGCCTTGGAGAAAGAAGAGACTTGAGTTCAAATCTCACCTCTGATGCTGGCTAGCTTTGTGACACTGGCAAGTCACTTGACTTTGCCTCAGTTTCCTGATCTGTTAACATTTTTTTTAAAAACCCTAATCTGTGGGGTCTCTCCCAAACCTAAGTCTGTACTCCTACATCCTCTTTTGGTTTCAGTTTCTTCCTCCGTAAAATGAGAGGTATGGATTCATTGGCCAGCTCTGACGATCAGTGCCCTACCTTCCCCTTCCCACCAGAGGAGCCTCTCTGATGAGTCTCTGGGTTTCCCATGTCTACCAGTTTGGCTTTCTGAGTATTGTTACAAAGTTAACCCCTCCAAAAAATTTAAGTAAAAATAAATAAAAATAAAAACCCAAAACATTTAAATGTAAAAAATAAACTTTAAAAATTTAAACATGCAGAAAAGGGTAACCACCCTTCCAGTTTCTGGGTTACACCAGCCACATGCCAGTCAGTGTTGTAGGTGAGGGCTGGGAGCAGGGTTGAGAGGGATTGGGGGAGTGCAGGAAAAGGTTTGTCATTATTTACTCTGTTTCGTGGATTTGCCACCATTTGCTGGGCATCATTGAGTTTGGTGCTTCTGAGAGCATAGGTCCACCCTTCTTTGCCCATCAAAGCTTAAACCATCCCCTTGACTTAAGTACCACTTTCTGGTCAGGGTGGGCTTATCTTCATGCTACCTACCAGACTCTTGGACAGAGTGTCTAGGGATTTAAGCCACTGATGTCCCCCGACCTCTGTAATTCAGGGCAAACAAGAAGAACCAGCATAGTTGAGGGGAAGGCTCATAGATGGATGGAAAGATAGAGCATTTATTAAGTAATTACTTGATGCCTAGTGCTGTGCTAAGCACTAGGCTTATAAAGAAAAGCATGCCAGACAGTCACTGTTCTCATGGAGATTGCATTTTAAAGAAAACAACATATAAAGGGGAATAGGAAAGCGAGGGCTGGAAAGACCCATCCATGCACAATGACCATGTGCACTAGTGATGTCCTGGAAAGTCCTGTAACTGAGCAAGCCTAGGGAGGTTCTAGGAGCAGGGTCTAGCTTTCCACTGGGGAAGGGATGGAGATGGCATGGCTGGAGATAACCAGGGAGGCCTAAAATTTAGAGTCAGGAGACCTGAGTTCAAATCCCAGAGTCTGCCATTTATTACCTTGTGACCTTAGATTAATTACCTACATGACCTCTCCAGGCCTCATTTTCCCCACTTGTGAAAAGAGTTAGTTGGACTTCTAAGGTCCCTACCCATTCTCATGCAATGATCCCTCCAGGCTACCCCATCCTGGAACATCTGTTAACTCTGAGAGGAAGTCAGTTTCCTCTCTTGTCCAGGCATCAGTAGTTAGACAGCCCCAGGAAGGGCTTCTCAAAGTGAAAGCCACCTTGGTGAGAAAGGGGAAATAGCATCTGCATCAGGCCTTGTGGGATGTGCCACCCAATAATGAACCTTTAAATCTACCCCATCCCCATTTTAGGCTCTGTTCCATTGCATTCCCTTCCCTGGGCCTGCCTTCTTGGGGAAGGACGGCCTCTGGGAGTGCCCACTCTAACGTTCTGGTGTCTTCCCAGATCTGCTGGGATATAGGGCAAAGGAAATACCTAAGTCCCTCCTGGGCAGTGATTCATGAGCGAGGAAGGATCCCACCAACCACTGCTACCTTTGAAGACTCTGTGCCAACTCTTTCTACCTGGGATAACCATTGTCTACATTTGCCCTGGTTCGATCATGCCTTGTCTACATCCTCCAATGGTCTGACCAATGGTCAGACATTCATTCTACACAGACTTTAGGCTTAGTTGTATCTTTCCTCTGAGATGCTTTGGCCTTTTCATTTAGGGCAAGGACCATGTGCTTTACAGAGGCACTGAATGAAAGCTTATGGATCAGCTGAGGACCCCCAAATTATCATCTCTAGGGAGACCCACAAAGGGTATGGCTAGCAGAATCACAAAGTCATAGAATCCGAAGAGTTGGAAGAAACCTCAGAAGTCATACCCACGGCCTGACCCATACTCAGATCTTGAATTCCATTTTCAACTGGTCTTCTGGCCTCTGCCTGAAGATACCCAGTGATGGAGAGCTTACTACCTGTCTGTTACTCCCAGAGGCATCTCATTCTATTTTTGTTCTTGCTGATGTTCAGTTGTCTTAGTTATTCCCAGCTCTTCGTGACCCCCTCTGGGGTTTTCTTGGCAGAGACAATGGAGTGGTTTGCCATTTCCTTCCCCAGCTTGTTTTACAGATGAGGATACCGAAGCAAACAGGGTTAAGTGACTTGCTCAGGATCACTCAGCTAGTAAGTGTCAGAGGCCAGATTTGAACTCAGGAAGATGAGCCTTCCTGACTCCAGGTCTGGCGCTCTGTGCACTATGGCTCCCCTTAGCAGCCCCCATTCTATTTTTGGATAACTGGAATTGTTAAAGAGTTTTCTTCATGTTGAACTGATACCGGGCTCGCTATAACTTCTGCCTGTTGTCACTACGTCTTCCCTCTGGAAGAACTAGTCGAACCTCTCTCCCTGATGACCAACCACCTTTCATATTTTTGAAGACAGTGATTGTGTTTCAGCCTTTCTGTTCTCCAAGCTAAATATCTCCAGTTCCTTCAGGCGACCCTTCCTTGTAGCATGTGATTTTTTTCTAGTCCCTCCTGATCTTAGTTATGTTACCCTCCTCTTGACGTCTCTCAGTTTGTCTATGTCCTTAAAACATTGCGCCCAGTA
Source organism: Phalanger gymnotis (assembly GCA_028646595.1). Taxonomy (NCBI): domain Eukaryota; kingdom Metazoa; phylum Chordata; class Mammalia; order Diprotodontia; family Phalangeridae; genus Phalanger; species Phalanger gymnotis. The sequence goes on from CM053627.1 coordinate 17,730,195, forward strand.
CTGGATACAGTATCCCTACCCCCAGCACCACCCCAATGTGTTCTGGACAGGAAGAGAATGACAGGACCTCCTTTGTCTTGGACACTCAGTCTGCCTTATTAGAGCCTCCAGTCAAATGAGCTCTTTTTGGCCATGCTCTAGACCCCTTTAGAGCCCCACCCCCATGCCCTGGGTTTTAACTATTTTTTGCCTGTCTCACCTACTCACTGTACTCTTTTTTTTTGCAATCGCTTTTTCGAAGCCAAGTTTGTGACTTTACCATTCTCCAAGGATCAGTGGCCAATCCGAAGACCTTTTGGGATCTGAATTATCTTGTCTAACTAGAAGTCCCCCAAATAAAAAGATAAAGTAATTGCTGCTGTCTTGGCAGGTCAAGATACCAAGATAAAGTAAGAGCCTGATGGTTTAAGAGCAGAAATGGCCAATCCCCAGGGGGCTCATTCAGCACCCTCTCTTTGCCCACGCTTCTGCTTGTGGGCTGAGATCTGCTCAGCAGTTTCCTTGCTCATGCTGTGACCTCAGTCAGGCCAGCCCCCACCCTTACCTCCCCATTCTGGAGCAGCCAGCGGCAGAATTCAGGTCTGCCCACCAACTATATAGGAAAGAGGAAACAGCCTCTGCTTCAGGCAGCAGCATTCAATCAGAGACCTAGATGATGGTGATGGTGGTGGTGGTGGTGGTGATGATAATAGCAGCTAACATTTATATAGTACCTGCAATATGCCAGGCACTGTGCTGTGTGCTTTACAATTAGTACCTCATTCAATCCTCACAATCACCCTGGGAGGTAGATGTTATTATTATCCCCATTTTCAGATAAGGAAACTGAGGCAAACAGGTTAAGTGACTCACCCAGGGCCACTCAGACTTGAACTCTGGTCTTCCTGCCTCCAGGCTATGAGCTTTATCCACTGCACCACCTAGCTGCCCCAGAACAGAGGGAACTGGAGCCAAGTATGTGTGGTGAGGAGAGGAGGCTGCACCAGACCTGAAGGAAAGGGGACTGGCATCTAGCTGGGGCCAGTTCTGTCCCCACAGAAGTCACTTGGGACAGTGACTAAGGCCAATGAAAAATGAATTCTTCTATGTGAGAGGAAGTGGAGACACTAGATCTTCTGACCCAAAATCTAGTGGGTTTTTTCTCCCATGTCACACTGTGGCCTACAGCGTTAGGCGTTCACCTTCTAACACTGTCTTGAAAAGCAAGACAAGAGTGACTCATCTCCAGTCCCATGATGCTTTTTCTTTTTGCCATAGGTCAGCACGGGACAGCAGTGTTTTTCTTCTGCCTACTAAGTGTGGCCCTTACCTTCCTGTTAAGTGTAGAATTTCCAAAGGTATTATTCAAGGGTGGAAGGCCCTAAGGCCAAGCTGTGGTCAGCATGGGGCAGCCAGACTTCTTTCCTCAGTGGCAGCGGCTTTTATCTCTAAGATGGAATTCATCGATGAGCTCCCTGGGAAGGGGCTGCAGCCTCTTGAGCCATCTCCCCTCCCACACAGTTTTCCCCATCATGTGAATTAGTTACAGTCACCAGAATTTCATGTATTCTCTCTCAAGCCAACTTCCTCTTCAGAACCTTGGTCTGTAGGATCTTACATGCTCCATCTATGAACTTTTGGAAATCTACTCTTCTGAAGTTTAAGGTCCACATAAGACTGTGATCGACACCCCCTTCCTTCCTGTCACAGGTTGTAAAATGGCATGGCCTCTCTCTGCCAAGTTCCCACTGTTCCTAGCCAGGGATGGGAATTGCCAGGGAAGCTGTTCTCTCCTGTCCTCAAGTGAGATTACTTAAGAATGATCCCTCTTCTGAGCTGTGAGAAAACAGGTACTTCATGGGGCTGGGAACTGGTCTAGCCATTCTGAAAAATAATTGTGAAATTCTGTCCCCAAAGCTATTCAACTCCACATACCCATTGACTCAGTGATAACTGCTAGATCTCTCCCTGCCAAAGACATCAAAGGAAGAGGCAAAGGACCCATATGAACAAAATTTTCCCCAGCAGCTCTTTTTTGTGGTGACAAAGACTTTAAAACTAATGGGGTGAATGTGATGGAACACTATTGTGCTGAGGGAAATGATGAAGGTGATGGTTTCAGAGAAACCTGGGAAAACTTGTACGAACTGATGTAGAGGGAAGCAAACAGAACCAGGGGAAGAGTTTGTACAGTGACAACAATGTTGCAAAGACAACCTTGAAAGATTTAGGAGCTTTGATCAGTAGAATGGCCAAGTTTGTCCCCCAAGTGACTAACAATGAAACCTGCTGCCCACTTCCTGATAGGGAGGTTATAACTCGGTGCACAGCAAGACCTTTTTTTTACCCTTTGGGCCACAGCCAGTGCGGGAATTTGCTTTGCTTGACTATACAAGCTTGTAACTGGGGTTTGGTTTTGTTTTTTCACTTTCTCAATTGGGTTTGGGAGGGAGAGAAGTCAAACAGTTTTTTTAAAAAAAAATAATTATTTTTTTAAAATTTCCTTCTTCTCCCAAGAGGATCCTCGGGGCATTGAACTGAATATTGGACCCTTGAGGAAGGATGTAGAGACTCAGTCCTGTCTCTGATGACTGGCTCCCTCCTCAGCTCCAACTACACTTAATGTTCACCCTGAGAGATAGCGTGACGGATACTGGGAGTCAGGAAAACCAGAGTTCAAATCCTACCTTTGACATACTAGCTGCGTGACCATTGGTAAGCCACTTAATCTCAAGAGCCTCAGTTTCCTCATCTGTAAAATGGGAATATTGGACTAGCTAACCCCTGGGGTCCCTTCAAATTTTGAATACATGATCCCATCAACTTCCTCTGAGCTATTTCCTAGGCTGGGGCCCCAAAGCTGACCTCCATACTCTGCCATAGAATCATAGTACCATAGATTCAGAGCTGGAAGGAATCACAGAGGTTGTCTAATCTAATCCCCTCATTTTATTAATGAGGAAACTGAGGCTGGAGAGGTTACAGGGTGACCCAGCTAGCAAATATGTGAGGCAGGATTTGAACCCAGGTGTTCATGACTCCAGTTCAGTTATCTCTATCTACTACACCAGAGGTATCACACACTCAGGCCATGAGCCACATGTAGCCCACGAAACTTCTGAGTGCTGCCCAAACTAGATTAAAATGTAATTGGGAAACATCGAACAAAATAAATAAAAATACAAGAAAATATAGATAATATTCATGTTTGGCTTTCTAAGTTAACGCGTGTCCCTCAAATCCTAAACTAGAGCTTAGTAGCCCCCAATTCTACTTAAGTTTGACACGACACCGGCCTGTCTCCCTTCTCTGGCACTAAGAGGGCCCAGGTGACACCCCAAGTCAAGAGTGAGTAGTTTCTTGTGAGGTGACTTTGGGTGTGGCCGGGCCATCCCCATTCCCCATCGAGCTCTCCTCTAGAGTAGAGAATTCAAGCCTGATCTCATGCTAATGCCTTCCTTCTGTTCATTATCTCTGCTCTATCCTGTATTTATTTTATATGTACGCAATCATTTTCATGTCCTCTCCTCCATCAGAATGTGAGATCCTTGCCAACAGGGACTCTTTGTCTTTCTTTGTATCCCTAAGACTAAGCACATAGTAGGTGCTTACTAAATCCTTGTTGACTGACTAACTCAGAGTTCATCGATGTGGCCCAGAAAAGTAAAAGGACTTTCTCAAAATCACAAAGTGAAGAAATAGCATGGCTAACAGTGACTGCTTGCCTTCGTCACCACAGCATGGCTTGACCCAGTTGGCATTACTAATGTCCTCACGGGTTCCCTCTTTGTGCCCATTTCCGGCTTGCTCTGCTGGAGAAAACCACAGAGAGCCCCCAAGTTTCTCTTCCTCTTTTGCTTGTCTGCTCTCCGAGGAGAGCCAGCCAGGATGGTGCTGATGGGGGAGTGTGCAGTGGGGGACAGGGAGTCTAATGTCCTGTTTATGAACCCACAAAGCCTCTGATATGCAAATGTTCCTAATGCAGGTCACCAGAGTGTGAGAACCTCCCAAGCTTTAGCAAGCCCTTAGCCCCCTTCATCCCCCAGAAGTGGGGTGAGGAAGAGGAGGAGAAAGGCAGCAGCTCAGCCTTTAAAAGAATAAAAAAAAGGCACAAGCAAAATGGGAGGGGGCTTCTTGGAGGCTGGTGACTGCTGCCTCTTGCTGCCCATCCGCCCCTTTTCCCAGGCTCCCCATTGAATCATCTTGTCTTTGCTATTTCTCGGCTGTCCCTGGACAGGCTAAAGTTGCCACGGTGATGGGGCTTCCTGTTGAATGGGGCAGGCTCCCTGCCATCCTGGCTACCGCCGCTGCTACTCCTCCTCCTCCTCCCTGGATAAAGGGCTGTTTGTGAACAGGCAGACCTCTGATTTCCCTGGTCTCTTCCAGGCTGCTTGCTCTCCCAGCTGTTCCCTTTCCCAGAGCTCAGCCATGGAGCAAGACTCCTGTTCAGTACTGAGGGCAAAAGGCTTCAGGACCAGCTTGGATTAGATGCCACCCTATCAGAACCAGAACTAAAGCGTTGTGCCTGAGCCAAACAGAATGAACTGTGTCCTCAGACTCTGTTGGGAAAAGCACCTGAAAAAAGGGAGCGCCCCCCCCACCATGAAGTGGTAAGGGGTGGAAGAGCTCACCTGGATATGCCCAAGGATGCCATCTGGTAGCTTTCTCTGTTCACTATTTATTTTTGCTAATTAGATGCTAAGCTCAATTGTTTCTAGACGGCAGAAGGACTACAAGTACTATCAGCACACCCTAAATTTTGGCACCCTGAGACACAACCTTGGTCACCCTACCCTAGTTACAGCTCAGGCCCCTAGTGCCCAGTTAGAGACTTTCATGATTAAGGACTTTCCCGGAAGTGCGTCACCCCCAGAGCCAACAAAGCTAGAATGATGAAGTCTGTCTTCGGGGAGTACCCATATTTCCTTTCCAGAGCCCCCTTTTCATTTTGGGCAGCCTACAGTCAGCCCAGACAACTTAGGCCCCTTCTTTGCTCAAAATAGATTTGTTCTCATCCTTATCCCTCTATTCCTGCTCTCTGCTGGGGGTGGGGGGCACAACCTTGCCAAGTGCCCCTGGGTGCCTCCAAGGTAACAGTCACCTTTTCTTAGACAATCAGTATCTTTCCAAGACACTGGAAGGCTTCTCACAGCAGTGCTGGGGGCATCAAGGCAGGCTGGTGAGGAAGAGAGAAGAGTGGGAGGGAGGGAATGCTGAGGGAGCCTTTTGCTGGAGGTGGAGGAGACAGTGTCGGGCTCAGAGTCTGGAAGACTTGAGTTTGAATCCAGCCTCAGACGCTTATGTGGCTGTATGACCTGGTCAAGTCGTATGATCTCTCTACACCTGTTTCCCCATCTGAAATGGGGATAATTACAGCTCCTGTTTTCCAAAGTTGTTATAATTTAATGTAAAGCGCTTTGCAAACCTTTAAGCACAAGGTAAATCTCAGCTATTATTATCACCAAGTTCTGCCTGAGGTTAACTTTGGTCTAGAATCTGGCCCCTCCTAGTTGGTCGATTACTTCATTAAACCACAGAATTTCAGAGCTGGAGGGGACCCTAGGGGCCGTCTGGTCCATTCCACCCCAGTAATTTGTAGGAACAGTGATCAAGGTCAAAGAATGGGTTTCAGCCACCCTTCCAGGGATGGGTTGGCTCTCTCTCTGGCCATTTTCCTCCTCCTTGCCCCTTGTGACTCTGTGTTGGGGAGGGAGAAGAAAGAGCGGACCATGATGTTCTGCCAGTTAGACAGGGTGGTACAGTGGTTAGAATGCTGGGCCTGGAGTCAGGAAGACCTGAGAGCAAATCTGGACTCAGACACTTACTAGCTGTGTGACCCTGAGCAAGTCACTTAACCTTGGTTTTCCTCAGTTTCCTCATCTGTAAAAATGTGGATGATCATAGCACTTACCTCCCAGAGTTGTTCTGAAAATCATATATGATAATATTTGTAAAGCCTTTATCATAGCAGCTGGCACATAGTAAGCACTTTATAAATGTTAGTTGTCATTCATTCACCTTCTTTTCCCCATTGGGCTTAGGTGGAGAATGGAGCTGAGTACATCCTGGAAACTATCGATTCCCTACAGAAACACTCATGGGTGGCTGACATCCAGGACTGCACAGACCCCGGGTAAGCAGCAGGAGGCTGGAGATAGTGACAGAAAGGAGGTGGAGGGTGTCACATTTGGATGGCGCAGAAGGAAAGGGGCCATGAGTCAGTGAGACAGCCCCCTGTGCCTGGCCTTGAGACAGATGGATAGGACCTGATTACGAGGTCCACTCACAGTGAGAATGCGTTACTTCTCATTTCCCTCCTGAGTTCATGGGCCTCCGTGAATTTCACATTTCCTGTGTCACTAGAAGACCAGCTGCATCATGTTAGGCTGATTCGGGCAGGACCCCACCCTGACATAGTCATACTTTCCTTCCCTTTAGGATTTGGGGGCAGACATCGCATGCTTCCATGGGCTGATGCAAGGGCTTAGAGGGGAGCCGAATTCTTTTGGGGGGCAGAGCAACCTGAGTTATGTCAGTAATGGAAAATTCCCTCCTTCCCTTTTTCTCATCCGCCACATCCCAGAACTGACAATTCTTTTGTAACCCAGCCTCTGGGACAGACAGCCCAGACTCTCTCACAACGACCTTTGCCCACACTGAGTCAGATGAGAGGGAGGGCTCTCTGGGGGTGAGCTAGAAGGCTGGACGTCTCAAACTTCATGAACCTTGGCCTGACTAGGGAAGAAGGCTTGTCTGTATGGTCAGTTTTTTATAGTGCAGGGTCCAGCACATGGTAGTTTAGGTGCCCAATGAATGCTTGGTGACTCAGTGAGTAGGGTAGTGTCAAGTTACTCTTTGACTTTGGACAAATCACCTCTCTGGGCCTCCTCAGTTTCCTCCATCGGACTAAAGGACCTCAAGGTCTCTTCCAGCCGTAGATCAATGGCCTTCTGACTTTGTCCCAATTTTTGACAAAATGGCAGATGCAGAGAAGGCGGCGCGTGAGTTCCAGTGTGAGAGGCCACCAACAAGTTGAGTAATCAGGCAAGTCTACGTAAAAGGGACTGCCCTGAGATTGAGCTTTCGAGGGCTGTAGGAAGTCTGCTCATTCCAGACCTGGTAAACGTCATGAGCGATTTAAGGCTTGCCAAGGGCTTTCTGTCGATTCTCTCACTTGATCCTCACAACCCTGTGGGACGACAGATGCTCTATGGTCATTTCACAGATGAGAAAACTGAGGCTGAGAGAACCTGGGTGATGCGGCCGTTTAATGTCCAGTACTCTCTAGAATGTCCAGAGGTGGACTTGATTGAGTCTGAGACCCACACACAACATCCTCTGGGAGAAATCCAGCCATTAGTGGGTGGTGTGAGACTGGAGCTTAGGAAAGAGATCCTGAAGCACATTTACAAAGATGATAGAGTGTGATATCCCATAGGGTCATGGATTTGAGAATTGGGACAAACCTCAGAGATCATTGAGTCTGGCGATCTCATTTAACAGATGAGGAAACTGAGGCACGGAGTGATTTTTTTTTTAAAGTGGTTTGCCCAGAGTCACACAACTAGTAAATGTCTGAGGTAGAAATCGAACCCGTGTCCTCTTGATGTCATGTCCAGTGTTGTGTCCACCATTGCTGCACCTCTGACTGGGAGTCATTTGCTATTTTGCCCCACAATGAGTATAGGTAACTCATTTAAGCCTCACCAGTAAACCTTCCACTACTAGACTTCCCCCTCTAATTGAGGCAGGAAGAAAGGCATCAGCCACACAGGGTGACCCAGAGCAGAATTCCAACGGGGATGTAGGAAACATCTACAGTCGCTCAGACACTGTGCTAAGGGCAAGGGACACAGAGTTCCTGTTCTAATGGGTGAGACAACCTGTGAGTGGCCATCCTGTTAAGATCTACACAGAGACATGGAAGGTGATCTTCTAGGGAGGCGTTAGACCCCAGGGAGGCAGGGAGAGGCCTCCTGCAGAAGGGAAGATTTGAATGGAATCTCCAAGGAAGCCAGGAAGGAGAGCATTCCAGGCCTGAGGGGAAAGCTAGTACAAAAGTGCAGAGGTGGGAGATGGGGTGTCCCAAATCACAAATGGGCTAATATGGCTGGTCAGAGAGGATGTAGAGGGGAGTGAGGTATAAAAAAAACTGGAAGGATGAGAAGGAGCCAGGTTGGGAGGGGATTTCAAAGGCAAACAGAGCATTTTCTGCAGGTGTCCCAAATGTCTCAGGGCAGATTTAAGCTAGTAAGGCTTAAAAGCACGCTAAGACTTCTGGGACACCTTTTGGGATCTGAGAGATAATGGGGAACCACTGGAGTTGGAGTGTTTGGGGGAGGGGTAATATGATTAAACCTAAAAGCCACCTTGGCAGCTGAGTGGAGGATGGATTAATTAGCCACCATCCAGGCAAGAGATGACGAGGGCCCAGGCTGGGGTTGTAACCTCGTGAGTGGAGACAAGGGCACGTATATAGACAAGGGATGGTCTAAAGGCAGGAACAAGATTTGACACCAGATGGACTGTTTGGAGTGGGGGGGGGGGAGAGCTGAGGGACCAGTGGGCTGCTGAGAAAGTTCAGAAGGGGGAAGAGTTTGGGGAGGGGGTGTCACCAGTTCTGTTTGGACATGTTGGGTTTGAGATGTTCACGGGACATCCCATTTAAAGTGTCCTCTAGGCCATCAGTGGCGGGGGCCTGGAGTTCAGGGGAGAGACTAAGGCTGGCTATAGAATGAGAAATGAATCCAAGGAAGCTGATGAGGGTACCAAGCGAGGGAGCATGGAGGGAGAAGAGGAGAGGGCCCAGGGCAGAGCCTTGAGGAGCTCCCACAGTTAGCAGGCATAGCAGGAGGGCTCTATCCTTCATACACACACACACACGCGCACACACACACACACACACACACACACACACACGCACACACACACACGCGCGCACGCGCGCGCACACACACACACCTGACTGTATCAGGGTTGGGGAGGCTGCCCCACGGCCAGCTGAGGAGGTGCAGCCTGGGTCCTAGAGAGCTTTGGGTCAACTGCCTGTCTTCTGGATACTTAAGCGACAGCTTCTCCTACCCTTTGCCTGCCTGGTGTGTTTGTGGGGTGGGGGTGAGAGTGGGGGTTAGAAAACAGGATCAGAGATTCCGAGCTGGCCTTAAAGACTGCTCAGCCCAGCCCCTTCGTTGTACAGGAAGGAGCCAAACCACCACACAAGGAGCAAATGTCAGAGGCAGGATATGACCCCACTTGGGGAATGAGGAAGGTGTGTGTGCCTGGGGGTGGGTACACACACAGCAGTCAGCCCCCCAGAGAAGACAGTAAGCCCCAAACTGTGAAGGAGGTTCTTGGGCAAAAAAAGGACTTTGGGGTCATGGAGAGTGAGACAGGACTGAATGACAACGTGACTGGAGGGGGAACTCCAGGTGGGAGGGGTGACTCGAGCAAAGGCGTGGAAGTGGGACTCTTGCACCAAATCCATGCCATATTCCTACTCTGCTAAAGCAGAGAGCATGAGATGAAGTGGCCTCTTGGGTGAGCTATGGGAGAAGGCAGGACAGGAGCAGGAATCCGGAATCTGCTCTTCCTTTGCAGAGACAGTGGGGACGACATCGAGCTTTCCTCCTGTGCCCAGGGCGGCTGCCTCCCAGGCCGGGTATCTTCTTGCAGTTGTGAATTCCTCACTGAGGGTACGTGAAAGGGCAGCCCCTCGGCAGCCTTTGGGTCACCAAGGAGGGTGGTCGGCTCCACACGTGATCCCAAACTCACCTGCCAATCTCTGTCTCTCCATTAGCAGATGTCCCCCGGCCCCCGGAGAGGTGCTCGGGGGCCCCAGAATCATCACTGGGTGCAGTGGTCACAGCTCCTCACGGCAGGGCCAGGGACTCCACGGCGGAGCACTTGACCCACGTCCCTCTAGAGAACTTCCTTCAGACCCTAGAGTCTCCTGCCAGCACCAGCCACACAGGTACCTGCTGTGCCTTCTCGACATTGCTAATGGCCAATGACTTTCTCTTCTTTCTCTCCAAGTCCGTGGCTATCTAGCACTGTGGACTAGCCCCTCATCACCCCACATGGCACTCCCTTTTGCGGGGGAGTCGGGACCAAAACCAAACATGTGCTTTCATCCAGCACCTCCTGGCCATGTGGCATGGCACTTGCTCGACCACCCGGAACCTTATTTATAGCAGGCCTCTTACCCGTTCCAGTGTTCTAGGCCTGTCTGGTGGTCTGGTGAAGCCCATAGTGGCCTCCATGGAGTCCTACATTCATAAATGTAGGGAATAGTAACTGAAGGAAATGCTCAATTTCAGTTAGAAATCCGTGAAAATCAGGATCTCCTTTTTTTCTGTAGAAGTTCATGGATCCCCTCACATCTGTCCACAGACTCCTCGGGTTTCCATGGACCTTAGAGAATGAAGTGACTGGGCCAGGGTCACATAGAACCCAGGTCTTTCTGTGTGCAAGGCCAGCTCTCTGGTGGCCCTTGGACTATTATTGCCAGATCACTGGCAATCGCCCTACATTGTCCCTTTCACAATGTCATTCCCCTGCCTTCACCAGCCATCTTCAGCAGACAAAGTCCAAATTATGGAGACCTGGCCTTCAAGGCCCTTCAGGTTCTAACTCCAGCCTGCCTTTCCAGGCTTTTCTCCCACTAACCACTATGTTCCATTAGACTGGTCTCCCCACAGTCCCCCCACATTTTTCAGACCAGCTCCAAGACTTCCTGGCTGTAGGGAGCCCACCAATACAGATCAGTACCTGCTCTGCAGCTCATGGCACCCCAGAGTCATCTGGGGCCTGGAAATGTCAGGTGATTTACCCAGGGCCTCGTAGCCAGGAGCTCACCTTCACTCTGAGGCTGGCTCTCTCTCCGCCAGGCCTCTTAGGCCACCTCCAGGCACCATTTGGATCCTCACATCCAGGATTTTCATGATGTGTCTTCATCACCTTGAATACCCTGAACGCTGCTGCGTTCCTTCCTTCCCCTCCCCCCACCCCACAACCTGATTTCCTTGTCCACAGACTCATCTCCATATCTGTGGCATATCAATCTCACCCCATACCTCCTGGGCCAGTCAAGACAGAGCCCTTCCTCAGGAGCCTAGCGAGGGGTGAGGTCCACAATGCTTATTCCCCCCACTCATGTCATCGTCATCATCATCATCGTTCATTCTCTCTCTCTCTCTCTCTCTCTCTCTCTCTCTCTCTCTCTCTCTCTCTCTCTCTCTCTCTCCAGGGGAGGAATGCAGCCAGGTGGATCTGGAGATCGTCCTTTCGGACTATCCCTGGTTCCATGGGACTCTGTCCAGGATCAAGGCAGCCCAGCTGGTCCTGGCAGGAGGAGCCCGGAACCACGGCCTCTTTGTCATCCGTCAGAGCGAAACCCGGCCAGGCGAGTACGTGCTGACCTTCAACTTCCAGGGCAAGGCCAAGGCAAGTGTGGATGGGCCAGTGATGTGCGGGGTGTGGGTTGGAGATTGCAGGTTGGGGATGACAAGAGACACAGATGTGGCGAGGGAAAGAGCATTTGGGAGTGCAGAGTGTGGCCTCTGGCAGTGTGCATTCTCCTCCTGATTGTGAGAAGCCTAAGGATTGGCCAGGAACGTGGAATGGGGAACTCCCCTTCCTACACTCTTCAACTCAAGCTCCCTCCATGTTCATAGGCAGCCAGGTGATGCAGTGCGTAGAGCATGGGGCTTGGAGTCAGGAAGAGCAGAGTTTAAATCTTGCCTCTTAGTGATGCTGAGAAAGTCATTTCACCCCTCTCAGCCTCAGTTTCCTCGTCTGTAAGATTCAGTAACTTCTAAGGTCAAAACCTATGATCCTGTGGGGTGTTTGTGCCTCAGTTTCCCCATTCATTGGCTTCTAAGGTCCTTTCCAGCTCTAATTTATAGCCCTCTGATCCTGGCTTGACTGAGGTGGTCTACCTGGTACTAGACATGCTTTCACCCCATCGTCCAAAGGGGAAAACAGAGGCCCAGAGGGAGGGGAGGAGAACTCTAAGCACATCCTGGTGTCCCCACTGTCACAAGTCTTTGCTGATTCCTGCTGGCTTTGCCTCAGCCCTCTTCAGGAGCTCTTAGGTTGCAGGAGCCAGCCCTGACTCAGCCAACTGGGCACATGGGAGCAGGACAGCTGGGCCCGTCAGATGCAGTCACCCCTTGTCTGACGACAGAAAGCTATATCCACAATGAATCTTTATAGACATCTGGTCCTACCTGCCACCCAGCCAATGATGTGCTCAAGGAATGCAGGTTTTTACCAATATTGGCCCAAGAGAGATGGAAATCTTGTGCCACCCCAAAAAAGAAAATTACAGGCTAATAAAGTATCAGTAATAAGTGTATGTAAGCAGAGAGAGCAGCTGGGTGGCATAGTGGATAGAGCTCTGGGCCTGGAGTCAGGAAGACTCATCTTCCTGAGCTCAAATCTGGCCTCAAACACCTGCTAGCTGGGTGACCCTGGGCAAGTCCCTTCCCTTCCCTGGGCCTCAGTTTCTTCATCTGTAAATGAGGCCTCTGAGGGCTCTCCTAGTGCAAAGTCTAAAGAACTCCAATTTGTATTTTCACAAAATGTTTCCTGGGTCACTATGGCCCAATAATCAGTCAGGTAGTAGGTGCCTGGTTCATGGGCCCCCAGCCAGTAGATGAAGTCCACTGCATTCCTATCTTAGGCCTGCTTCAGAAATGATTTGGGGTTTTGGTGGGGTTTGTATTAGCAACACTAGTGCCCCCCATTTTGGGGGCTAGTTGAGCATTCATAGAATCATCCATCTGGAACAGGAAGGCCCTTGAGAAGTAATATTGTCCTAGTTGGCCATAATGACACAGGCGTTTTTATGGGCAACCACAGATGGCAGCCCTGGAGCCTTCCATCACAATGGGAAGGTGTGGGTGGATGCTGTGTCCACTGGCCTCCCTGCTGGCTGCAATCTGGCCCTCTGCCCTTCAGATGCTCCCATCTTCTCCTTGGAAAGGAGTACTGTTCCACATGGCTGGGGCACCCCCTGTGGGCATCTCCTCCCTTTACTGTGCAGCTGCACCAGTCTCTTGGCAGCTTTGGAGGCGTTTGCATATCTTAAAGATCATCTCAGAGTTAATGCTTTTCCCTTGAGGGGCTCTTCTCTTGGAATCCAATGTACCCTTGCCAGCCAACTTAAAAGCCAACTTCTCTGATAACCAGGTGATTAATGAATTCCCAGGCGGAAATGGGGTAATTTGTTTTGCTCTGTGAGTGGGGGCTGCAGCCATCTCCAGACATTTGGAGTGGGCAGGGATGGTATTCTAAGGTAGAGCTAAGGGCTTGGGTAGAAGGGGGAAGGGGGAAGGGGGAAGAGGGAAGGGGGTCCTTAAACAGCTATAGGAAGATTGGCCCCAGTGGGAACCCCAAAGAGAGTTTAGAGATGCTTTAGGCTGAGGGACACGAGCCAGGCTGGTGGGATTCAGGGTCCCATTGTCCAAAATGGGGTTGACCCAAGGTTCAGCTGACCTTCCTTCAGTCTCCACCGAGAGGAGACTAGAGGAAGTTAAAGTTGCAAAAATGAGAAAACCCCACTCATCCCAAGCAGCCCATGGGGATGGCTTGGCTTGCCCAGCTGGGGAGCCCACACAGTCAGACTACAAGGCCTCCCCTTGCTTGTCAGACATTCCAGCCACGCGAGCTTTCTGCAGGACAGAAACCAGCCAGGTGTAGGCTTCCGCTCACTCTCCCTCCTCATCCCTCCACAGCTTTCCATTTCCCTTTCCCTCATTCACCCTCACTCCAGACTGACTTACTCAAGACTCACTTTCCCCAGAAAACTTTCTTTGACCTCGTGATTACTATTGGACCAAAGGATCACAGAGGAGGAGCCGAAGGAGACCGTGGGAGGCGCCTGGTCCGACTCGCTCATTTTATGGGAGGGAAACCTGAGGCCCTGAGCAGGGCTCACCCTTCCTCAAGGCCTCCGAGTCATGGACCCCTCGCTCTGTGCCCCACTAACCTCCCTTACGCGGTTTTGGGAACCAGGGCGTATTTTCCTCTTTGCCGAGCATCCTAATGTCATTTCCGCTTAAGCGCTTTGGGTTTTTTTTTTTCTAGTCTTCAAGGAGACTGGGATTCCTCCAACAGCCTGGGAGGTGCTACGGCTTCTCTTCCAGACTGTGCAGGGCGGGTAGTTTGAAGTCAGGTAGACCGAGGGGGGCAGAGACAATGTCCGAGACCTCGGGCTTCCACTGACGCTAATCATCTGCCCGACTTGCTTTAGGATCATATTATCCAGAGCCAAAGGGCCTCAGAGGCCGTCCAGTCTAACCCCGCCTCTGTCCATTTTACAGATGAGGCAACCAGAACTCATGGAGCTTAAGTTACTTGCCCAAGGTCACATAGATAGCCTGAGACAGGATTTGAACCCAGAACCTCTTGACTCCAAAGCCAGGGCTCTTGTCATTAGACTATACTATCTCCTTTCCTTCTTTTCCTCTTCCCTAGTTCTCTCCTTTCTTTATTCTTTCTTTTCTTCTCTTCCTTCCTCCCTCTCTCCTTCCCTTCCTCCTTCCTTCCTTCCTGTCTTCTTTCCTTCCTTCTTTCCTTCTTTTCTTCCTCCCTCCCTCCTTTATCCTCCCTCCCTTCTTCCTCTCTCCTTCCCTCCCTTCCTTCTTCTCTTCTCCTCCCTAGCTCTCCTTCCTTCCTTCCTTTCTTCCTTTTTCTCCTCTTCTCTAGCTCTCTCCTTTCTTCCTTCTTTCCTTCCTCCCTTCTTCCCTCCTTCCTTCCTTCCTTTCCTTCCTGCCACTTCCTTCTGACTTGTGGTCTTCTCCCACAGCACCTGCGTCTGTCACTGAATGAGAATGGTCAATGCCACGTCCAGCATCTCTGGTTCCAGTCCATCTTTGACATGTTGCGGCATTTCCACACCCACCCTATCCCCTTGGAGTCTGGGGGAGCCGCCGACATCACCCTTCGCAGCTACGTGCTAGCCCAGGCCCCCTTGCCCGGTAAGAGGGACGTCCCGCCTCTCCGGCCCCTCCCCAACCCCCCGCTTTCGGTGCTCCAGAGCCTCTCTCCCTGTGGTCGGGCTGTGGTGAGGGCCCGGCCTCTCCCCGGAGGCAGCTGGCAGACAGTGCCCTATCGGGATGGGTGGCTGAGGCTGACACAATTGGTGTCCTCCCTTCCTGGATGAGGCTGGGGTTGGGCAGGAACCACAGAACACATGTGTATGAGGCAGCCTGGGTTGGCATTGTCTGTGGGAACCCCATATATTCTCTCTGGGTAGTCGCAAGCATCCACCCCACCCAACACATAATGTCCAAAGCCCTTTCCCAATAACGATCTTGGCAGGAGCTTAGGTTCCCCAGCCCAGCCCAGCCCCCAGCAAAGTGAACAGAGATACTTAAGTTTGGAAGGACAACACGCTGAGCTAGTACCGGAAGTTCTTATCTGGCAGGTTCACAAGGGTGTGGCACTGATGTGGAAAGAGAGACCCAAGCCTCCCAGGAAGCCTTTGTGCGGAAGGGAAAAATCCTGCCTCCTTTCCTAGCTCCCCCATTTGTTGGTGCCTTGTAGAATAGAAGCTCCATGAGGGCAAGGAGAGTTTTGCTTTTGTATTTGTTTCTCCAATGCCTGTCATACACTAGGTTGCTTATCGGTTGGTTGCTAGAGGAGTTCAGCTGACGGGGGCAGTTGAAGAAGGGGTCATGAAAGAAGTAGGCCTTGAAGGACAGGCAAACTGAGATGAGTGGGGAAAGCGTTTCAGGCGAAGAGGGCTGCTTGAGCAGATGAATGGAGGTAGAAATGTAGCTGGTGGACCACTGTGCCCAGAGTGGTGGCCAGGGGTTGGGCAGAGGTCACAGCTCAAGGTGGAGAGATGGAGAATGAAGTCTGGGCCAATGGTTCCGGTCTGTCTCGTCCTGTGCCCACTGATGTGCTCTATGTTTGCTTTGGCAGACCCTGGCCCGGCTCCCGGCACAGTCCCCCCACCTCCAAGCTGCTGGAGTGAGCCCCCGACCCAGCATTATTTCTCCAGCTTCGGCCCTGGGCCCTTCCAGCCAGCTTCTCCCTCCGAAGGTGGGGGCGCCTCTTCCTCTTCGGCCTCCTCCTCATCAGGCACTGTCCCACACCCACAGTACCATCGCACCGAGGGCACACTGAGCGCCCAAAGCCGCAGCAACAGTGCCGAACGCCTCCTGGAGCCTCCGGGCCCTGGGACTGAGGACTACCATGACAGTGAGGGTGCCCGCAACAGGGCCCGGGCAGTGGAGAACCAGTACTCTTTCTACTAGGCCCAGAGAGCTTGGCCTCCCAAAACAGGGAGCAAAGCCCCCATGGTTTCTGGGCAAGGACACCCCCTTCTTCAATGGGTAGAGGGATTGTTTGACCCCCTCGTGGTTCTGGAGGAATTCCTCTGAGTCTGGCTGGAATTCAGAGCTGGCCATGGTCTCTCCTCTTTCTTTCCCTTCCCTCTCCCATGTTTCTATCTTTTTTGGTCACACCTCCCTTGGTTACTGCTCTGAAAACATGCCCACTAATCCGTTCTGGGGGGAGGGGGCATGGGCCTCTGCCCCATGGCCAGGATCCAATTTCCCCTTCCCAGTCCTCCTCCCTTTCCCTTCCCTTCTGCCCCTCGGAGCGGCCCATGGGTCGTGAGATTGAGTGCTCGATCAGAAGCTCTTCAGTGAAGATATGGATACGATTAAAGAGCCTGTTTTAGGGACTGCAACAATCCCTGTGCTCCAGGCCTCCTTCTTTGCTCACCCCATCTTTTCCTCCATTCTTCTTCCCCCTCACTCCGAGTCTCCTCCAGATTCCTGCAGTCTGAGCACAGAGAGGCCGTGGAGGCCAGGAGACAGAACCGGGCACTTGCAGGCACCTTGGCCACTTGCTAGCTCCGTGCCCTGTTTTCTGGGCCTCAGGTTCCAGGTTCTGTGAAATGAAGAGGACAGCTGGGTGTTCGCCAGCACCACGCTTGGAGCTAGAGGTGCAGAGGTGTAGGAGAAGGTCCCTGCCTATTGGGAGCCTGGAGTTTGGTTGAGGAGACAAACGAACCACCTGTGAAACATAAGTGTTAGCTGGCAGTCATTGATGTGGAGCTGAAAGGGGCCTTGGAGGCCCTCGAGCCCCATCCCTTCTTTTTTCAGATGATGAATCTGAGGCACAGAGAGCTTACGTGATTTGCCCAGGGTTAGTTAGTAAGCCTCAAAGGCAGGATTCAAACCCAGGTTTTTCTGATTCCCAAGCTCAACCTTAAACCGAGGATCATGAGAATTGGAGTCAACAGGCCTAGATTCAAATCCTTGGTCAGTCAGTTAGTAGCTGTATGAGTTTGGGCAAGCCATTTAATCATCCTCATGGCCTTCCACTCCTGTAAGATGAGAGGGTGGGTTGGAATGACCCCTCAGTCCCATCTGGCTCTACTTCTTCGAGCTTCTAATCTCACCTGTTGGCCTTCTGGGGATGCTTTCTAATACAGCCCTTTAATGTGGGAGTTTGGGTTCTTACAGTTTCCAAATCCAATAGAAATGGATGGGCCCTATAGCTCCCTTTCCCAAACACGAACAGATGGCCAAGGTTAAGGTACCTGGTTGAGTGGTAATGATCAGTTATTCAGGCAACAAATATGGACCGAATGGTCCTTCTTGTCCGGCCCCAAGCAAGGCGCTGTGGGAGATTCAGAGGAAATGGGTGGAGGTAGCCCAAAGACTTGTGACCCTGAGAAAGTTGCCTTGATCGTCTGGGGCTTGGCTTCCTTAGGTATAACGTGGCAGAAGCTGGGGACGAACTCTGTAACCTCCTGGGTCTATGGACTTACTGATTATTCTTGAGCACATAATTAACTGACTATGAATGTGGTATTCTAATACCTCATCTGGACCGCATGGGGAGAGAGGCAGCTGGAGGCAATCAAAATGGTGGAGAAGGCAGAGTCGTGAGTATGCCGGCTCCAAGTATGGTTGAGGAGATAGAACGCAGACTAGTCTGTGACATAGGTCACTCGATCCATGAGCGTTTATTAAGCACTTAACTGTGTCAGGCACACAAAGACGAACTTGAGCTAGCCCCTGACCTCAAGGTGCTTACGTTTCAAGGGCAGTGGGGAAGAGAGAGACTATATGAACATGTATGACTATATGCATAATGTATATGAAATTAAAACAAGATAATGGATGGGGGAGTTGGGAAGGGGGTCAAGAAAGGCTTCATGTGGAAGGTGGCAGCTGAGCTGAATCCACTCCACCATCTTGGAGGCTCCCCTTTAACACAACCCATGAAATAGCAGAGTGTTTCTTAGCCTTTCTGTGTGTTCTGGCCCCCTTGGGTGATCTGGTGAAGCCCGGAACCCCTTTCTCAGAACGATGATTTGTTACCTGCATTCGTAACTGAAGAACATGCTACATTTAGCAAAAGTCACGATTGGATTTTTTTCCCACCCAAGTTCAAGGACCCCCTAAAATTTCTCCACACACCCCAAGATAGGAGCCCCTGAGCCAGCAGACAGGGAACAGGAATTCAGTGGTCTCAGGGGGTGGCTCTCCCAGCTGCTTCCATACCTGTCTTCCCTGCCCACTCCCCTTTTCAGCCTCTGCTGCTCTAACCAAAGCTGTTCTTGGGGAGCTGGCCTTCTCTCAGACTTGGTGGAGGCCCTGGCCTACTTTGGAGGAGCGATCTTAGTTAAGGGAAGAATCAGAAGGCAGAAGGATGGGTTTTGATTTGGATTTGTTTTGTTTGTTGACGTTTGGAGGTGGGGGTATTTCCCCTCCAAAGTTAAATGAACTCTAGGCCAAACTGGCAGAAGTTACAAAGAATGGCTTGAGTGGAGAATGGGAAAAATAGAGCAGAAACCAGCTGTGGCTTCCCCTAATCTGTTGACATCTTAATTCAGGTAATAGGAATACCTCAGTATAAGTAGGTAAAAATAAAAAAAAACCCCAGGTGTCTGACTGGAAAGGCCCTTTAAGGCCACCTAGTCCTCACCCCTCACCTCATGGAAGAGGAAGCTGGAGCACAGAAAGGTAAGTGACTTGCCCAGCGATATGCAGCCAGAGGTGGCAGAGCTGGGATTTGAAGCCAGGTTCTTTGATTCCCCCGGAGCTCCTTCCACTGCACTGGGCTCCCATGTACTTCCCAAGAGATCCAACCAAAATCTGCCTGTTGCCCAGAGGCAGTCATCTTGGGGGGCTGGATGCTTGATCTGAGCCAAGTGACTCTTTGTGTGTTCCCAGCCCTCTCCCTCATCCCTGTTTGAGTCTGGAGGAATCCAGGGCAGGCTTTTTAGAGAAAAATCGCCAAAGAGCCTCCGCCTGAAAAGAGGGTCTGGGAACAGGGAGGGGCTGAACCAGGCTTTGCCTCCCGATGGAGAGAAAAGGGTGGGGTGGGGAGGGGCTTGATTGGAGCCAGCTGCTTCCCTCGAACAGCCACCGAGTCTGTGGAGGGGCTGTGTCCCTAGGGAGGCCAGCTCCTGGAAATAGTCCTTTACAATGAGCTCCTCCCCCAAATCTGGAGAGAATGGGGCTTTGGGAAAGGTCATCAGCCTCCATATGCCATAAATCCACAGGGCTGGTCCAGCAGTTTTCACACTTGACCCTTTGAGCTGTTCTGAGCCCGTCTCAGCCTTCCAGACCACAAAGTCATCCATGCTAGCTGACACATGAAAGCAAGTCAGAGAGGTCATAGGGGCTTGGGCATCCCAACAAGTGACCTGCTCAAAGACACAAGAGTGAGAGTAAGAGGTGGGTTTGAAGCCACATCTCCTCAGACTCCAAGTCAAGTGGTTTTTCTCTTACAACTCTTAGGTCATTTGCAGTTGATCTCTTGGGCTAACAAACTTTAGACTGGGAGAGGGGAGATTTTAATTTAGGTAAGGGGAAGATCTGATGCAGAATCTGTGCCTCATATTCAAGCGACTGGTTTTTTAATGAGGAAAAGGATGTAAACCCCTTCCCGGTACCCAGGGACCAAATGGCGAATAGCCACTTGTCTGCCTTCTTCCTGTGATGGACTATGCTCTAAGGCAGCAAACCATCTCTGTCCTTAATTGGTAATATGACCTGGAGCTGGGATTTCATTGGTTTAGGGTACTTCCAGGTGAGGAAACTCCCAGTATCAATACACATTAGTTCCTGCTTTACAGATTGTGCTCACAGAAAATTTCCAGGAGCACTCTTCCCCAAGGTGGCGCAGTCAGCATCTGCCAGAAGCAGGATTGGAACTCAAGTTTTCCTAGCTGAGACCAGCTATCTATCCACTTTGCCAAACCTGCCTCTGGCAGACTGATATTACCAACGAACTCATTCTACTAAAGGATGGGACCTATTCCCAGATGAGTAAATAGATGATTTGAGAAGGCAAAAACAAGCGGAAGCGCTAGGAGAAGCTTCACAGAAGAGATGGGCCTTGAGCTCAACCTTGAAGGGAGCTGAGGATTCTAAGACTCTGGGAAGGGAGTGCATTCCAGGTGTGTGGCACTGCCAGTGCAGTCATGGAGGTGAGAGACAGGGAACCCCCAGGAGGCCCTCTTGGCCAGAACAAAGCATGCATTGAAGGAAGTTGTGGAAGATGTCTGGAAAGATAGATTGTGGGGGGCTTTAACCATCACCCTGAGGAATTTGCATTTTATCTCAGAGGTAAGAAAGAAGGAACTGCCAAAGATTCCTGAGCATGAGAAACGTCTGGTCAGATTTGGACTTTAGGAAGATTTTGACAAGCGTGGGGAGCTAGGCAGAGACTGGAAGCAGGGAATAGTGTGAGGTAAGCCTAGAAGTCTGGCTCAGCTCACAAGGGTCTTTAAAAGCAAAAAGCAGGTTAAGAAGTTTCCGATTTCTTTAGGAGGCTATAGGAAGCGACTGAAGGCCGTTGAGCAGGAAGGGGCTGTGATCTGAGCTATAATTAGAGAAGATTAATTGGCAGTGGAATCTGGGATGGTTTGCAGGGAGGAGAGGACTGAAAGGAGGGAGACCAATTAGGAAGCTATTGCAATAGTCTTAGGTCAGAGGGAATGTGCGCTTGAACCAGAGCGGAGGCAGTAGGAGTGCAGAGGGAAGGAGAATTGGATTATGCTTTGTAGGTAGAATTAACAGTCCATGCACACTAATTGGCTGTCCGGGGAGAGGAAGGAAATGAAGATGACTCAGAATTTTTGAACCGGGGTGACTGGGAGAATGGTTTAGGGCGATAAAAATAGTGAAGTCGGGAAGGGGAGGGGAAGCTGGGGGATTTGGTTTTACAAGTGGCCCTGGTGGCACTTCCAGCCAGAAATGTCCATATACTTGGCAGCGAAAGGACAAATATAAATGGTAGTTTGAGGAGGGCAGAAGGGAGAGGAAAAGTTGTTTGGGGCTTTTAGGGTTAGCTAAATGTTTATTAGGTGCCTACTATGTGCTAGGCACTATGCTGCTCAGCTCTGAGATTACAAATACAAAATGGAGACATCCCCTGCCCTCATGTGAGAGACAACATACATTGGAGGAGTGAGGGCACCTACTATGGGCCAGGTGTTATCCTGGAAAGTCAAAAGTGAAATGTCCTCCCCTCAAGGAGCTTATGTTCTTGTAGTGAAGATAACATGGGCACATATAAGTCCATGCAAGGTCAATGCCAAGTATAAGGGCTAGGGACTTGGGATTCCATTGGTCTGAGTACTCCCAAGTGATGAATTCCCTCTACCAATCATGTCAGCATCTTCTCTGTGACTTAGAGTACTGGAGAGCTATCTAGGGTACCCAGTGAGAGGCTCAGTGACTTGCCTATCCACATATACAAATGATTTGTATACAGAAGATAAATGTGAAGTAATTTCAGGAGAGACTAGCAGTTGGGGAGGGAAGATTAGGGAAGGCTTCATGTAGGAGGTGGCATTTGGGATAAGCTCTGGAGGAAGCTAGAGTTCCTAAGAGGTAGAGATGAGAAGAAAGTGAGTGAATTCCAGGCATGAGGGAGATGGCCTGGGCAAGTCAAAGAGACAGGAAACAGAATGTTGGGCAAGAGATATTGTACAGGTAGGATTAACAAGACTTATCACATGTTTGGATGGAGATTGAGGAGATGGAAATTACTCTGAGATCATGAACCAGGATGACTGGAAGGAGGAAGGTGCCTTTGATAGAAATATGGAAGAAATATGGAAGAGGGATATATTCAAGAAGAAAGAAGAGAATGAGTTCTGTTTTGTACATGTTGAGTTTGACATGCCTTGGAACTTTCAATTGGAAACGTCTAATGGGTAGAGGGAGGGAGAGATGGAGTAAGGTCAAAGAGGAGATGGGAGAGATTAAGTCAAAAGGAGTAGTGGAAGAGTTAGCCTTGGGAAGCACAGAGAACACCTCTTCCCCTGAGACAAGAGGGTGGGTAGACATTGAAAGAAATGTCAAGGTAAAATGGTGAATGGTTGAGTCATTATGACATATGGCCCCTTTGTCTTGATAGAATCTCAGTCATCTGCTGGAAATGAGTGGGGAGTAGGGTTGATGTGGAAAATGTTTGGAGCAGCTACTGTGGCAAATGTGATTGGGAGGCCACCAGAGAGAAATCAGATTTCCATGCATCAAGGAAGACTCGGTTGCAATTATACAACATGCATTTGTGGTGAGCACAATCAGTGAAATCTCTTCTAGACTTGACAGGCAGGAGCAGAGTAAGTGAATGGGCCATGGTGAGGGGGGAGAGATTAACAGGATGGAGGGAGGGAAAGATCAAGAGAATGACAGATTCCAGGACCCTCATGATATAATTGTGACAATAAAGTCTGTCCTGGGTAGAGAGGCTAGCAATGCCTGACATCGGCAGACAGCCTGGAAACCTAGGGAGAGGTTGGGCAGTCTCTCAGAATAGTTCTTAGAATGTGGTCCAAGGAAACCTAGTGGTTCCCAAGACCCTTCTAGGGGGTCTGTAGGATTAAAACTATTTTCATAATAATACTAACATACTTTAAATTCTAATAAAGTAACTATTGGTAGATATAACCCATATAAGCAAAAGCTTTTTGGGAAAGGAGGGTCTTCAGTAATATTTAGGAAATATGAGAGGGAAAACTAATCTGGGCGTTGAGTTCATTAAGGGAAAGGTAGCCCTGGGGTTTTCATAACCAATGGTAGCATGGATGGGGAGAGGGTAGAATAATCTGCTTGCCTGGACTTCAATGAGCATTTTTTAATCACCTCTGTGTGCCGAAAATTGTGCTAGGGACACAAAGACAAACAAGAAAGTCCCTGCCCTCATCAAGCGTACATTCTATCATTATAAAAAGAAGAGAGGTTGTCAATTAAAGAAGCTGAATGGAGGTCAGTCCTCCTAACTAGCCAGGAGAAAGATGGGGAGCAAAAGGAGAACACCTCTTCCTCTTCCCCAACCCTCGGTGGATGGGAAAGGATATTCTTTAGAAGGTAAGTGGTTTTATTAAGGAACAATCGCTTCAGATTAAGAGGAGAAGTGGGACCAGGTGACTATTATATATATCTATATCTATCTATCTCTCTATCTATCTATATCTATATATGTGTGTGTATACACACACATACACTACATATATGTATAACATATAGTATATGCTATATAATATATACTATATATAATTATACTATAATGTATATTATACATACTGTATAATACATGGTATATTATTATACTATGTACTACATTTGTATACTATATATTAATATATTGTATTATGTTATATAAGCAAAGGATGCTTGTGAGAGAGCATGCAGAAAAAAGGGCCACACAGTTTGGGGAAAGAGGAGGAGGGGGCCTGGGAAGGAGTAAGGAGTGGGATTCGCTTTATGCAGTCACCGTGGAGAACAGAGGTGAAGAGAAACCTGAAGGGCTTCTTGGCATGAGGGGAGAACTGAGTTCTCCAACAGCTTGTGGAAGACTTACCAGCCCCTAGGTTATTTTTGAAATTCTTCTGATATATCCAGGGACGACCCCTCCCGTGTCTGGAATGTGTGCAGAAGAACAGACAGGATTGGGGGAGGGGAGGGAGGTGTAGTCTTGCTACCAGCTGTACTTTGTTTGCCTCCTCAGTCAATATTTTTAAAATACCTACTATGTGCCAAGTACTGTGCAATTCCCTGGGGATACAAAACTACAACAATAGTGACAAAAAAAACCCAGCCCCCGCTCTACCGGAAGACCCAGGTGATGCTGAAAAGGGGCCTCTCCTGGTAAGGTCTCTCATCTTGATATTTTATGGAAAGCAGAGACCCCCCCCCAATTCCCTAAGTCCCTCCCCACATATTCAGCATGTTATGGGATGACTTCTCCCTCCCCATCTCGGAGCTTTAGTCCGGCCCTTCTGTTCATCACCATCACTGCACCAGCAACAAAGCACTCAAAAAAGCTTGACATTCTATCAAAACCAGGACTAGGGGTAGGCAGCATGGACAGCTGCTTCAGGCGCCACACACACTGGGGTGCAACTGGTGACTCTATGCTACTTTTGATTAATGTGCAGACTTTGATGCCAGAAAACAGCTCTCCGTGGTATTTGTTTAGTGATGAGTCAAGCTACAGGTGTTAGAATGGCGATAGGGAACACAGCGCCTGGCACACAGTAGGAGCTTAAGAAGTGCTTGTTGATTAGTTAATGAACTAGATTATAGAGGTTGCCTGCCCAGGGTGAGGTACACTCGCACCTGGATCCCATGCTTCTCTGTACAGTCTAAGGTTCCATAGGGTTTCTTGGATGCCACGTCACATGGCTTTGGAGCTTCTAGTCCACTCCAGACTTTTCCCCCAGATCTTTTTCATCCAAACAGCTAGTTAGCTATGCCTTCCCCATCTTGTATACATGAAGTGGTTTTTAAAGTATTTATCAAGTACTTTAAGTTATTTAAATACTGGTATTGAATACAAGTCTTTATCAAACACCTAACATGTGCCAGGCACCATGCTAAACACACTGGCTGCAGAGACAAAAAGGAACCACTCCATGACCTCAATGAGCTTACATTGTATTAGAAGAGGTCCATAGCCTCGGGTGGACAGAAACAGAAAAAAAGACAGGAAAACCAACTACCACTGATATTTATTAAGAGCCTACTGTGTGCAAAGCATTATGTTAGGCCCAGGGGAAATGGGAAATTTGGGAAAAAGATTGCCCCTCCCCACATAGAGTTTGCCATCTGGTTTGGGGATACGCCAACCAAGAGAGCTCTAATACAGTGCCTAATTGGATAAGTGCACGGGAGAGTGGGAAGGCGGCTAGCGCTCTATGAGGAGGTGAGATCCTCGGCAGGAAGGAGGTTACTGACCGGAAGGATCAGACCAGGCTTCCTGTAGAAGGCGCCATGAAGAGAGGGGCAAGAAGCAGTAGGAGGTAACAGATGGAGATCTGGCCTCTGGGTCAGGAAAATCCAGGTTCAAGTCCAGCCCCTGATAGGACAGGCTGAGTAACCTCAGCCATCTCATTCAATCTCTCCGTGTCCCCAAGCAATCCTGGGAGAGACAGAACTTCCAGAGTCGGGGCCAATCTGCATTGGGAGAGGGAGTTTCCACAGTGGGAAGTTCTCATACCAAGAAAATCACAGGTTCAACAACAAATTCAATATATAGAGAAGAAGATGTGGGACATTTCAGACAAAGGACTCAGTGGAGTCAGTCACACCTCATGTATATCTGGTGGGCAGAGAACAGTTGGACCAAAGGGAAGGGAGGAGGAGGACATATTTATCAAGTACCTACTATGTGCCAGGCTTCTGCTAAGTAGTTTATTGGGGGTTTTTAACAAACAATACTGTATTTGATCCTCACAACAACTCTGCAAGGTAGGTGCTATTATCCCCCTCATTTTACAGGTGAGGAAACTGAGGCAAATGGAGATTAAGTGACTTGTCCAGGGTCACACAGCTGGTAAAGCATGTGAGTTCACATTTGAACTCAGGTTTTCTTGCCACCAGGCCCAGCAATCTGTCCTGCCTGTCCCAAAGCATAGAGGGTGTGCAGGAAAGTTGTGTGAGAGAAAGCTGGAGGTGCCCTATATGGAAGGCCTTGATTGCTAAGCAGAGAAGCTTGAAGTTGACGAGCAATAGGGAGTGGCTGATTTTTGAGTGGAGGACCAGATTTCTATAGAGGAGGGTCATTCTGACAGTTTTATGGATTGGGAGAAGAAAGGGAAGATGGAAGGCCTGCAAAGAGGTTATTTTACAAGAGGTTCTGGGGTTCCTGAGGGGTCCGTGAGTGGATATCATGGGTCAGCAAGCTTAAATGGAAAAAAATGACTAGCTGGTGTTCAGCATTTTTCTTACATTTTTAAAAACCATGACCCTGAGAAGGGCTCCCCAGAGGCCCCATCAGAGGTCCCCTGACTGCCCAGGGCACTCAGGAAACAAGGGGAAGAGCCCCTGCATGTCAGCACAGGTAGGATGAGGAGGGCCTGGGCAGGTAGAAAGTGCTTTGTGAATGTAGAGAGAATGGCTTGGAGACAGGGGATGTGGAGGCAGATCAGGACTTGGCAGCTGATGGACTCTAGGGTTGAACATTTCCCTCCCCAAGCAACTCTCAGAACGAACCCATGTTCCCAGTTGAGGCGAGGCACATTTTGTGCTTGGCCTTAACAGTAGGTGGGACCTGGTTTGTTAAGGATTTTCTTCTCTGATAGGTGAGGCATATGGGCAGCATGAGTGGGCTGGGCACCTTTTATGAGGCAGAGAAAAGACACTGAGAGTGGGGAGAAGGAGGCCAAGAAGGGAAGGGGTGGGGGGAAGCTTCCAAAGCCTGCCAGAGGCTGAGCAGGAGAGGCGGCACAATGTGGAGGAAAGGGCCAACGGCCAGTACTCAGGAGACCAAGGGTCGACTTTCAGCTCAGCTGCTAACTCATTGTATGGTCTTGGGCCTCTGGACCTCAATTTCATCTCTAAAATGAGGGGGTGGGGAGTCAGCCTAGGTGGTCTTTAAGGGTCCTTCTAACTCATATTCTGTGATCT
>CM053627.1:17757570-17848446 GCA_028646595.1 Phalanger gymnotis
CACAGGGGTTTCACACCTGATAGGGCTTTGGGCCTGGGGCTTAGCATTTAACAGGTGAAAGTACTTTCACCATAAACAAAAGCCAAACTCCTCAAGGGCACCCGTTAAACTAAGCCCATTTTGCCTTACTGGCACAATGAGATACACATGTGTATGCATATATATATTTATGTGCGTGTGTGTATTTATATATATTTAATTACCATCCTTCCTTGTTTATTATAAATTCTGATAGAGCAAGTTGATGATGTCACTGTACTGATAGAACAAGTTGATGATGTCACTGTACACAGACAGTTGGCTCAGGGATAACCCTGATATCCACAATAAGTCTGTGGTGGTGTTTGGTGCCTGCCATGTCTGGCACCTACCAATTCTCTTTTTGAAGACAGTGTTCATGGTAGAGAGATATGAGACTTCTGTATAATCTACAAATTTTTGGCCTCCCTTATTTCTTTCTCTTGAATTAAACTTTCTCATGTTTCTTCCCACCTTTTCATTTAAGTCACCAAGTATCAGAGCAAATCTGATTTGATTTAGAGGTTCTTACTAAGTTTTTTGGGCAGCTGGGTAGTACAGTAGATAGAGTGCCAGGCCTGGACTCACCTTCTTGAGTCCAAATCTGGCCTCATACATTTACTAGCTGTGAGTCCCTGGGCAAGTCACTTAACACTCTTTACTTTAGCTTTCTCATCTGTCAAATGAGCTGGAGAAGGAAGTGGCAAACCAGTCCCGTATTTTTTGCCAAGAGAACCCCAATTGGGGTCACAGAGAGCTGGACGTGACTGAACAACAACCAACAACCACCACCAAGTTTTCCATAGCATTTAACACTTTGCCCTTAACAGCCAGTGTTGGCGCAATTCTTTTCATACTGGTCTTTTTCACAGATACTTTCTATTATTTCTGCAATGTAGAATGAGCAAATGTGCCCTAAACATTTCTTATAACTTTCCAACATAGAATAAAACCCATTCTGCCAGCTGCTTTGTCTCGTCAGAGAATACCTATGAGCCCTTCGTTTAATTGTGACTTCCATCTTCGGTTTTGTTGACGGAAAGGATGCCTAGATTAATAGGAGTCAGCTCCTACAGTGCTCGTGTGTGGGCTTATGGGTCTTTGGACAAGGATCTCACATCTAGAGAACCAACAGTCAAGTTTCAGGTTTGGCGAACGTCCAAGAACTGTGATTCTTAGCTCCCCTTCTCCCACCTTCGCTGCCATTATCAGAACAGGGATGCAAAAGACTGAAGGCCGTGTTAAAATTTTTCTTTGGAAAACAGGCCCCGTCTCTTCACAGAGCTGGCCTCAAAGCCTTTCCAGCTAGGAAGACTGGCAGTAGAACCTGCCAGAACTTCTCACAGCATGCCCACTGGCATAGCCTTCAAGAAGGTCAGAGATCACCTCGGCATCACTGTGATGATACTTCATCACAGGACTGGCGAGCCTGCCATGCATTTTGCGGGGCAAGATTCCATTTCTGTTTAATTCTTCTCGTCTCCTGGTCTAGTGGCCTTAGTTCTAAGAGGAGTCAGATTAGTTATACTTGAGCACCTGCAAATCAACGGTTTGGGGTTTTTCTTTTCTTTTTTTCTTGTCCCTTAAATGCTCACATTTCTAAATACTTATCATCTAATATTCCATTCTAGAATTTCATTTCTGTTCACATTTACTGGTCTGTAGTTTCTGCCTGTTTTCCCCCTTTTGAAAATCAGAACATTTAACTATCTGTTGTTTTCTGAAACTTTTACAGATCCCTGTCTTTCAGTACACTGGAGTGTATTGCTTACAGAGATTTGAGCTTATCTAAAGTTATCTTTTCCTATTATTTTCTCTCCTCCTTTGGGTTTCAATTTTTCTTGCTGTTATTTGTGCTTGGGGATACATAAAGAGGCGTAGGTGTAGTCCCTGTCCTTACAGAGTCGCTTGTCTATTTGGAGAGGTGGAACCCCTGCATCTGAAGATGAACAGTGACCGAGTAGGTGATGTAACAATCACCCTGCACCTCTGAAACTCCCTGTGCAGCCCTTCTCCCTTGAGGGGGTCTCTGAGGAGGCCCCAGTGAGGCAGATCACAACAACCCCCCCAACCTCACCGTTCTCATGCTTTCTACAAACCACCCCAGTCATGGTGCCTTCCTCTGGTTCTCCTGATCCTGTGCGGGTATCTGTGCAGCTCACAGGAAATGCCTGGGCTCTCCTGTGCTCACACTCTGTCCCTGGCTCTTCTGCTTCTCTGGTAATGTCTCCCACACCACTTCTTCAGTTTCATCCTTTTCTTGCTATATTGCAGCCTACTCACTCCCCCCATGGGCTTCTCCCTTTGGGGGATTCTCAGCTTGCATTTTTCTGAGGCTCTGGCACCAGCAGCCAGAGAGTCTTATCAGAAGAATGCAGGTGTTCCTACTTTGCAGATAAGCTTAAGGGACTAGAGGCATTGTGTGGCCATGGCCTAACATATGTGGTGACCCAGCATGCCTGTGGGTTGCTGGGCGCCACCCGCACGTCCCAGAGAACACAAGGGGGAATCTCCATCTGCTGCTTTGTTCGAAAAAGTCACTGTTGGTTCACTATCAGTTGTCAATTCTCTCCCTCCCACCTGGCCCTTCCCTACCTTTTGAGAAAACCACAAAACAAAATCCCACATTGGCCATGTGAAACACGTGCACACATGCACACACACATACATACACACTTCACTCTGTCCTCCAAGTCCATCATTTGCCTGTCAAGAATTGGGCAGCTGCAAGTCCTCTGGAATCATGACTAGTCAGTGTTAGTCACGATTCCTGTGTCTTTCAGAGATGTTTGTTCCGCTCGCCTCACTGTACTAGTTCGTACGGTCTTCCCAGGTTTCTCTGAAGCCATCCCCTTCGTATTTCTTACAGCCCAGCAGTATGCCATCGCCATCCTATACCACGGCCTATGATGGACCAGCATCCTCTCCGTTTCCAACTCTTGGCCTCCACAAACAGAGCTCTAGAAATCCTCTTCTACTTGTGGGTCCTTGTGCTCTTTCTTTGATCTCTCTGGGACACAGACCACATGGTGGTGTCACTGGATGGGAGGGTCTGCGCAGTTTCCTACCTTTGGGGCCATAGATGGGTTGGACCACTTCTTAGCTCCATCGGCAGCACGGGCATCCACTCGTTTTCCTCTGGCATTTGTCATTTTCCTTTTTTTGTCAGCTCTGCCAGCCTGGTGAGTGTGAGGTGGTCCTGTAGAGGTAGAGCACTTTTTCATGTGACTCGAGTTTCTTCTTCCGAAAGCTTTCTATTCGCATCCTTTTGCCATTTACTAATTGAGTGTGGCTTATTTTAAAATGGGACTTAGAAATGAGACCTTTATCCATTTCCGGCTTCTCCTCTAATTTTAGATGCATTGTGTTTGTTTACATAAGATCTTTTTATTGTTAACGCAATCAGAATCGCTCATCTTTTCCTCTACGTTCAGTAGGAGCAGTTAGGTCCAGCTCTTTTGAGTGATTATGGATCTTCTTTAGGAAATTGTATGAGGTTTTGGAGCCTGGTGCAGTTAGCATGGTGCCCTCCTCAAACAAGACTTCACCATTTCTAGGGCCTCCCTCTTCCAGGCTGTTGGAAAACTTGGTTTTCCTTGTTTTATGCCTCTCCTTGTATTAATAATAATCAGGGGGTTCGCTCTTTTTGTCACACCTTTCGAGGAGTCTTGTGTGACCCCAGACTCGGGTATCATTTGTTGGAGGAGAGCCTCTAGGGTGATGTTTTGTCTAATCCGAGGCATTTTTAGAGCTGACGGACACTGAGGCCGCTGAGTCTTGTGTTCTTGTGTCCGGTTAGTTGTGTGACTGTAAAGATAGGATCAGCTATGGAATGTCGTTCATGAAAATAAGTTCTCCTCAGACAGATGTTAGGTGGATGGAAATGCACATAATTACTGGTGGATTCACAATTGGTGTCAGTAAAGGCTGCGGCTTTCCCCCACACTGTTGGTTTTTTCCTCTCTTGTCTTCTTGAGTAGATGCTTCCCTGGATCTGTGTTGTTAGCACAAGAGAAGAGAATGTACTTTGCCCACACTCATTTGGGCCACTTGGGGGCCCTCGTGCCCTTCTCTTGGCAGGCCCTCAGGCTGACCTTGAAGTGCCAGCAGAGGCGTGGGCTAGATGTGAGCCAGAGGGCCAGCACACAGCTCTTGGCATAGCCTGGTTTTTCTACAAAGAGGAAAAAGGGACAGAAAGGATCCATCTCCCTTTTCCCTTTTTCCCTTTCCCCTCCCATAATTAGGTTATACTCGTAGATTCCATTTAGTAGAAATGCATCATGGACCTAAATGCTAGAATAAACTGCTGGAAGGTGAAGCGTCATCTCTGTTGTCCAACAGTTTACAGTCCCATAGCCCTCTGAATTCCGAGATTTTCCTTCAGTCGGCTTTGTTACAAGGTAGCCAATTCCCCTTGGGGTGACTGGCTCCTGAACACTACTCCCCCATCCTTCTTTGGACAGGAGCCCCTCTAGCTCCATTGGCCACAGAACCGGGTGGGGTGCTTGTGGCTGGGCACATCAGGATTAAAAAATGGCCATTCTGCCCATTTTCTTGCTCCTTTTCCACGTGTTCCCCCATCAGCATGTTACTCTGACCCTTCATCACAGACCGGATGGTGATTCCGGGTCCTCAGAGGGTTAAAGCTCCAGCTCTGGGGGCTGCTGCCGAGCTTGTCCCCAGCAGGGCGGCTGCTGTATGCATGGCCTACACCCTCCAGTGCTCTTCTGAAAGAATGTGGCTCTGGCGTAAAGGCATAAGGCTTCTGCCTGGTCTGCAATCCTCTGGACTCGGTTTTCCCAGCATGTTTGTGGGTTTGTTTTACTCTTCATTACTTTGTCCATTGAGTATTGAAGAACACGCTAACTTCAGTGCAAGGACCATGGTTAGCCTAGGGAACAGGTACAGAGTCTACTGGATGGTTCTTGGGCCTGGGAGGTCACTTCTGTTTGTGCAGAGGGTGCTGAGGAGCTACCAGCTTTCATCCTATGCACTACATGAGGGGTCCTTGATACCTGCCGGGAAATGACATGCATTTGGAGGAACTGAACCACAGTCTCCCTGTAATTGAAACCAGAAAACAAATTTGTGCCTCGTCCTAGCCATCACATCAAGGGCTAACTAGGGCTGGCCCGTACCCTCCAAAAGCAGGGGGGCAAAATCTGCCCCCAGTCCAAACCCCATCTCTGATCCTAACTGGGCCAGTCATTTAGGCCCTTGGTGCCTCAGTTTCCTCATCTGTGAAATGAAAGGGAATGAACTTGGCTGACTCAGGTTCTTTCCAGCTCAAATTCTATGTTCTAGAAAATAATTGGAACCTATTGCCAGCTTCTTTTATAGAAGTAGAAACATTCTTCCTTTGTAGTTTTAAAATTTTTAAATATTTTATCGATACATTGTTTTGACATAACTTCTGAACAGGCCCCTTCCATGCCTCCCTGCACGCTGTATTCCCTAAAAACAATTGAGTGGAATGACTTAGCAGAGCAATTGTGACTGTGGCAGCACGTGTTCCTCTCCCTTGTGAGCATTACTGACTGTTGACAGAAGAGTGGGTTTTACCTTCCAGAAGATGGTGTCGGCATCTTTGAGGCCTATCTGAGCATTATTGCCTCCTGGACCCATCATGTATTACATGGTAGCAATGAGGCTTGTTGGCTTTGGGCATAAGAAAGATTGTGTGGGGAGCTTGACATGGTCCTTCCATTGAAGTTAGCGTGTTCTTCAGTACTCACTGGACAAAGTAATGAAGAGTAAAACAAACCCACAAACACACGTTGGGAAAACTGAGTCCAGATTAAGCAATGGGAGAGGCCAGAGGATTGTAGAGGCCAGCAGTGGTGGTGCGCGTGACTCTGGGCCAGACCCTGTTCTGAGCTCCTGGGCTGAACCTAGATGTTGGTAACTATGAATTGTATTGGGTCTATCTGTTGATGTTTGTACTTTGTATTTTGTTCTGAAGTTCAGCGTGCTGGTCTTTTTCACCTGAGCTAAGTGAATGATATTTATATGCTGAATTAAAGTAAGCTTGTCAACCCCTTCACCTTGCTTTCCTTAGTTAAGCAGATCAAAGGAACCTGTGCTGTTGGCAGCTTTTCTGGCTGTGGGTGGATCTTGCACCCCCACAGAAGCTGCTAGCTGGATTGTTGAAACACCGGGTCTCTGAGGACTTTCCCTCTGCTGGTTCTGTGCAGTGCTTTGGTGTTGACATGTTACAGGCTTTTCACATCCACTTTAAGCCTCACTGACTATTCTTTCTTTTTCTTTTTAATAGTATTATTTTTTTAATTGCATGTAAAGAGAATTTTTAACAAAACGTTCATTGAAAAAAAAATTTTGAGTTCCAAATTATCTTCCCTTCCCTAAGATGGTAAGCACTTTGATAGAGATTATGTATGTGCAATTACACAAAACATTTCCATATTAGGCTGAGCATTCTTTCAAGATTTGTATTCTATAATTTGGTCAGATAACCTCACTGTAAGAATATTGACATGACCTTGGCATCTTAGTGGATTTGAGGTCAGAGGACCTGGATTCACATCCCAGTTCTACTCTGTGATCTTGGGCAAGAATCTGAACCTCTCAGGGCCTCACTTCCTCATCTGTAAAGTGATTGGACTAGACAGCCTGAGGGTGGGGTCCCTTCCAGCTCTAAATATTGAGTCTGATGATATGAATGAGGTTAAAAACACTGATTTTCCTTAAAGTAATCCAATCTCTTCTTCTGTATAATTCTGGGCTGAGTTACTTGCCCTTGGGCAATATCTCCATCAGGATGTCTTGGGCCAGCTCTGTAGGGTCAGCTGTGTCCAGCTTCTTGTTATAGTCTAGACTATAGGCATTCTTCATCCTCTTGTTTTTTCCCATGGAGATATTTAGGCCGAACTTTTGAATAATCGTAGACTTTATTTTGGAGGTGCCGTGGTGTTTTGGGCATCATGCATCAATACCATATCATCCAGAAACGGAAATATCTTTTAAAAATGTTTTCTGTTGTGTTTCCAGTTAACAACAATCTTTTCTTCTCACCCAAGCTCCTCCCCACCCCAAATCTCCATTGGACAAAAAAAGAAAACCAAAATCTTGTAACAAATATGTGTAGTCAAACAAAATCATTCCCACGCTGACTGTCCAAGCAGCATGCCTCGGTTAGCACCTCGAGTCCGTTTATCTCTCTGGTACGAGGGCAGTAGCATCCTTCATCAGTCGTTGGTCAGAGAGTTAAGTCTTTACAATGTTGTTATTGTATAACTTGTTCTCCTGGTTCTGCTCACTTCACTCTGCAACAGTTCATTCAAGTCTTCTCACGTTTCTTTGAAACCAACCCCTTTGTCATTTCTTTCAGCACAACGGTATTTCATCACATTCATATGCCATATTGTTCATTCCCCAGTTGAGAGATACACACACCTTCACTTTCCAGTTCCTTGCCACCACAAAAAGAGCTGCTATAAATATTTGTGTATTTTGGGATCGTTTTCATTGTTCTTTGTTCTCTTTGGGGGATAAGCCTGGCATTAGTATTGGTATGACATCACTGGGTACAGTTGACTGACTTTGAGGGCCCAGTTCCAAACCGCTTTCCAGAATGGTTTGACCAGTTTCCAGCTCCAGCAGCAGGATGTTTTGAGGGCCTCACCATCCACAGAGAATCTCTACTGTTCCAACTGTGCCAGACGTCCTCTGCAGAGGGTCGTTCAAATTGATCTTTGCTGTAGACTTCAAGGATTTTGGTGATTTTGTCATATGTTTGGAAGATGCTATGTTGGAGGAGCAAGTGATGTGTTGCTCTACCAAACCAAAGGCTTTTTTGTAGTTCACAGACAATAAACCCTTAAGTTCTCTATACGTTTCACACCAGTGATGGTTGGGATATGGTCTGCCTATAAGCTAGACTCAAGGATGCTCCTGGTCTATGTGGAGATGATTCTCATAACAGTTTTGTGTGGAAGGGCTTATGAAATCAGCAGCTGGAGGTGCAGTGGATACTGCGCCTGGAGACAGAAAGACCAGAGTTCAAGTCTGGCCTCAAACACTTACTAGCCGTGTGACCCCGGGCAAGTCACTTAACCCTGTTTGCCTCAGATTCCTCATCTGTAAAATGGGGATAATAATGGCACCTCCCTGCCAGGGTTTTTCTGAGGATCAAATGTAACTAGAGTGCTTAGCACAGTGTCTGGCACATAGTAAGTGCTAATATTAATATAACATCCTCTTTTCACTTTTCTCCTTTTTAAAATCTTTTTTTGAAAATTGTTTTGATATGTTTTGTTATTACTTAATTTTCTTTATCCATTTTCTTCCCTTTCCCCCATTCAGAGAGCCTTGTAGCAAACAATAAAAAGGGCGTTCCGGAATATAAATCATCACCTCACTCAGGCCTGACAGTCCACAGGCTCTCCTCCCACATGCGTCGGCCCTGACCATCTTGGAGCTTCTTTTAGGACCAAGCTTAGTCATTAGTGTTACCCAATGCCCAGTTTTGATTTTTTCTGGTTACTATGGTCCTTTCCACCTCCATTGTTTTAGTTGGTGTCTGTGTTTTCTTTGTTATGCATCAGTTCATTGAAGCCTTGCCTTGGCACCTTCCTGAGCCCTGGCTTTGTTCAGCTAATTCCCCAGTAGACTGGCATTGGCTTTATTTCCAGTAATTTGCTTCACTGGGAGAAGTGTTGCTATGAATATTTGGAAGTGCTTGAAGTCTTTGAATCTTTGACCTCCTTGGTCTGCTAGATACCTAGCGGAGGGATCTCTAGGTCATACGGGGGACGTTTTTTGTCTTATTTTAATTCCAGATTGCTTTCCAGAATGGAAACAACGTACCCATCTTTCTACAACTTTCTACAACTCCTCTAATGTTGATTGCTCTCCTCGTTGGTTACCTTTGCCAATTAGATATTCAGCCAAACTTTAGCGTTATTTCGATTTGCATTTCTCTCAGTGATTTGGAGCAGTCTTTTATATGATTATTTGCTCATGTCCTTTGACTACTGCTCCATTGGAGAACAGGGGCTTTGTTCCCTCTCTATATATATGATTTCTACCCCCCTGAAGAGGCATTAAGGGAGGACTTAATAAAGACCAGTGTAGACATGACATTTTTTAAAAACACAAAAACAAACCGAGAGGAATGGTTTCAGCATTTTCAGGAGATCTTTTATGGTGCTTTATGGAAGAGCTTTGTCATGAATGGCACAGGACACGAAGGTCTGGGTGGCCCCAGTGAGGGAGTTTGCCTCTAGGGATGCCCTTGTCCATGGATCAGTTGAAGTTCAGGGTTAGGGTTAGAATTCTGGAATTCTGTTCTCTCCTTTAAATCAAAAGAGCAAGAAACCTCAAGAAAACACTTATATCAGCAATTTGAGAAAGAAGGGAGCCGCATGGTGAGCTGTTAAATGTGGTTGAATGCCTGGGAGTCAGTATCTGTTCTGTTCAAGGTCTGTGTCCTCTGTGTGCAGAATGGTAAAGGGGTGATTTGGTGCAGAATTAGGCGCTTGAGACCTTGTCAGAGCTTTGGTGATCAGAGAAGATTTCAGTTTTGTTCATTGAAGTTTCCTTCTTAAGGCTGTGAAGTACCTTATTGTGCGTTGTTTTAAACTGGACTTGAGATTGTGTAATCAGAGGGAGCTCCCAGTGAGGGACCTCCTCTGCCAGTACAGTTCTGGTGCTGGGCACTGAATCGTTCTGTGAAGTGTCAGGGACAGGCCTGGAGCCCACAGAGGTCAGCTCTACCCACCCTCTATATATCGCTCTGGTGCATCGTCATTTTAATAGCTTATCCTTGACATACATTTTATCTTTTGGCTCTCACGCCAACCCTGTAAGCTAAGCAGGGCAGTATTACTACCAGTAAGTAAAAGTTATACAGTGCCTGGCGCGTAGTAGGTGCTTAAGGCGTACTCATTCACTCCATTCAATGGTTGGTATAAAGGATGTTATCAGTAAACTTTATGATCAGTGAAGAAGCTGGACTGGTCATGTGGCCGCATTGGATGGCCAGACAGCTCATGTGCCCCAGGAGTCCTCATGCTGTCAGGAGGAAGGAAGGAAGGTGTAAAGTACCCAAGCATGTTGGGGGGACCCTCTGTGGAATGCACAAGCCACATGGTTTTATGATTTGCATCATGGGACCGAACATTTACATCAGTGGTAGGACATGCCCATTATTTTGACCTTTTAAGATCTGTGTGGATCTGGACTCTTTTGTCCCGTTAACTGCCCTGCTCAGCTCTGTTTGGGTTGTGATTTGACTTCCTGTAGAATATCCAGGGAGGACATCCAGGAAGGTGAAGGATCCTGAGTTCCCAATGAAGATCAGAGGCTATGGGGCTATGGTACTTGTCATGCCGAGGGGCATTCAGTTTGTGTTGGGGACCCAGAGGGAAGAACAGCAGTGGGTGATAGTGGCAAAGAGGTCAGTTTAGGCTCAAGAAACTTGCAAACAGCTCCATTTGTCCAGCGATGGAAGGGATTGTCTCAGGGCAGTTGGGCTCATTATAGCAGGTGTCCTTTTGGGTACAGTCAGACTAGGAGGCCGCTGAGTTTCCTTCCAACTCTAAAATTCTATGATAGAATGCCATCTATGCATCCATGCAAGTTACTGATGATACATGGCATAGCACCAAGGAAGAGACAGAAAAGTGGTGGCCGCAGATTTTATCTGCACCATTGTTTGCAGTTTTGGGCACCATCATTTAAGACAGACATTGATGAACTGGTGCATGCAGAGAAGGACAGGCAGGATGATGAAGGGCACTTGAATCCATATGATGGAGGGATCAGTTGAAGGAACTCAGCATGTACGTCCTGATGCAGAGTCAGCAGCTTCTGTTGGAGAGTTGATCGATCTGCCGGTGTCGGGGGAGGCCAGGGCCAGGGCTTGCCAGGGTCCTCTCCTCTCGGAGCTTCACTTTTCTTGGGTTTCACCTCCCCATCAGCCATCTTTGTTCTGTCCTTCCTAGTTCAGAAATTCTCCTGAGCAGAGAAAACAGAAGCAGGATAACAGGGAATGCTGCTGCCGCTCCTCCATCTTTCCCTGCATCTTCCTCTTCCCTCCAGCACAGCTTCAAGCCGCCGTCCGGCTTCCACCTGATGCCCTCCCTCTTGAACTCTTCCCTGGGGGTTAGATTTTCAGCAGTGGGAGCCAGGGAGCTGGGAGAATTTCCTGATTTTTACCATGAGCCAAAGCTAAAGCAGAACATTCGTTACACCTCCTCCCCCCCATTCCCCGGGCTCGCTCCATTTTACTAATTTTAGGACGGAGAAAAGAATCTCAGTGATGGGTTCTTTTGTGTGCCTGCTTGCTGTCCAAGCTGTGGGTTGTCCAACATGGTTTGTGACTCAGGTATCCACTTAAGTTAGAAGACTCATTCGAAGGAAAATGCTTCCGTTTTCCAAGCCTCTTTAAATGGTCTTAGCTGCTAACCCCAGTCTGTGGACTTCTCCCATCTCCCTGAAGCTAACACCCTGTGAAGGTGCAGTTCAGTGTGTACTCCGCCATGAATACCCTTCAGTCTCCCCTCATTTTGAAATTCTTCTGTTAATCGCTCTGCTGGAGTTGCTGTGGTTGGTGGCAATGCCTCCGGCAGGATGAGGACACCCAGTCATGTGCACTTCCCTGTCCTTGTCCAGGGAGGTTGGGTGAGGGATGGATTGATTATCCAGAAAATATTTGCCTCACTTGGAGCAGGGTTGCACACTGGGAGGCTTACTTCTTTCTCTGAGGCCATTGACATGGACCATTTTCTTTGAAGATGAAGGAAGAGGGTACAGGCCGTCTTTTTATTCTGTTCTTTTGGTTCACCGACCCCTTGCTAGGGCTGAAGACAAAGAGGGTAAAAAGTTTAGTGTCACACATTTGTCTGTTGGTGCTCCTCCCCTCCCTTTCTATCCACATGTGGCCCCTGCCCAGGAGTCTGAGATTGGGAACAGAAATATGTAGGGCTATTTGCAGTTCAGTTTGGTGCCTGATAAGGGTGGTTTGAATAGCTGGCATTTCATGCATCACTTACACTTAATCTTCAGTGTTAGTGTTATCAAGCCAGTAATAAATGATCCAGGGCTGGTTTTAAATTATGTTTCCGAAGATTGCTAAAAGTCAGCTTGATGCCCTGTGTGGGTGGGAGCAGCATTTCTCAAGACAGCGTGACCTGATTTAAATGATGTCAGGCCTTCTGAAAACTGCTTCATGCTCCTCTGGCAACTAGGAAACTCCAAAGGACCCAAGATCTTAGGTTCAAACACCCCAGTCCTGCAATTTTATTTGTTTTGACTTTTTTTCAATGAACAAGCATCTTGTCTCCTTCCCAGCTCTCCCCTCCACCCCTTTTTGGGAAAAAGAAAAAAGAAAAACAAAGCCCTTACCACAAATATGCCCAGTCAAGCAAAACAAATTCCTTTGTTGGCCTGGTCCATTTTCCGTTTTGCATCACATGCTTGTCTCTGGTCATGCATTCAATCCAGTAAGGCCGGTGGGACTTAAACCCTGGTGTGTTGGTGCTGTTTCCATGTGCCATACTGCCTCCACTGTCCAAGACTAAATCCAGAAAAGAGTGGCTGGGAGTGCACCATCCAGACAGACATCAGTGTAGAGAAAAGAAGGCTCCGAGGGACCATGAGAGCCATATTCCAGGAATGATGTGAAAGGGCATCATACAGAAGGTGCCTTTGACCCAAAAAGTAAAAGTAAAAGTAAAAGCCATGGAGGGAAGAGACCAGATGCAGAGATGCTTCCAGGCGGAGACTGTCTTGGGTGGTGACGGTCAGACTCCCCTTCCAGCTGAGGCTACAGAACCATTTGTCAGGAGCCTCCAGGGAAGATGCCTGTTTAGGGATGGGCTGGCAGGGACCCTTTCTAACTCTGTGACTCTTAATTAAGTCAGTTTGAAAATCTGAATTCTGCCCCGAATGGTTACTAGATCAGCTGTGTTCTAGTGCATTGGAATGTCTCACTTCTCTAGAGGGGAGAA
Source organism: Phalanger gymnotis (assembly GCA_028646595.1). Classification (NCBI taxonomy): domain Eukaryota; kingdom Metazoa; phylum Chordata; class Mammalia; order Diprotodontia; family Phalangeridae; genus Phalanger; species Phalanger gymnotis. The sequence continues at coordinate 17,770,560 of CM053627.1, forward strand.
GGGGCGTAACAAGAGTGGGCAGCTCTTCCCTTTGGGTGGGTGATGGATAAAAGAGGGAAACAACCAGGAAAGAAGGAAGATTGGGTTAAATCCCAAACTGTGGTGTGTCTGCTGTTGTCACTTTGTGTCCTGAGCTTTGGGTAGCCTTGTTTTCTTCAGTTCTTTTTCCTTCAAACTTAGCACTTTCTGTTCTGTAAAAAATGTTCTATTTCCCCCAGACTTGTCTCCAACGATGAGGCTGTGGGAGACAGATAATGTTCTCCTACTCCCCCAGGCTCTCCAGGAACGACAGGCCAAATGCTGAGGGATCCCCAAACTGGAGGGGGAAGGTTCTGGGGCATCCTTAATTAGGGCTTACCAGTTGTAAAGAACAGCCCTTAGGACTCTGTCATGCTGGCTTCTTGCAGAATTGGGAGCATAGTATTTTACAGTATTTTTGTGATTGTGCCCTCAGTGTATTTACACTGTGTCCTCCTCATTTGAAGTTCCCTCTCCCAAAGGCCCCACCCAGCTTGGCCATTACCTCCATGAGGCCTTGCCAGACATCTACCATCTACCTCCTCCGATGGGAGGGAGCCCTTTCTGTTCACAGCCTAGCACTCGACCTGGACCCCTCCCGTCAGTCAGTCAGTCAGTCGGCAAACGTTGACTAAGGCCTGCTCCACCGAGCCCGTGCACTCGCATACCTGATAAGGCTTCCTTCACATGCGTTGTGTAGCCTTTGTGTGGGGCTTGTTCTTTACTTGACTCTGTCCTGAGCACCAGGCCTAGTGCCTGGCATAGACGCTTCATCAAGGTCAGATTGCATTGGTGAGGGCTCCTGCATTCAGGAGCCTCCTGGTTTTGCCTGGTCATTGACGTGAACTTTTGAACTTAAACTCGTGCCCGTATATTTTTTTTCCCAAGATACTTGAGATGCCATCCTAGCGCCGATACACTAACAGCATCACTGTGCCTTTGACAGGCCCTGACCGTTCTCAAGAGCATCCGTCCAGTGGCAGTGAAGAAGAGGTGGCGGAAGAGGAAGAAGAAGAGGACCGGCCCAGCTTTGTGGTGGGGAGATGATGATGGTGGTGGCAGCAGTTGTGTGTGCCGCTGGCCTGAAGATCCAGAGCCCAGGAAATGTGTAACAGGCCTGAGTACGAAGAGCTGAGGCCAAGGGGCCTGGCAGAGACGCATCTAATCTAACTGGTCACGGCCTGGCTGTGCCGTCTGACCGAGCTTGTACTGGACGAGTGTTTGTTACTAAACCGAGAACTGCTTCCAAACTTGGGACATCCCAGGGATCTCTCAAGCAAGATCCTCCCTGACCCCAAAGTACTGCCGTGGAATGGTGTTCAGTGACTTCCAGCTATGGAAGAAGTTTTTCAGGCATCTTAACAATGATGGGGCTTGGGGGTCAGTTTGTCTTGTAGAAGTTTTCATTTAGTAAAGGACAGAAAGTCTGTGGGCTTTTGTTTGGACAAATAAACAGATGAAGACAAAAGTAGTCTGTAGTGGGGCGATGTGCACCCAGACCGTGCCTAGAAAAGGCCAGTAAATGGACAGCTTCCCAGGTGCTGTGACAGAAGCCGGCTGGTGAATGATTTGGCCAGCACCTCTTTCAGCTCGTAGAGATGGGGAAGATGACTTTCTAGCAGAAGATTCTTTTTTTCTCCCACACCACCCGTGCCTACCACTGTTCTCCCAAATTATTGGGGACTGATGAGTTGCTCCAACAATTATCGTGCTGGACAGGAGGTTTAGGTGTTAAATGTTATTTTTCTTAAATCTCAGGTATTTTTCATTTTAATCGGAAACAAGCCCAGATGTGATAGCCTTTAATAATTCAATTTTGATTTGTGAATTCCTAATTGAGTATATGAAAATAGGGCACAGCTAATGCTGCATGGGTGGGTAGGAGTGGGGTGGGGTGGGGTGGGGAATCCAGACTGGCTGACTTGGGGGATGGGGATTCCAGGGTTGTTGGGCTGTGGAAGCTTTTTAGAAAATGGTTTCCAGTAGAAAAAGAATACACTAGATGAGGATGAAGAGATTCATCTGAAGATCTGGAGCAGTGTGATGGTCGCCTTTGAAAAAGATCCCCCCTCCCTCAGCAGCTGAGGAAGGTGCCAGGGACCCAGCAGCTTCAGCCAGGACCGAGGTGGGGCCCTTTTGTGAGGAGCCCCAAGAGCAAAGACCACAGAAAGTGGGCCAAGACTAGAGGGAGGGAGGAGCAACAGGGATGGAGAAAACTGGAACTGGAAGGGTCAGCCAGAGTTTGAGTCAGAGGCTCCATCTGGAAACTGAGCCTGACTGTTCTCTTACTGGGCTGGGATTGGGGGAACAGCCTGTGGGAGAGAATGGAAAATAGTCCATCTTCTTCCTTAAGAGAATACATACCGGCCTGGGGACACACACAGATACAGACCCACACGCACACACGTGCATACCCATCCCTGTAAGGGAAGGGGCAGTCATCTTGTCTCTGTGGTTTGGGTCACTGAGACCACTTTGTTCTTTTCCCAAGAATCCAGAACAGACCTGACTTGTAGTGTGCAAAGCGTCCCCAGCCAGAGTTTGGAAACTCATTTTTCTCTCGTCATGGTCCATTTTTTGGTCTGATTTTGTCGTCCTGGTGCTCCATGGGTTGTTCCCTTTAAAAACCACACTAAAATGACTGAAAACTTGTTTTTCCTGCATCTGCTACAGGCTTTACTGGCCTGAGCTTTGTTCTGTGGCTCCCCTGAGAGACTTCGACCCAGCATCATTCAGTCAACAAGCATGTATTAAGTGCCTCCTGTATGCCATGTATTGTGCTGTACTCAAATGACATTCAGGGCCCTGTTGCTTAGCATAGTGGGGAAGAGATTACCACCTTAGACCTCCTCTACATAGGAAAAGTTGGCCCTTGAAAAATCATTCCAGTTGCACTGCCTTTTGGTTTCCTGCACAGACGCAAAGAACAGGCGCTCTGTCCCTCTATTGTGTTACCAAAGGATTCTTTGCCGTCAAAAGAGTCTAGAAAGGTTTTTAAAATGGGGCTTAGCAGCCTCTTGGAGAGGGGGTTGCCTTATGAGGTGAATGCTGATCCCCAGGGAGATCCTGACTCCAAAGTAGTTACCACAATGTCAGCCAGAGGCTAGGGGTGTGTCTGGGTGTGGTCAGGCCTGGATTGCTGCCTGGCCTGGCCGTCCCCTACTGATCGTGTTTTAGATTCTCTGCTGCATCTAAGCTAAAACTGACTCACAAAAGTCAGAGCTTTGTGCACCTTTGGGAGGGGCTCACTGGGCAAAGAATGCCTGCCCCCCCCCTTTATTGGAGCTTTTCCGTATTATTAAAGGTTCTATGGCCTAGGGTGGCACCCCAGTGCCCTGACATCAGCCAACTGGCAAGTCTGGGGATATTTGAAAACTGTCGAGACACTACAAATAAGAAACAAAGCCCTCTCTTGCGTTTATTTATGCCTTGTTTTTGCAGATCTGTTTTCCTGGTTCTGACATTTCTCTTTGAAAAACTAAGAATTCTGAATCCTAGTTGGGGGGTGGGGGCGTCTCTACAGGGTGTTCCTAAAGTCTGGACACAGGCAGTTGATGGCAATGGGGAGTTACTGCATCGAGTTCACGTGAATCTTGCAAAGTGCATCAACCTTTGCCATCACAAATGATGGAAATCATTGAAGATGGTATTGGTTAATATGCCAGTTAAATAAAAATTTCCTTCATTTTACTTCTTGAAAATATGCGTTTTTGCCTATGTGTCCAGACTTTAGGAACACCCTGTACTGTCATTTGGGGATAGACTCCCACAAAGGACAGCCCGTTCTGTTTCCGTGCTGCCTCTGCTCTGATCCTTGAGGATCAGAATGAAGCCACCCACCCAGCTTGAACAGCGATTTCCATCATGCTCCTCTGAGAAAAGGAGTGATCTCATTGGGCCATTTCCGTTTAACCACTGGTTCTCTGTGTAGGGTCCAAGGTGCTAGAGACCCTACCAGGGAGTCCATGGGGTCAGAACTCTTTTTCTAATAACACTTAGATGTTTTAAGTTCCAAAATGGTGAACATTGACAGTTCTGCCTAGCATCAACTAAAGCTCTTTGGGGTCCTCAGTTTTGAAGAGTGTTGAGATATCCTGAGACCTGCTGCTTTAAACCCCTATATGGTTAATTGTGTTCACTGAGAAACTTGAGAGGAGGTGGTCACAATGACTTCTTGCTTCTGTGTGTGTAACATACTCACAATCTGGCCTTCTTCAGTGCTCTTACTTCCACAAGTACTGTTCCTTTTTACGTTAGGACAGGAAGTCCCTGTTTGTTTTTCTGTCCCTTGCTCAATGTGGATGTTTAGAAAAGTGTGTACACGTGGCCAAGCAGCCTTTCGATTGGATCCATCTGTTAAATTGTTTCTTAACTATTAACTTGAGGGAAGCATTGTAAATTTCTCTTCCCACAACAGCTTAGGTTGAGGTTAGATGAAACCCTTTCCCCACCCCCTCCCCCAATTGCCCCAAGAGGCTGCCGTCTCAGAAATGAGTTAGAAGGTTGTCCAACAGGGAGTGACCTTGACTAGGGCTCAGGACATTAGGGTGCTGCCTTGCTCAGCCATACTTTCTTCTCTGTCCCTAGTTCTATGGCCTCTGTCTTTCTGCCAACGAGGTTTCAGGATTCCTGAGTCATCTCTGTTCCCTGGGGGCCTTCTGTGGAGGGAAGGAAAAGGTATACAGGTCCAAGAGGCTGACTGCTTCCCGGGGTCTGGTTTCTGAACCCTCCCCAGTCCTTTAAATCAAAAGTTCAAATGCCACCTTGTCCTCATTCCCCTCAGCTAACTCAGTTCCCAGTAACTAGAAACCTCACCAATCACATTAACTGGAAACTTAACAGCAACCCTATGTAATAGGCAGGGTGGGTATTTTTATGCCCATCTTGGAAAGAGTGCCATAAAAGGCCTTTAAGGTGACATGCCCTAGGTTCTCAAAGGCTATGCCTCCAGTTCCAGTGAAGCTGGGAAGGCTGAGTGTGGGGCCATTAATGGGCTATGTAGGTGTGTGTTTGTCATGTAAGCGCCAGGCTACCTCTATTCTAAGAGGCATATGATAATGTTATCTACAGAATGATTCACTTTTCAGCCGTAACAACTCTTGTACTAAGAGTTGCAATCTGAATAGGAGGGACTGCCCATACCCACAAAATCATGAGTCTTTAGATAGTGTCCTAATTCATAGAATCTCAGGTGTTGGGATGAACCTCCAGCCTTCTCCCCAATTGTTGTCTCCAAGAAATACTCCTGACTTTGTCTAAATATACAAATATACCTTAGATACTGGGGATTTCGAAGCAAAAATGGAGATACACAAAATAAATGCCAGGAAACTTGGTGGGGAGTGTCACCAACAGCTGGGAACATCTGGAAAGGCTCATGGGGCGGAGGAACCAGGGGTCCTAAAATGTAGAGAGCTCAGGGAAGTGCCTGCCAGGCCTGTGCAAAGACACAGACCAGAAACAAACATGTTCTGTGTGAGGGCAACCAGAAGGCCAGGGTGACAGGAAGGTTGGTTGTTCATGGGGAGGAGTAAACTTTAATTGTCTAGAAATTGTTATGAAGGTTTGAAATGCCAACAGGAGCCACTGTACTCTACAGGTGGGGGCACTGCTAATTTGGGAATTCATTTTCCTCAGGCAAATCAAATAGGGGAAATTCAATATAAAAAAAAAGCATTTTTAATTGTAGTGGGAAAAGAGGTTTAAATGTGAGAAATAGTCCAGGTTTTCAGTAGTAGCATCTGATTCCAACTGTTTGTTTTTATCGACACCTTTTGTTTTTACATCAGTGACTTACAAATAAAGCCTCATCCCCAGAATAGCCCCAAGTCTGATAATGTAAGCAACATCCACACCAGTAGTCCTCCACCTCTGAAATAAATAAAGGTCAGTTTTCCCATCAGTTCCTCCAAGGACAAGATTAGTCATCTTATTTACACCACTTCCCTTGACTTTTCATTTTAATGAAATTGTGTGTGTTTACTAAGGTGACCTTAAGGACATAATGAAACTAGGGCAATAATTAAAAGGCGTCTTCCTGTTGTCCAGTGACTTTAGATAACGACTTACCATATAAATATTTTTCCTTTCCTGGTCCCACTCCCATACAGGGAGAAGGAGACTCTGCCTTCTATGTGCTCGGGTCCTTTGTCCAAGAAGACAGCAAAGCTGCTCATTAGGGCAGTAGTCTGGGTGAGAAACCAGTTGGACAGCTTCTTAAAGCAGCAGCCTGTGTGGCTTAGATGACCCCTGTCAGTCTCCCCCAGGAATGCTGAGGGGCCGTGGAAACAAAAGCACAGCATCTCTCCCCTACCAGCTGTCAGACAGCCGGGGATCGACTGGAATGGAAATTTCCTTTAATAAAGACAAATGTGTCACACTGCAGCCCTCTTTGGAGTAGGGAGGACAGTTTATGTAGGGCATGCAGCCCAGCCCACTGCTGGAGAAATTATATGTGTATTTTTAAGTTTACTGGTCTTGTACGTCTATCACAGCCCTTAGTGAATTATTCATGTACCCTTCCTGAAAAGAACATTGTTGCCCACTTCACAGTTATAAAATTGAGGAGTTTTCATTAGAAGAAGGCAAAGGGTACCCAGAGTAGCCTGCATCAAGAAAAGTGGGGTGCGCATGTATGAAAATCCAAACCCAGATAATCTTTCTTGCTGCTTTTATCCAGTTTTGTTGTTGAGTTGTCTGTGTCTGGCTGTGGGTGACCCTATTTAGGGTTTTCTTGGCAAAGATACTGAAATGTTTGCCATTTCCTTCTCCAGCTCATTTGACAGATGAGGAAACTGAGGCAGATGGGGTGAAGTGACTTGCCCAGGTTCCAAGATAGTAAATATCTGAGGCTGAACTGGAACTCGGGTCTTCCTAGTACCTAGCTGCCCTTTTTATCCAGTTACTTTCCAACACAATATGAGCTCCCCGGGAATAGGATTACCTTAATATCCCCAACACCTTGCAGAAAACTTGACCCATAGCAGGTTGCTTAATTGCTCTTTAAAAGGAAATTTATACTGTGACTTTCAAATATACAGGAATAGAGACTTCCTTCTAAGTTTGGGAAAGCTAATAAACTATTGGCTGCATTGTAGACTTTCACATTGTTAAAAAAGGAGGGAGAGAAGAAGGTACAGAGAATATTAGGCACACAGGTTTTATTGGATCTGCATTGTAGAGAGACTTCAGTTTTACAGGTGAAGTCCTCACTTCTGCAATAGGCTTGCAGTCAATGTAGTTTATACTGGTTATTTTACCAAATATATAAAAGATACAAAAATTTTACCAAATACATATACCAAATATATAAAATGGGGGGGGGGGATAAAAGCATTTATATGGGGCTTACTACGTGCCAGGCACCGTACAAGTACTATCTCAGTTGATCCTGAGGACATCACTTGGAGTAGGTGTATCCCCACTTGACAGATGAGAAGATGGGTTTAGTGACTTGCCCGAGGTCACACAGCCAATAAGTGTCTGAGGTCCTTTCCAAACTGGGGTCATTCTGACTACAGTTCTCTATCCACTAGTGAAATCGGGCGTCATTCTTGTAGTCCGTGTTTGTAGAGAAGAGAGGTTTGCCAGTTAGGGGCAACTGTTTTCGAAGCGTTCGACACCGAGCAGAACTGCAGGCCCCATCTATAGAAAGGGTGACCGCACCGGGCCAGAGAACATTTTTTGGTAGGAAAAGAGATTTCAGGATGTTGTGAGTGCTGGGTTTTTTCCCCCAGGACACTATTATTGGGGTGTAGTTATAGAAAAGCCGGGAGTCGTAATGAGACTAGAAAAGAGAAAGGCGAAGACAAAGCAATCCTTATCTGCCCAACGGGCACTTAAAAAAGAATCGCTAAGGAAAATGGAACAAGTAACCAGTTAAGCAGGAGGTTACAAAACTAACCACAAGGCGCTGTGAGGCTTTTGACATTTTATCTCATCTATCTGGCCTCGGCGGAAATCCTTCGGGTCGTGTCCCCGGGAAGAAGAGCGGACGCGTGGGTCCTGGGGGCCCAGGCTTGGGACAGCTTTCAAGGCCGGGTTGTGGAGGACTCGGGAGCCCAGGGCTCTTGGAAGTGAGCTCAGAAGGTCCTCGTCGGTCCCGGGTTTGAGCTCAGATTTGTCGTCAGAGACCGTGCGGAGGAGGAGAGAAGGGGGGTAGGGGAGCGTGTCAAGAGGAGGTGCCCGGGTAGAAAGAGACTTGGTCTGCCAAAAAGCCTTGCTCGTCTAATTCTCATCCTGGGCAAGGGGTGGGCCCGATCAGCCCAAGCGTGGGCGAAAATGCCGGGGGAGGTGGGAAGGGTTCCCAGAGGGATGGTTCACTAGAGGGCATGGACACTGAGGATGGAAGGCTTAACGGGGAGGACCCCAATTCAGTTTCCTTATTTAGATGGCGAAGAAAGCGAGTCACCTAGGTCTACTTTGGTAGAACTACATTGGTAGTTCGCATCGGAACTGGGATTCGAACCCAAGTTTTCTGATGCTCTTTCTACTGTCCCTAGGGCAGAGTGGGCGCAGGGAAGTGGGCTAGCAGAGACCAAGACCAAGGGAGATCTCTGCAAAACGCTTGCCCCAGTCAGTGCACGGCACACAGTAGGGGGGACAATAAATGGTTCACATAGAAAGTGCTACACAAATGCTGGCCGTAATTTACCACACGCAAGCACACCCACGCACGCGGACGTCCGCGGAGCGCTCTGCGCACCGCTGCCCTCTGTAGCTGCGGCCCCGCCCCGGGCATCACGTGACCTCTCTTCGCTTGGGGAGGGCTTCCCCGCCTGCCACCCCACGTGACCGCGGCCGTCGTTGTCCTGGTAGCGGCTGCGTCGGGGGCGGGGGAGGTGGAGGAGGAGGTGAAAGCGAGAGAGAGAGAGAGAGAGAGGGAGGAGGAGGAGGAGGAGGAGGTGGAGGCTGGGAGCGGGAGGAGGGAGAGCAGAGCCGTGCCCCGGCCGCCGCCTGCAGCGAGCCGGAGCCGAGGGCGGGGCGGCCGCTCGGTGAGTATGGGGGGCGCGGGGCGGGGTGGGGGGGCTGTCACGTGCCCCGCGGGGAGGGGGAAGAAGGGGGCGGGACCGGGGAACCCCTGCGGAGACGCGGCGCATCACCCCCTACTCGCTGGGAAGTCTCTCCAAGACTAGGGGGGACCCCGCGGTGATGGGGGTCACTGAAAGATGAGGACCAGCCCCAGAGGACCAGCTGGAGGAGGAGGATCCGGGCGGGGCAGGGGAAGACTCCCTATAGGGGGGATCGTGGGGTCCCGGGGGCTCCCACAGCCGCCAGAACCCCCCACCTGGATGACTAGCTACGGAGACCTCGGTGCTCGGAGCCTGCTCTGGGAGCCTTGGTGTGGGGGGCCGGGGGCCGGCAGGGACGCCACGTGGAGGTCTGCATCAAGGCGTGGGCTGGAGGGAGTGAGTGTGTGTGTGTATGTATGTGTGTAAAAGAGAGAAAGCGAGCGCTCGCAAACGCCTTCAGCTGTTCCTGCATGCACGTTCCCGTAGAGAAACATCTGTGTGTGTGTGTGTCTGTGTGTGTTGTAGTTCATGCACTTGGCATGGAGAAAGACGTGTGTGTATGTGTATGTATATGTGCAGTCACCTCATGGATGGACTTCCCTGAGGATCTCTGGCTGTGTGTGTGTGTGTGTGTGTGTGTGTGTGTTTAAAGACTACTCAAGGATGCACGTCTTGGGGAAAGATCTCTGGCTATAGGCGCCTGTGTGTGATCCATGGATATCTGTTTTTATGCAGAAAGGGGCGGGGGGGGGAGGCGTCATATCATCTCATGGATATATTTCCCTGAGGATCTCTTCTCTGGCTATGAGTGCGTGTGTGTGTGTCCATGTATGTAGTCAATGAATGTAGTTTTCCTGGAGAAATATCTGCAGGAGACCCTGGTTGTCTCAGTGCCCAGCCACGGGCTGCTAAGTGTGTCTGGGGAAATTGCCACTGCGGTTCTGGTAATGTTAATAGATTGACTGTGCTGCAATAAGGTGGTGTTTCCTGATGGGGAAGGTTCATGATACCTAGTTGGACAACTTGGATTCCTCCCAGGAGATTCTTAGTGGTTGGCCATGGTGATTGGTGACCTGTTCCTGTGCTGGGGTTGTAGGGGACAGCCGGCAGAAGCAGAAATTGGGGAAAAATAATTGTGTTCCCTGTTATTTCCCCGGGAATGGCTGTGTGAAAGTGATGGGTAGGCTGGGGGATGGGATAGCCTGCATAGGCTGTATTGTTAATCCTATTTGCTGTCTCTTGACCATCAGAACCCACAGAACCACCCACTCAAAAGCAGTTTAATCTGCCCGGAAGCCCAGCTTCACCGTCTTTTTACCGATTCCAAATGGGCAGATTGATTAAGGAAAGGGATTTACAGGGCTCCTCCTCCCTTAACGTCCATAGGATAAAATGGGGGTAGAGTCACAATATTTGGGTGGGAGAGCAACCCAAAGAAAAAGCTGGCATTTCCTAATTAGGAAGTTACCAGATTATATAGAGTTAACCATTGGTTAGTTGTGTTAGTTTCCCTGAAACCCCCCCCCCCCAAGGAAGTATATAGAATGATTGTATCCAGTGCTGTTCACAGGGAGTGTCAGTTACATGTAATTGATCAAACATTGTGGGGGGGTTACCTCAAGCCCAGTTAAATAGAGCCCAAGTTTTTCCCTGAGAATTATGTAAGTCATTGTTCTGTTAAGATTGCCCCCCTTTTCCCCCTCAAAAAAATTTCTTGAAACTACTGATTCTCTCCCGATGAACAATTTTAAAAATTGCAATTTGTGGATTAAGAGGGGAAAAAATGAGTTTACTTTTCAAGTTATAGGCAAAAAAAAAAACCAAAAACCTGCAACCCTCTTGTTTTCTCCTACTGCTGGCAATTGTTAAGATTACCCTACCCCTACTTAGCTCACTGGGGTCCAGAAACACTGATTTGTTTGTAATAGCCCTAAGCAGTCTTTTCACATAGACTTTGTGTGTTAGTGTCTTGTGCCAAGTGAACTAACCACAAGGTGCCTGTGACCTTGAGACTGACTCTATGGATGAATTAGTACCTAATGTATATAGTTGTATCCATAGATTTGTTCCCTTTTGGTATACGGATATATATCCTGGGGCAGCTAGTAAATAGAGTACCTGCCTGGGGTTAGGAAGACCTGAGTTCAAATTCACCTTCTGACACTTATTAGCTGTGTGACTCTGGGCAAGTCATCCTGTGTGTCTCAGTTTCCTCATCTGTGAAGTGATCAGGGAAAGGAAATGGCAAACCATTCCAGTTAGTATCTTTGCCAAGAAAGGGGTCACGGAGAGTCACACATGATACAACAGTGATACATATTCTGACCCTTAGAATTCCAGTTTCTCTGAAATCTCCATTTGGATTAGCAAGAGGTTAAGGCTATACTTGACAAAATGTCTGCAGATCAGTCCCTTTCACATTTAGCTCAGATCTTCAGAGCCAAATTCACAATTGGTATCCCTCCTCATAGTTCGCACAGTGGATAGAGCGCTGGGCTTGGAGTCAGGAAGACTAATCTTCATGAGTTTAAATCTGTCCTCAGATACTAGCAGTGTGATCCTGGGCAAGTCACCTCAAACCTGTTTGCCTCAGTTTCCTGTAAAATGAGCCGGACAAGGAAATGGCAAACTACACCAGTATCTTTGCCAAGAAAACCCCAAACGGGGTCACAGTCAGACATGGCTGAAAAAAAAAGACCACCACCTAACAACCACCCCCCCTCTACCCACTCTCCAACTCCACATTTCTCCTCAATGTTTCTGTGAAGACCTTGTGGCTTTTAGTTACTTGTAATGATAACCTTTTTGTTTTTAGTGTGTAAAATATACTGATTTAACAGGGGAGGGATTTTAAACAGTCTATTGAAGAACATGTCACCCCTCAGATATCCTGTTTTATGACTTCGATGCCTTCCTTGAGATGGTTGGGCCAGACATTTGAAAAGGACTAAAGATAACTAGTCTCATAAAAAAATTAAAAAAAGATAACTGGTCTTGATTCTTCAGATTTGAGAAGCATTTGGAGAAATAGTTTTAAACGCTGACTAGGGAGCATCAGGTGGTGTTGGTGTTACTCGAAATTCTCAAATGTAGACAGGTGCAAAATGTTAGGTTAGGCTTTAGATCCTGGAATGGTTCCTTCCTTGGGGAGAGTTCAAGGAATTTTTAACTAATCTCTCTATTCCATCTTTGTACTCCCACGTGTGCTTGGAGGCTCTACAGGTATTCTAATGAGGCAGGTTCAAGAGCTGAAGTCAGGATTCTGTCAACAGAGCCAACGGTTTAATTCACTGGGGCTGTGCCTGTTGTGTAGGCTCGAGCATCATCTTCTGGCCCTTCTAAGTTTAGACAGGCCTCCTACATCTTAACATGAAACCTGGTAGCAATAGGGCAGTTTGATGTGACAGAAAGGGCATGGGAGTGGGAGTCCTAAATCTTGGGTTCAAATCCATACTCTGCCACATCCTACATGCAGACTAACCTTGAGAGAAGTCACTTAACCTTGTATCTCAGTTTCTTCATCTCTAAAATGGGGATAATTATAGTTTTACTGCCTGCCTCTAACTCTGTAAGTGCAAGTTGCTGTTAGGAAAGAGTTGGTTCTTTGCTCTTTTTTTGGGTGGTTGTTTATCAGGTTACTTAGATACCCCAAGGATGGGAACCATAGAATTACAGAGTTAGAGTTGCTATGTCTTACAAAATCATTTCTCAAACATATTTACTTGGTTTTTGTTGTCTTGTCCTGTGTCCTTGGCTCCACTCAGAACATAGATTTTGTCTTATTTCTTCCCCAAAGCTTTGCTTCCATCATGAGTGCAGAGCTCAACGTCCCAGTAGACCCTTCCCCACCTACTTGCTCCGAACCAGGTAATAAAGGGATGGATTATCGGGACTGGGTTCGTCGCAGCTACCTGGAATTGGTCACTTCTAATCATCATTCAGTTCAAGCCCTTTCTTGGAGGAAGCTCTACCTGAGCAGGGCCAAGCTCAAAGCTTCCAGCCGGACTTCTGCCTTACTGTCTGGATTCGCCATGGTGAGTTTTTAACTGATGTCTTGGGATGGGGAGGTGCTGTCAGCAAGACCTTGTCTGCTGGGGTCCTTTGGTGCTTTCTAAAGTCAAGGACTGCCCCTTGGCCTGCACTGGCAGTCAAGAAATACTTGTTAGGAGATTTTTGCCAACATCCTGAGTTCTGCAGAGGGTGTGTGCGTGTGTGTGTGTGTGTGTGTGTGAGTGTGTTGAGGTCGCGGCTGAAGCTTACCAACAGTTCAAAGAAGCTATTTTTAAAGAAATCAGACTTTCTGGACCATACGTGAGTTAGCTGATGAGGATCCGGGGACACTGAGTTGTTAAGACTTTGCATACATGAATTTAATACTTTGTGCCAAGAGAACAGCATGGTGCTGGTGATTTCATGTCTTACTAAGTATCTTCACATACTTCCTTCTGTTTGATTCTCATAGCAATCCACTGAGGCTCAGATTAAGGTGACACAGCCAGGAAGTTTGAGCCCGGGGGTCCTCACTCCCAAGCGCTCGTTCTCAGCCCCTCTAGCCCTGAGATCTAGTTGCTGTTGGGAGGTCTGACACTCTTTCAAACGCTACTAACTGTATTTCTTGGGCGAGGACACGGTCAGGGCTCTGTAAGGATGTTCACAAAACAGTCTTCGCCAGACGAACTTGCTCCTGTAAAGCCAGTGTTGATCCTGGGCCATGTGAGTGACCTCCTTTACTTGGCTTTGGAATATGAAAGATTGGAGTAGGAGCTGGGGGTCAGTTGTGCCTCCAAGTTGGAAGAGTCCTGACTCCCCAAAAGTGACCTGAGTGATGCTGGCAGTGATGACCTCATACCTTGTGAACCATGAGAAAGTTGTGTTTTGCTCAGGAGGCCTGAATTAAGCACCTACTACACGCTGGTTGGTTGGTGGTTGTGAATCAGATCACTTAGATACCACAAGGATGGGAACCACAGAATTACAGAGTTAGAGTTGTTAAGCCTTACTGGCATACTGGGTGCTGAGGATGGATGGGCAAAAACAAAGCCAACCGTGCTCTCTGAAAGCTAATATTCCACTAGGGAATTCCAGACGCGTACAAATGGGGCTTCTTGAGAAGGGAGAGTGGACAGTATTGAAGACAGTGTCTGCCATAGTTTCTGATCCTCGGAAGGGTATCCATCATGAAGGGAGCCAAAAGTTGGTTTCCAAGGAGTGTTAGATACACGATTTTACATTATAGTTTTTGAAGAAATCCAGCCAAATGGATTACATTTGGGGGATGGAGCCTTAGAAATGACCCTTGAAGAATGGGTGGGCTGGCACTGGCTGTGCCAGCCCTGCTCTGGACTAAGCCTGGGGGACATCTGGGAGGAGTCGCTGTGGTGAGGCAGAGTTGGAGGTCAGGAGAGACGTTAGGCTGCATGTAGCATTTCCAGTTTCCCATCATCCTGCCCTGGGCCCTCTGTACTCCCTTGTGACCTCATCGGCTCCCCGGGTTAAACCATCATCTCTGCCCAGATCCATCTCGCTAGCTTCAGTCTCTCCCCTGAGCTAGTGATCCAGGATCACTGGCTGCCTACTGGACACTTCACATTAGGCATAAGTCTCAAAGACAGCTTAAACTCGACATTACTAAAACTGAACGCATCATTTCCCTGTGAAACCCTCCCCAAATCCAAACTTTTCTCTTTCTTTAAAAAGCATTTCCATCATCCTAGTATCTGAGAAAGGACATTTCTGCCTTCACACTGTCTCTGGCACTCCTCTCCTCTCACACAACTAGCTCCCACTTGAGCTCAGGCCCTCCTCACCTCTCATCTGGATCTTTGAGCCCTCTCCTTGTGGGCCTCCCCACTTGAGGCCATCCCTCACCAAAGTAATTTTCCTTAAGCACAGACCAGACTGTGTGGCTCCCCTATGCAACCAGCTCCCAGGGCTCCCTATTGCCTTTAGGATTAAATATAACCCCCTCTGTTACACCCTGGCCCCAAACCCATCTTTCTGGGTTTCACTGGACGTTATCGTCTCTCCGGCACCATTCCATCTGCCAAACCAGCCTTCTGTCTTTTCCTCACACATGATGTCTCCCCTCCCATCTTCGTACCCCTGTGTCTGGGTGTCCCTCGTGCCTGGAAGGAATTCCCTCCTGACCTCCATGTCCTGGTCTTCCCTCCCCCACCATCCCTGCCACATTTGGGGCCCAGACCTCCCATTCTGCCTTGTAGTGAATCATTTTGTTTGTCTGTCTACCTGTGTGGATTTACATGGATCCTGATACTCCATTTCTTCATTTCCTGCTGCTCTGTTCTCATGACCTTTCACCTTTCTTGAGATGCCTTCTCACCTTTACCAGCCGTGGGAGTCCTCATATGGGCCATCCAGGGCATCTGCCTCCCTGATCTTCTCATTTACACGTGTGTGTGTGTGTGTGTGTGTGTGTGTGTGTGTGTGTGTGTGTGTGTGTATACTTTATACTCTGTGCCTGTATTTTATGTGTATTTGCCTCCCCAACTGGAATATGAGCTCATTGTGAATAGAGATTGTTTCATTCTTTGTACTTGTATCCCTAATGCCTAGCACTGTGCTTGGCACACGGCAGGCACCTAATAAATACTCGTTGACTGATCTGTTTAGAGATCAGTCTAGATGAGGACTAAGAACATTATTAATTGTTGATTAAATATAAAATATTAAATATTAAAAATAATTGTTGATTATATTATGTTAAACTTAAATACTAAAATGCAAAATAAGAAAAAAAACACTGCCATGTGCACAAGAGAACATGAGAGGACTCAAAATATACAGCAATATATTTCCATTTCAAGAAAGCCTATATAATAAATACTACACGTTGCATTCAGAGCTGTCCGTGTTTTCTTTGCGTCCTTGTAAATTTTCTTTTGTTCTCTGCTGTGCGCTTTTCGCTTTGTTCCTTTTTCTCCCTTCTTCAGTTGTTGGTGGTCTTGAAGGTAGCCAGGAACGTTGCCATGAGAAGAATGATGATCGTAGCTGATGGTGGAGAAAGGAGTCTTGAGGTCACTGAGCCCATTCGCCTCTTGGGTATAAAACACCTTGTACAGACAAGGAGATTTTCACTTTGGAGATTCCTGGGGATAGAGACTGGCCTTTGTCTGTCTTTGTTATCTGCTCCACTGTTTCTCTTCCCGATGGCTGCGACATTTGTTGTCTCACAGAAATCTCTGAAGCCATTTCTTGTTTGGGCTTTTGCTGCTAGGGAGAACAAATACTTGGAATCCCATCCTAACTCCCACATTTCCTTAAAGACAACAGCCCTTTCTGTTTTTTCTTTTCAAGGCTGAGCAACCCTAATGCCTCTGACTTTACCTCACAGGACCCGTTCTCCATTCCCTTAATTTTCTTTGTTAATAGTCTCTGCATCTTTTCTATGTCTCCACATCCTTTTGACCTAAGCACAGCTTGTAATAAAAGTGACTGAGTCACGAAGGTGATGGAGAGGAGATGATGACTCGGGCCTTGCTGTTTGGTAGCCCATATCCTAAGCAGGTAGGGGGTGCAGTGCTAACTCCTCTTTGGCTTGTTGTCCACTGAGACAACTGGATCCTCTTGGTCTGTGCCAGGTATCTCAGGACAAAAGGAAATCAGCTTCACCCACAGGATGAGGGAGGTAGTTGAGTCTTCTGTACTCCTCTATCTGAAATAATTTTGGGCAGCTTTGAGTGGAGGTTTGGTTTGGTGGAGTCTGTGCCCCTCTTGTGGTTGGGGAGGTGGGGCTCTCACAGGTACAGAGCCTTTCCCTATTCTCTCCTCTGGGAACTACTTAGAGCCCATCTCTTTAAGGTAATCAGGTTTCTGGGTGCTGTGAGTTCTGGGAAGGCTGGGAGAAAGGTTTGGTGCCTCGTGCCCAAGTCAGAGCAGGAGCCCCTGGCCAGAGCTGCCTTCAGTACTGTGCAGATGAGGCTGCCTGCTTCTCCCATATCACTTAGGGGGTGGAGAGTGTTAGGGAAGCAACATGGACTTGGGATGCTGTCAGCATGAACATGTTTTAGAATACATGTGTGCATACATGCACACAAACATCTGTGTTGGAGAGCAGTGGATCTGAGGTCCCCTCTGGACCGCTTGGGCCAGAATTCTTCATTTCCTGCTGCTCTGTTCTCAGCTCACATTTCACCTTCCTTGAGATGGGAGTCCTCATATGGGCCATCCAGGGCATCCGACTCCCTGATCTTCTCATTTACGTGCCAGAAGCCACATGGAATGAGGGCTGGGTGAGCAATTCCGAGCTTACCTGATGTTTAAAACTGTCTTCGAATTTCTGCTGAGAACCTAGCGGTCCGGATGATGCTCTGACACTGGCCTTGCCAGGCCTGTTTTGGGGCGGCTGGTGTGTTCCTGAGAAGTCACTGTCACGGGCTGTGTTAGTTTGCAGTGGTGACTAACACCATTAATTAAGCATTAAAATCATTACTTATGAACGTGAGAGGTGAAAGCAGTACTGCCATTCAGTACTTGCCTTTGCTTAAGGTTGTCTAACCAGCACTTCTTAAATTGTGGGGTCATGACCCCACAGTTTAAGAAGCACTGAAGGGGCTGTGAATGGAAAAAGTTTAAGCAGCCCTGGTCTAAGTAACCTAAGAAGGGGAGCATGGCGGGTGCTCTCTTCTTGTTTTCTAGGCCTGTTGGTTGTGTCGGGCCAACTCCAAGGCACTCTCCTTTTGTTCCGCAGGTGGCCATGGTGGAGGTGCAGCTGGAGATGCAGTACCAGTACCCCCAGATGCTCCTGATCGCCTTCAGCGCCTGCACCACGGTGCTGGTGGCGGTCCACCTCTTCGCCCTCCTCATCAGCACCTGCATCCTGCCCAACGTGGAAGCCGTGAGCAACATTCACAATTTGAACTCCATCAGTGAGTCCCCCCATGAGCGCATGCACCCCTACATCGAGTTGGCCTGGGGCTTCTCCACCGTTTTGGGGATCCTCCTCTTCTTGGCAGAGGTGGTACTCCTGTGCTGGATCAAATTCCTTCCTGTGGACTCGAGCGTGAAAGACGGGCCCAACTCCAAACCAGGGCCAACTAGCCACACGGGTTGGCAGGCTGCCCTGGTGTCCACCATCATTATGGTGCCGGTGGGGCTCATCTTTGTCGTGTTCACCATTCACTTCTATCGTTCCTTGGTCCGACACAAAACAGAGCGTCACAATCGAGAGATAGAGGAACTTCACAAACTGAAAGTCCAGTTGGACGGCCATGAGAGGAGCTTGCAGGTTGTGTGAGTAGCTGGACACGCTGGGGGGAGGGGGGATGTCCTTGTCAAGGATAAAGAAGCTGGAAATAAAACAGGAGTTTTGTTCACAGGAGCGCAATAGTTGCTTGTGTTTTTCAGAATATTAAAAGTCCAAATTGTTAATTCCCGTTTCTGCGAGGCCGCTCAGACACTGCCAAACAGTTCAAGACCAAAATTTTATTTAGTCTCAATACTATAATAATCTGTGGAAAATTATTCCTGAGATTATGGAAGTATTTTAAAATAAGAAACTGTGGCCAAGAAGAGCAAGTTTCCCTCTAACAAAAGTAAACTATTTTAGGAGGTAAAGAGACTGGCCTCCTTGGGCATGGGGATATGAGAGTCTCGGTGC
This sequence comes from Phalanger gymnotis, assembly GCA_028646595.1. Taxonomy (NCBI): domain Eukaryota; kingdom Metazoa; phylum Chordata; class Mammalia; order Diprotodontia; family Phalangeridae; genus Phalanger; species Phalanger gymnotis. The sequence goes on from CM053627.1 coordinate 17,789,205, forward strand.
TGAAATTGCTGCACAATTGCACCTTTTCCTACAAATCACTAACAAGGAATGATCCAGGACAGAGCCTGGAGCTGAGCTTCCCTTCCTTGCCTCTTGTTGTAGCCTCTGTATCACAGGGAGGGAGGACAGTGAGGATGCGCCTAGAACTCCAAATTGTTGAGCCCTTAGAGAAGTTGTCCCCACCCCCACCCCCGGAGGCTGTGCAGATGTGTCCTCAGAGCAGGCAATGGAAGCTGCCCAAGAAGCAGTGTCAGCCATCTGCTACATTGCCGTGTGCTAGTGACACCATCTGGGCAGTAAGAGATGGGAGGCTCATTCCCCAGGACTCACCAAAGCTGCCAAAGATTCTTTCCTCCTACCCCATGTTCCCTGGTGTGTGTCCTGCTCTTGCCTGCTGCCCTGCAGCATTTGGAGATCACATCTTAGGCAAATACCCCAAAGTCTTACTACTAACCCAGTCACTAGAAGACATCGTGTCTGACAAGAAAACCATATCCAGTTTCTGCAGTGGGAGAGACAAGTCATGCCTGTCTTCACAGCAGGTCCAAGGCTAGGTATTTCTAATGTTAAAGGATGGCATCCCTGAGGGTCCCTGTCCCCTTCTCTGGATCACAAGCTCTTCACCATTGGAAGGGGCCTCAGAGGTCACAGAGACTTCCACTTACGGTCTACATGGTCTTGCTCTCACCTCCTCACTCTAGTCTGGGCCCTGAACCAGGGCTTGCTAGCCTTGCTCAGGCCCAGATTGGCTTTGTAGCTCAGTGGGAACCACTGAAACTTCCCATGAAGACCCAGGTCTTGGTTTCACATCTGTAAAATGAAGGGTTGACCTAAAGTGTTAGCAAGAATGCTTCTGTGATCATCTGTGGCAGGGTTCTTAACCGGAGTCCACAGACACCTTAGGAGAACTTGGATGGGAGGAAATTTACATCTGTTTTCACTATAACATCTAACTGAAATTTAGCCTTTCTTTCCATTGTAAATTTTTAAAACCAAATGGAAGAGTTCATAGGCTTAACCAGATTGCCCAAAGGGTCCCTGACACAAGAGATGTCCCCATCTCACATCCCCTGAGAAGGCCCAGTGGGAGGAAGAAATCAAAGTGGCCTTGTGCCTCATATTCCTGGTGATTGTGGCCACCTCCTCAGGTAAAGCATTGGCCTTTACTGTATTTACATGAAAGATGCTCTAACCTCACAGGGAAGCTTTTTGTTTGTTCTTACAGATGATAGTGGAGTTCCCTAAGCCCCTTAAGCTGTTTTTTCATCTCTAATGGCAACTTAATGGAATAACTTTTAAGAGCCTACACCATCTCTGCTATAAAGTCCTTAAAGGCCTAAGAAATGACTTACTCTTGTCAACAGTATTAAAAACGTAACCTTGAAATGTGAAGGACTTTCCTGTGAGGTATGTAGGGAATTCCTAATAAGGTTGTTGCTGTGATGTTAACGAAGGTCAAGACTTGCATCCGGCCCCTCATCCGGGCGTAGAGGTGACCCTGAGTTTTTTGAAGCGCACAGCAGTGGCCCAGCCTGCCTGCCTGCCTAGCCGAGCACACAGCAGCGGCCATCCCCCGGTGGCACTAGGCCATGTCAGTCATGGAAGGCCCGAGAAATTCCATCCCATTAAGCTGAAGACAAAACTTGAAATATTTGTACAATGCTCTCTCTGCATGCTGTTTAGACATTTTCTCTTTAATGTGTTTTTGTTGAATCTCTGCCCTTTAGTCTTGTTGGACGTGTTTGATTTACTATTGTAAAACCCTGTAAAAACATGTAAGTTGGGATCCGTGCACGAAGACAGCTTTGCAGTTTGTAACATGATGCATGAGGAACTAAAAGGGAGGAGTTCTGGCTCTTCTCCAACTTGATCTACAAGGGAAGTCCAGGGAAATGATCATTGTGAGCCAGTGAGAAGGCGGTTCCCATGGCCTCCTGGCCGGCCACAGGCTGAGCTTTAACCTTCCCTGCTGGTCTGGCAGGATGTCTCTGAGCTGCTACAGATAGGGCTTCCAGGCTTTAAAAAAAAAAAAAAAGCTCTCCATCTTCTGGCCCAAATTGACCCTAATTCAGAGTAATTGTTATAAAACTTATTTGCTGTCTAGACTTTTGACTTGGACCCTTCTAGTAAGAGACATGGAAGAGAAGCAGAAATGCTGAAGAGGCACTGCCTCCTCCACCACAGAGGTGGAGCTAGGGTACCCTGGGGGGCTCCTTCCAGACTCAGAAGAGCTCTGTGTTCTCTTTTGTCCGTGATAGTTCCCGGGGTGTTGTGCAGAGGTGACGAAGAGCTGATGTGCAGAGATACAACGGCACGTGGAATTAACTGCAGTAGTATTTAGAGAACTATGAATATTTCTAAGTAAAGTAGGCAGATTAGGTTGTAAAGCAGGAAAAAAAAATGTGGAAAAACAAAATGGGGGAAGAACCTTGGTGGGCGCTTTAATGCAAGTTCTCAAAAGCTGGACGTTGTTTAGGGAAGGCCTCACAAGGACATAAAAAGGGCTTCATAAATACTTGTTAATGGATTGACCCTTTGCAATTCCCCAAATCCTCCGGTCCTTGGACTGCTCTGGAGGCTCAGGGCTATTGCTGGGTCCCACTCTGGAGAGCACAGGGGGTCTCCCTGTACTTGTTCTTACTAAACTCAAATCCAGGCTCAGATCCCCTGAGGCACAGGAAGCAGGCTGGCCTATTACTTTCTAATTGACTCCAGGCCACTAGCGCACTTCCTCTGTCCTGGCCTCCGTGGTTCCTGTCAAACCTTAACACCCAAATATTTTGTGATGGCTCTGAATATAGAGCACTTCCATTTGATCTCTGTCACTAAGTTTCAAAATTTACTCTTTCCTGTTTTAGTCATCAAGGCAGCCAAATTTTTTTTTTTTATTTTTTCCTTTTTGGCAGGGCAGTTGGGGTTAAGTGACTTGCCCAAGGTCACACAGCTAGTACATATGTCAAGTGTCTGAGGCCATATTTGAACTCAGGTCCTCCTGACTCCAGAGCTGGTACCCTACTCACTGCGCCACCTAGCTGCTCCACAGCCAAATATTCTCAAGCATCCAAGAAAAATCACATTTTTCTAGTGAGATTGCTTTTTACGGCAGAATGATCCAACCGCGGAGGCGCAAAGGCAGGCACTTGGACAGACACTTGTACCTACTTTGGGTGGTTTTAGTCTTTTTCAATGCATGGAAATCATGTAAAGCATATATATTGTACATAATTCCTCTCCCATGTGGGCTGAATAAATAACTGAAGCTATAAAAAGCTTGTCCAATTTTGTGTAGTTTCAAAGATCAAGACTTTTTTTTTTCCTTTTTTTGGAGGGGGAAGGCAGGGCAATTGGGGTTAAGTGACTTGCCCAAGGTCACACAGTGTGTCAAGTGTCTGAGGCTGGATTTGAACTCAGGTCCTCCTGACTCCAGGGCCAGTGCTGTATTCACTGTGCCACCTAGTTACCCCAGAGATCAAGACTTTCATAGAATTGCCTGGATGGATGTGACCTTGGGAGGCCATCAAGCCCATCTCCTTGGGTCCACTTTTGTTCACAAGGACCCCTGGATCTTCCTCGTTGAAGGTCTTTTGCCATATAGTCTTTAGAGGCCCCAATTCCTATTGTACAAGAAGGGACATTTCACCTCTCAAAGTGAGATGACTTTCCCCAGACCAAACCAATGAATATGACTACGATTGACATAAACCTAGGGCATCTCCACCCCCAGTCTATCTGGGACTGCCGGGGAAGGGATTGACGTTCGACCAAAGGCATCACTGAAGAGTCTGGGTCTGGAAGGAGGAGCGGATGAGCTGCTCTCTAGCTGGGTAGGGTGGAACCTCTCTCTTTTCCAACCCAGTTGAAGAGCACCAGTAACCAGCTCTATGACTGATGTATGGATAAGCCCCATTGGCTTAGGTCAGACACACTACACAGATTTTTGGTAATAGGGAAAGCTGTTTGAGGCTACACTTTTCAGGACTGACTGCTAGAGTAGAAAAAGTCCCAGGCGATGTCAGAAGACCTGAGTTCAAGTTCCAGTGCCCAAGACGCCGGGCAAATCATCCCCTTCCCTCTCTCTTTCTGGTCCTCATTTGCTTCTCTTTCAAAGGGAGTGGGGCAGTTGGACCAGGTCGTCTCCAAGGGCCCTCTTGGTTCTCACATTCTGATTCTAACCTGTAAATGCGAGGTAGCAGACGCCATCGTTTGTAAACTCGGTTTAGAAAAGGGTTTTCCCCCCACAGATTTTCCCACTTGTTGAAAATCCAAAGTAATCATTGTGCTAGAACGCTGCCAGTTTGTCATCCTCCTTACTTCTGAGTGATTTTGTTTTCAGCCTGGTTTTAAGCCACTTGTGCAGCTATGGGATTTGGATTTGGGATGAGCTTCAGGTCTTGACTTTTAGAACTATTAGGAGAGTAACATTGACTCGGCTCATGGGTTCAGTGCTGGTATCGAATGTCCATCCTCTCAAAGAAAACACATCAACGCTTGGGCTGCCAAGGAAGTGTGACCTCGACTAGAATAAACCAAGCTGACTAGAGGTTTGATTTGTGACCTATTTCTCTGGCCCTAACCACCAACCCATGTTGGGCTGAGCCCACAGCTCCAGAGCTAGGCCAGCCTTTTTCCCATGGGAGAGAAGGGGAAGGTTATGAGGCCAATAACTATGGTTTTTTTTATCCTACCCCCAAATAGCCCATCTGTGAATGTAAGGGGATTCGAGGTAAGAGAACAGGTGGGTTTATTACCTTTAGTGGTGCAGCTCCTGAGATCACTTCTGCCTAGGTCTAAGCAAGGCTAGGGTCTGGGATGATACCCATCTAACATGTTGGTCCCAGGATGCTCAAAGACAGAGGGTCTTGACTTGGTTTGTGGCATTGACCCCTTCTTAGAACCATGTTTTTTAAAAGCATAAGGTAAAACAGAATGGAAACCAATTTTGTTGGATACAACAAAATATCAAAAAATGTTTTTAAAAATTCAGACCCTAGAGTAAGAACCCCTATTCTAGATTGTGCCCCCAAGTTCACTCTTGATTCCCCCTCAAGTCCCTTAAAACCTGTGTCGATCTGACCTCTAGAACTAGTTTGGTTCCCCTGGGGTCCTACAGGCTGGGAATGAGCTAGATTCCCTGTGACTATTTCAGTCTCGAAGAACCCCTAGGGGGTTCTTGTATGGGAACTGGAATACCCTTACAGCGTCGGGCAAGGGAACACAAGCACCCTTGCCAGGGTGGGCAGGGGAACTAAAGAATCACAACTTGCTTTGAGAAATTCTCATTGGTTAGCCTATGCCCAAATTTAGAATCCAAAGCAAATAAAACTACTTTCTGAAGTCATCTGGAAGAGAAGGCACAGGATGAGACGAATTATCATGTCCTTATGTCAGAATGCACTGTTAAGGTGGAATGACATTCTTTAGAAGCCCTGAGGAAGTAGTGAAGATAACTAACGGAGATAGCACTTTATAAATGTTGTGGACTAGCTGGGGAACCTTAGATTTACCTGGGGATGAAATCTCCCTACCTGGTAAGTGAGGGGATTGGAGTGAGTGACCTTTAAGATCTCTCTCAATTCCAAAATTCTTTTTTAATATAGAATTTTGTAGTTTATGTTCATAAAATATAACTACGAACTTGGAAAATGGGTATTCTACAATGTTAAACCCATTAGATCTATAGAAATGTGGTACGTGATTAGGTGTGACAGCCTTCTAGTATGAGGATGTACTGATATCTGGTGTGAGTTAGCCCCCCCAGATGCCCATGTTAAGTTAAAATCAAAGTAGAGAGCACAGAGACACAGCCCACAGTGGCCACTTGGGGTTTCCAAAGCCAGAGGAATCCTAGAGGGCTACCTCCTTGGCGTTCTGCATCCTGGGGCAGCCAGGGGGTTGGGCTTGCGTGAAAGAGCTCAGCAGGCCTTGCCTCAGCTTGTCCCCAGAAAGAACAAGTTGGGTCTGAGCCCCATTATTAACTTCCAGTTTCTCTGCTGGGTGGGCAGTGAAAAGCAAACTGGTTCCAGCCACCTTCCTGGGGCATTACTAATGCTATCTTGCAGGAACATGAGAACAGCCACATCCCCGAACAAGAAACTGCCTAGGAACGTGGGCTCTGCCCTCTAGCGAAAGCTTCTCATAACTAGGTCATCCTTCTGTTTCGTCTCAGGTGGGCCTCCTCCAACCCCTGCCCCCAGTAAAGCTGCCCAGCCCATGCTGGATGCGCATGGTCTCAGATGGGTTATTGCACCAGCAGCAAGCCTGTCATTCAAATGAATTGAGGCTAGGCAGTTAATACTTCCATCACCTTCTCAGAACTTAAAAAAAATACATATGTGTTTAATGACATAGATCATCTTTCCATGGAATGTTGCGTATATTTAGAACAATCTCACTAGTCTAACATTGATTTGGGTGAGGTAGATATAATTAGTTACGGGCCTTTTTTGCTAATGGAAACCCTCACAGGTGAAGGTCCATCAAGAAAAGGGTAAAATCTCAGCTGAACTGGGACAAGGGTGTGCTGTGAGCTCCCTGTAGCCTGGCTGTGCCTGGGCAGCCATGGCCTCAGTGGAACCAAGGCTGTGTCATCACAATTCTTCCTGCCCTCTCCATCTCCACCTTTAAAGACTCTCAAGGCCCTCAGCCCCACATTCCCCCCAGAACAAAAACAACGAAAGACGAGAATTCCCAGAGCTGCCCTGACAACAGAGCAGAACTAGATGACGCCATGTCTGGCTTCAGGGTTTCAGGTGCGCTTTTCCTAGAACTGCAGCCAAATTAAACAAGTGATGCTGTTAGGAATCCAGTGTTTTCAGGTACAGCAGTGCTGTGGGTCCTGGACTCGTTTCTTGACAAATCTGGTGCTGGTTCCCTTTCTCTGGCCTTGTCACACAGGTTTTCCTTGGAATGACAGAGCTATTTCCAGGAGTTCCTGCCCTAGTTCTCCCTGCTTCCCTCCAGGGCAGAACTCAGCTGACAGCTCTCGAAAGGTGGCACAGATCCGGTGGCTCTCGATGTGCCGCCGGTGGATGGCATGTTTCCACTGATAGCGGGCAGCCCCAAATAACACAAGCAGGGACCTAGCAGGTAAGTGAATGGCCACTTCCACGCAGTCACACGGAACAGATCTCCAGATGTTCTGGGCGTCACCAGGGTCTTCCATCTTTGTGTCATTCGGCACATGGCAACTCGTTCCCTGCTGGACCATGGAGAGTAACTGAAGTCTCTCATCTGAATCCCGAGACATGGACAGCACTGTTGGTGAGAGCAGATTGAGGCTGACCAGCCGCTCTCCCCAGAGCCAGGAGTCATCCAAGTGGGGGTCAATTGCAGAACCTCGTTCAGGGTGGTAGTCCAAGTTACATTGTTCAACTGGCAGGAACCTCTCCAGGATAGGGTATGCCCCCATCCTCTGCACTATCTCCCGGCTGAAGCTGGGCAGGCCATCAAAGCTGCCAGGTTTCAGCTTCTGTTTCCTAAAATTGACTCTGGGGCCATAGTCCTGTAGAAGGGAGGAAACAGAAGAGGGCAGGGGAAAAGGAATGGTGATTTTCACTTGAAAAAATTTCATAGCCAGCAATTTCCTTATTAAACAAATCTGAAATGAGTGCCTAAGGAGCTGAGCAAAGATATCCAGGCAGACTGGATTTCTAGCTCAGATATCTGTAGGCCTACACTGGCCACGGTGCAATGACAGGCACTCAGCTCTGTACTTGGGGGCCACCAGCGCTCCCCCATCTGCGCTATGGGGCTTGGGCTCCCTGCACACCTCAGGAGACCTCTCTGGGGGCTGTGCTGGCCAAGATGATCACTTGTTGGTGATGAGCCCTCCACGGAGCTGATTACCCAGATAAATCAGGTGTTTCAAGCTGGAAACCTTTGTGGCTTGGCAGGATCCACTTGAGCTTCTGTTACCGGTACACGACACACCTGGGAAGTGCTACACCACAGCAAGATGGCCAGTAAAGATGGAAGGGGACAGCAACTTCCATCAACCACCTGTGGCTGGTTCCATTTCTCACAGAAACAATTTTGCAAATGGCGATGCCCCAGCAAGTGCCGTACCTGTTTCCTCCTTCCAGACTGTGAAAGTTTCCAGTCATCTTGATCCATTAACCGAACCAGCTCAGCCTCCTCCTCAGCACTAACAAAGTCCTTTATCAGAGCTACTCCTGGGAAAGGAAAAGCCCAGCCGGCAAATTCTGATTTCTCCATTCCTACGGCTAAACCCGTTTCTAAACAGTAGGTGAAATGGGCTGTCTTCTGCAAAGGAAAAGACACAAGGGCCTGGAATGAGAAAGTTTCATTTTTAAGGGTCAAGTCTCCACAATCTCCCCCTGTCCTCACCAGGGAAGGAAGAAATGGAGCATTCATTAAGCACCTACTATGTGCCAGGCACTGTGCTAAGTACTTTACAATTATTAATCTCATTTAATCCTTACGCTGGGAGGGAGGTACTGTTATGATACCCATTTAAGAAAAGGAAACGGAGGCAGTAAGCAGTGAAGTGACTGGGCCAGGCTCACACAGCTAGTAAGGGTCTGAGGCCGGCATTTGAACTCAGTGCTCTGTCCCCAGCATCTCCTGACCGCCTCAGGGCAGCATCTACATCTCAGATACCACACCCCCTCTTCCAAGAAGCTTGGAATGTTTTAATGATCTAGGTCTCTGTCCCCTTCCTGGGTTCCAGCACATTAAGGTATCTCCTCCTCTGCCCATTACCTGCTACCACTCTACTGCCCTGCCCCCACAGCCTTGCCAGTGCCAGGAAAAGGTTCTCAAGCTGAAGCCCTCCCAACCCCAGCAGAGACCTTTCCTCAGGCTGGGACCACTCCGCTGTTCTCTCAGCAGCCCCGGGCTCCTGTTAACGAGGGTTCTTCTTTGTCCCTCCTCCTCCACCCTCTCTCCTCGCCCACGCCCACCAGCCCTTTCAAGACTTTGCCCAAGACACCCACAAATGGAGTTCCACCAAATTATGTGAGCCCTGAGGGGAGGGATCAGGGTGGGCTTCCTGGAGGAGGCAGCATTTAAAGTGAGCTTGGAAAGAAGGCAGGAATGTAACTAGGTCATGGCCTTGGAGGCTCACAAATTAACAGAGCTGGGGTGGCAGGCACGGTGGGCAGCTGTCCAGCAGGACCATAGCTGAACCCCCGGGAGGATGCTGTTGCCCCGCCCCCCACTAGAATGAGCAGGACCACCGAGGTCAGGCGGTCCTGGGATGGAAGCCGGGCCAGGTACCCGATCCCACCTCCCTCACTGGTGGAGGAGCAACAAGAGAATGCAAAGGGCAAACCCCCAAGCCCAGAGAAGTCTGGGGAGGGAAGAGGGATCACAGCTGGAGGGATGGACAAGGCCCGCCCCTTCCTTCCCTCCCAGCCAGGTCCGAGAAAGCTGAGGATGGGGGGGGGGGTGAAAGGAAGGAGAGAGGAGAGGATTTGGCGGGGGGGGGGGGCGCCAACAGGATGGGGGAGAGAGGATGGAGAGGAGTCCTCCAAGGCCTGCGCCAGCAGTGGCTTTCATGACCCAAGTCAGTCTCACTTTGCCAATCTGTGAAATGGAGCTAATGACGTCGGCACCTCCATCTGACACGAGGGGCCCCGGAAGTGAAGGGCCCTGCCCGACGCCGCACAAAAAGAGAGGTGCCCCCTCCCCCCGTACCGGAGACCCCAGCCCCGCCCGCTCCCACCTGCGGGGACAGGGCTCCGGGGACGCCGCCGCCTCGCTCCTGCTCGCACAGGAGACAGGTCCGGACCCCTTTGCAGCCGCAGCCTCGGGGCCGCACCCCGCAGCCGCCCCAGCCCCCGCCGCCTGCCGCCGCCATGCGGGTGCCCAGAGCGCCGCCGGGCGGGCAGCCTCAAAGGGGCGTGTGCGCAGGCGCGGGCCGCGGGGGCCGCTGGGAGAGGTAGTCCCTTGGGGCCAGGACACGTGAGATCCTGCTCGGCCGGGCCCTCTTCCGGCCGGCGCCGCTAGAATCTCTCTGGCTCAAACCACCGGGCAGGGGCCGAAGCCCAGGCCGCTGCTCCGAGCCCCAGCGTCGCCCCCGCCCTGGCCCCAGGAGAGGTCGTGGAGCCAGCCCCAGGCGGCGGCCGGCGTGGGCAAGCGGGGCCTCGCGGCGGGGAGGCAGGGTGCGCCCGCAGAGGCTGGCGGCCATGGGCCGGCTCAAAACCCCGCTGCTACTGCAGAGGGGGTACCCCAAGACCGACCGGCTGGGCAGGATCAAGAAGCTCGAGTAAGGCTGGGCGGGGATGCGTGCGCGTGCGTGTATATGTGTTTGGGCGGGGGGGGGGTGGCGAAGAGTACACGCGTGTGCGTGCGTTAGCGTGGCGCCTCTGTACGCGTGCGTGCGTCCGCGAGTCTGCGATCATCGCTCTTCTGCTCGCGTCCGCGCCTGTCTCTCAGCGACCTGTGCCAAGGTGGCACCGCGCTTGCTCCGTGCCCCGTTCACCCGCCCCGCGCCTCCTTCTTCATGGCCTCGTCGGTCTTCACTTCTGTGTCCCCTCTGCTCCGTCTCTTAGTCCCCGGTCCTGTGCCTGGCGCTGCTCAAGCCGCTGACCCACCCGGGCGCTTAGGGTGGGGGATGGGGCCATCCTCCCCCTCCCCCCACCCCCTTCGTGCCTCTTACGCAGGCTGTCACCTCTTGGAGCCCCTGCTTCCATCCCTGTCCAGCCTCCTTCCCTGCTCCTGCTGTGACTGGTGCTCTGTCCTACCGGCTGCCCCCGTGGGATTGAACTGCCCCTCCCTTGTCATGGGGAGCCAGAAGAGTGACCTGAGTGACTTAGGCTTCTGGTCTCTCCCGCTAAGGAATGGGCAGAAGGGCCGACACAAATCTCTTCCCTTCCTTGAAGGAAGGCGTTCACAGCCACTTTTGACATTTGTCCCTGTGCGCCCCAACCACTCTGTCCCTTCTCATCTTTCCTCCCCACCCACACCAGTGAGGACCCCAAGGACAGGGCCAGGCATCTTAGGGAAGCACCCGCCCTCAGGAAGCTCACTGTGCAGTTGGGGAGATCAGATGCCCAGAGAAGAGGGTACCCTAGTTTCCCCAGACTAGGAGGAGCCCAGCCCTTTAGAGCCTCCCCCCACCTTCCCTCTCCCTGCCACAGTTTGTCAAACCTCCAGCTTCGGACAAAAGACCTGGACCTCAAACTCCTCAACCGCTTGAAACAGCTGAAGGAACTGGATCTGTCAGACAACCTGCTGGAGAAGGTGCCGGATGGTCTGGACCTTCCCTGTCTGCAGGTCCTCAAGTGCTCCAACAACCAGCTGGAGGACGTGACCCCCCTGCAGCAGTTCACAGCCCTGGAGGAGGTGGATTTCGAGGACAACTTATACCTGACGGTGAGCTGGAGGAGGGGTGGCGGCTGTGCCCCTTTTAGAGCTGTTCCCACTGCTCAGTTATCGGACAGGTATTTATTTAGGAAGTGTCACCTTTGTTTGAGGTGCTGTCCTTTATGGGAGGAGTGAGGGATGGACAGAAAAAAGCACCCAGTCCAGTAGGAGGACCTGGGTTCACATCCCACCTCTGACCTTACCAGTCTGACTTTACAAGTGCGGAAGTTCCCATTTCTCATCTAATTGGACAAGTTCCTTGTTAATCCAGTGTTTTCCCTCTGTTGATTATTTTTAATTTAGCTTGTGTGTATGTATGTATATGAGTGTATATATAAACATATACATACATAATGTAAATAGAAGCACATATGTGATGTCATGTGTTGTTTATGTTGTTTATATCAAGTTTGTGTTACACATTTCCTGTCATGTGTATGATATTGTATTTATATTTTATGTAAACATGTGTGCACATACATGCACATACATTAAAATACAAGCCTATCTGCAATATAATACGTGTGTATGTAGGTATATTGGTTTGTCACTTGTTTGTGCACAGTTGTTTAAATGTCGTCTCTCCCGGTACACTTACAAAGACTGTCTTTTGCTTTTCTTTCTAAGCATAGTACCTGGCACATAAAAGTGTTTGCTGACTGCCTAGATGGCCTTTGAGGTCCCTCAGGTCCAGGTTTATGATCCTGTGTTACTTAGCCCTGTGCTGGGTGCTATGAGGGACGCACAGGGCTGTGAGCCACACCAAAGAACCAAGCAGTCCGTGCCCTCAAGAACTTGCAAACTTGCATTCTACGAGGGAGACAGTATGTGAACGTAAAGGAATATTTAGAATAGGTAAAAAGTAAACACGAGTAATTAGGAAGGAGGGCTCTAGGGGTGGGGGTGGGGGGTCAGGAAAGGTTTCTTGTAAAAGGTCATAGCTGAGCTGAGTCTTGACGGAAGAGAGGGACTTGGTGTGAAGGAAGGACCTTCTAGGAATGGGGAAAGCTAGTCCTTCAGAACTCTGTAGTCTAGCCTAGAAGCCAGGCCTGGCAGAAAAGGTACCGGGAGCTGGGAAGTGGCCCTCTGTGCCGAGCCCCGGAGGAGAACCCGAAGAGCCCTCAGGGAGCTTACAGCAGGCGCCCATGGCAAAGCATCGTGGTCCAGTGGAAAGGGGACCAAACTAGCCTAGGCCCAGGAGACTCATGTCTGCCACTGACTTGCTGTGGGGCCGTAAGGAAGTTATTTAAGATACCTGGGCCTGTTTGCTCCGGTGTAAAATGGATGGGGGCTCACTAAGAAGGTGAAGAGAATTTAACCAGATGGTCTCTCAAGGGACATTTACTTCTGACATTGGGACTTGGTATCTTGAGGTTTGGACTGGTGACAAAGTCTGCTTGTTCCTGACCTTGTCTGTATTCACCCCCAGGTCAATGATAATTACAAGATCTCCTCTCTCCTCCCTAACATCCGAAAAATCAACGGAAAGGAAACAGCCTCACTGATGAATCACGTGAAGATCCTGAACCGAGAACTGACCAGCCGAGTAAGGATAGCAAGAGGTGGGGGTGGGGAACCTTTCTTGGGCCCTGCATAGAAGTCCCTATTCTAAGCTCAAGAAGTTCCCCTGAGGTCAACAAGTGCTTTCTCCCCCATCCTCCCAAATATGATTTCTGGCAGAAACACTGAAAGTCTTGCTAATGCTGTCCTCATAGGTCTGACCTGAATTGACCTTGACTATCTGTTTACATATTTATCATTCAAGAGTTTGTCCCAATAGGGGTTCTTAACCTGTATGGGTAGATAGATTTCCAGGAGTCCTTGTATATAGATGGGAAAAAAATTATATCCTTATTTTCACTCATCTTTAGTGGAAATGTAGCATTTCCTTTAATTTTTAAAACATCATTCTGAGGCGGGGGAGGGAGGAGGCCAGCAGAGGCTTCACCACTCTGCCTGCCAAGGGGTCTCTCTGCCCTGGCAACTATCCCTGATCCTTACAGTGACTGGAAAATGCAGTTCCTTGGGGGAGTGGATCACCTTGAAAATTTAGTCTATTGTAATTGCTGTTAATAGGAATCTTTACTGTCTCCCTGCCTGAGGAAACACAGTATCTACTTCAGTATTTTGATATAACTCTAGGCCCCCAACACTAGCCATCTTTGGGATGTCCTGTAGGCATCTCAAACCCAGGGTATCTCCAGTGGAATTCTTTTTTTTTTTTTTTTGTCACTATATGCACTCCTGCTTCCTTCCTTCTTTCTGTTGAGGGCTTGACCATACTTCTAATCATCCAAGTTTGAAAAGTTGGAATCCTTAACTCTGCCATCTTCTCACCAAACTGGGCTACTCGTTATTCTCTGTGGACAACATCCCATCTCCCACACATCATGTCTTTGGATAGGCCATCTCCCCTTTGCTTACAGGGTTTTCCCTCCTCACAATTGCCTATTGGAATCAACCCAAACCTAAAAAATCCATGTTTCAGTTCACCCATCACTTGATCATCCAGTTTTAGCTCGAAAACTTCTAACGAGGAAGAGCCCATTAGCTCTCAAGAGCCACCCCACCCCCACCCATTCCAGTTTTGACTGGCTAAAATTATTGAGGGGTTTTCCCTTCTTTTGAGCCTAGACTTGCCTCTTTGCGACTTCTGCCCACAGCTCCTAATTTTACTCTTAGGAGCCAAACAGAATAAATCTGTTTCCTTTCTCGGATCCCTTTGGAGGTATCTTCTCCAGGCTTTCTTTAGCCAGTCCTCATACAGAGTTAGACCTAGGGCCCTTCACCTTCCTCTTGGCTCTCCTGTAGAAGAACACCCGCATACTCTAGCTTATCAGTGCCCTGACCAGGATTGAACAACACTGCACTATCGATGTGGTCTAGCCAGGGCAGAGGGAAAGGAACTAAACACCTCTGTGTTTCTGGAAGCTCTGCCTCCTTTAATATTGATGGAAATTGCATTAGCTTTTTGAGACTGCCTATAAGTTATACTGTGAACTCAGGCCACTAAGACCCCCAAGTCTTTCTCAGATGAATTTCTGTCAAACCAGGCCTTGCCATCTCCGTGTGAAATCAGTTCCTTGAGCCCAAGTGTAAGATTTTCCATGGATTCACATTTAATTTAATCTTCATCCTAACATTCTGGCCTTTCAAGCTATTTGGGGATGCTGACTTTGCCATCCAGTGTGTTAGTTCTCCCTTCTAATTTTGTGTCATCTTGAAATTAGATAAGGATGTTGGCCAGACCTTTATCCGTGTCATTAATGAAAATGTTAAACAGCTCAGGGCCAAGCAAAGGTCACCGGGGCATTGCATCAAGTGGACATGGAACTGTCTGTGCTGAGTCCAGCCATTCAGCCAGTTCGGAATCCATCTTCATGGAGCTCTCATGGAGCTTTTGTTTCCATCTTTGTTGTAAGAATAGCATGAAACACTTTACTAAGATGTTAGCATTTGATAAACCACATTTATAGTAGCCCTAGTTTAGTTTCCTTAGTTTAGTTATCTCGTTAAAAGAAAACGATACGAGTGAGCCAGCCTGCCCATTTTTAGAGAAGCCGGAGAGTTCTCGGTGATTGCCATCCACATTTCCATTTCTCCCTGGCAGTCTCTTTGATGATACCTTCGGTAGCCCTGGTCTGTGGTTTGCAAATTCCATTCTCTTCCCTTTTCTGAAGACTAGGATGATGACGACTATGTCACTGACAGAAAAACATCTGCTGTAGACGTCTTGCCATGTCCTTTTCCTCTCTGCTCCATTTACTGCCCCTTCTTTCTCCCTTTGGCTTTGAGCAGATGTTGTGAATCCGGTCTTTTCCCTCCAAATACTTGTTGCTGTTTCATGAGGTGTAAAGGGAAGTTTTACAAATTATTGTCCTAAACCAGTGATGTCAGACTCACATAGAAATGGATCCCTGGCCTTATTAACTTAGAAAATGACACATTAATATTATTTATGTTGTATTGTATTTTTACTTATTTTGTTAAATGTTTCCCAATTACATTTTAATCTGGTTCTGACCAAAAGGCCCCAAGTTTGGCACCTCTGTTCTAAACCAGTGTTGCCTGTAGCTGACATGTTGTTCTTGGCGAGGAGATCAGGTGTTTTTTGGCTTGTGGTCTTTAGGCTTTTTTGACTTCTTTGTTGTAATGATTTGGTTTATAAGGTTTAAACTTCCTTAGTAAATGGTGATACTCAACGCCAATGTCTGCTTCTTTACCCATTTCCCATTTTTCATTGTCAGTAAGTTGTTAAAATAGGTCAGGCTATAGCTATTTCATTTGCAGGCCACATTTTCTCACTTTTCTTCATCTAATTTGGTGCTGTTTTTTATCTTTGTGCTAACAAGCTAATTGTCTGATTGCCCTGATTTGCAATCGCCACTCTCATTAGTAAGCAGATATATCCTGACTATTGGGTTATGGCCGCTTTTGTCCTGTGCTCCTAATTGTCATATCCAGGGCCTCCTAATGCCTCTGGAAGAAAGTATTCATGCTCCAGGTGTGTGGCTTCTTTGCTTTTAGACCCTTGGCCCCTTGTTTCTTCCTCCCAACCCAGATTCTCCAGCATGTTCTTTTGCCATGCACCCCGTACCTGCTTCTATGATGAAGTCACTAAATATCGGAGTATATGTTGATTAGATCTGGAGCAGCGCCTGACCAGTTCTGAATTGAGAAAGTGCCTGGCCTTCTGCCACAGATGCTGAAGCATAAACTGCTGGCATTTGTGTGGTAGTTGATCATGAGAACTACAACTTGAGATGGCCCAGTGTCTTGTGAGATGTTCCTTGTTACCTTTAAGCCTATGATAAAATGGAATCTACCAGAGCTGTCCTTCCATTGAATTCTAAGTGCCTTCAGGCAAGAGAAGGTCCAGCCTCCCCTTTCAGACAAGGTTCTCACACACTTGGAGCTCACACAGTTATGTTAAGATTACTTATTTATAGACCACCTAAAAACGGTGTCGTTCTTTGTACCTTGGCCCCTTTCCCACCTCTCGGCATGTATTTTCTTGTTTTGTGGTTGGTCTTGACCAAATAATTTATCACCAAGTAGTCAGAATGCTGGTGGTGAGCCTCTATTCTTAGGACCCTTCCTCGAGAGCTGGAGGGGCCTCGGAGGATCGTGGGGTCACAGATTTAGAGGTACAAAGGACCTTAGACTCCCCCACATGCCACGTCCTCAAGTTAGAGGCCCGGTGGGAAGTGACTCACCTAGTTACCCAGGTAGCAGACGTGGGTGGGGGCCAGGCTGGCGCTCAAAGGTGGGCAGTGTCTGTGGCTGGAGCTGTTCTGGGAGCCTTTTCATCTGGCGCAGACAGGGTCCCCTCCACATTGTGAGGCTGTGGAGGGAGGACTTTCTGGAAGAAGGTTGATGGGCGTTAGCAGAGTTTCACATAAACAGTGACAACCCTGGAGGCAGGTGGGTGGGTTCTGATGGATCCTAATGCCTACACTGGTCTTGTGGGGCTGAGGAGGAAGCATAGCCCCTTGCCTCCTGGCAGAGGCCAGGGAGGGCTTGCGCCATGAGCCGTGGTTGGTGGGTCAGTTTTACCAGACAGGCCTTGATGGGGTGGGGAGAAATGATCACATGGGAACCCAAGAGGCAAAAAAGCCAAGAAAACCAGGTCACTGAGCTGCTGCAAAGGCACATTGCAGATGCAGCCCTGAGGTTTCCCCAACTTTTTCCTGTTCTCACTTCTGAGCTTGTGCTCCACGTTGATAGATGGCCTTGAAGGGTCCTCCCAGCTCTGACCCTGCTTGAGTTTTATCCTCTGTCTTTGAAAACCATGAACGTAGAGATGGAGAAGCACATGATGTACAAGAGGGAAGGTGGGGGGGGAAGGCTGCAGACCACCGCTGGGGCTGGATTTAGGGGTTGGAAGGTACCCTGACAAACCCACCGATCCTTTTTGCTCATTTCCCCCGGCCTGGCCCAGGTCACTGCTTACTGGGAGAAGAACTACCAAGATCAGCTGGGCTCCCGGACCCCGGCCAGGGACATCCACAAGGAGTTTGTGAAGTCTGCAGTCAAAGATGTGCGCTACGGGCCCGAGTCCCTGAGCGATTTCACACAGTGGAAGGTACGTCCCGAGGTGGCATGGGGATGAGGGTGTGGCGGGGCCCAGGCCCACATCTATGTTGCTGTGTAATCTTGGCCAAGTCCCTTCTCCTCTGTTTCTGCGTTTATGAAATCACATCAGAAGATCTCCAAGTAGGGATAAACTGGCCATTCACTTCAGTAGGGCCATGTGAGAGCCTTTTTTAAACACTTGAAATCCCCATGATTTACCTGCAGAACATATGGCTTCGTTTACATTTCTTTTTTTTCCAAATTTACTTTTACTATTACTATTCAGAATAAGTCATTTCCCCATACGTGACCCATCCTCCACCCTTCCTTGCAACAAACAATAAAGCAGACATATCCACAATATCCCACACACCTATGGTCCCCCTTAGCCCCTACAGAGAGAAGAAAGGGCTGTGTGGGGCAGTGAGGTGGTGCAGTAAGTAGAGCACCGGCCCTGGAGTCAGGACCTGAGTTCAAATCCAGCCTCAGACACTTGACACACTGACTAGCTGTGTGACCTTGGGCAAGTCACTTAACCCCAATTGCCCTGCCAAAAAAAAAAGGGCCGTTTCATCCACTGTTCTCTAGACCTGAGGTTGCTCATTAACCTGAGTTCAGCAACCCTGTCTCTGCCGCTGCAGGACCCCCTCCACCCCCACCCCATCCTCCCAAGAACCCTGGGAGGCAGGTGCTGTTATTATCCCCATTGTTCAGTTGAGAAAACTAAGGCAGGGGTTAAGTGATTTGCCCAAGGTCACACGGGTAGTGTCTGAAGTTGGATTCGAATTCAAGGCTTCTGACTCCAGGCCTGGGGCTCTATCCACTGTGTCCCCAGCTGCCTCTTGCAGTGGGAGGTGTTACATTTGCTGTAAATAAATATTTCTTGATCATTCCATAGGGGCTGATGTTCACAAGTGCTCTCAGGCGCCGGCACTTAGCAGTTTTTGGGTGCTTCTTGTGTGTTCCTGGTTGTTTGTGTGTTGTCTCCCTCCTCAGGCTGGGAGCAGCTCTTGGAGGCCAGGGAAGTGATTTTGTCTGTCTTTGTAACCCCCAGCACTTAGCATGGGGCCTGGCACACCGTAAGCACTTAATCAGTGCTTGTTGACTAGAAGGACTTTGCCCCATCCCAGGTGAAAATGATCGCCCAGCAGCTGGTGGCCTCCAAGCTGACCAGGAAGGAAGCACCCTCAGAGGAGGTATTGAGGCAAGATGATTCAAGCCCAGAAACGCCAGTGACCCCAGTGGGGACTCCAGTGACCCCAGCGGGGACTCCAGTGACCCCAGCGGGAGCATCCAGCCAAGAGTATGTGGTAAGCCCCTCCTCCTCAGTCTTGGCCGTGGGCCTGCCACGCATAGGCCTTACCTTCAGGGAGCCTGAAAGTGACAGATGGCGACAATGAGTCTGGGGTCAACAGGCACCGGGAGGTGACTCTCACTTAGTGCCTGAGCCCCGCTTGCTGTGTGATCTTGGCCTCCTCCCTTGTCACATGAGAGAGGGACAAGCTTTCTCTGCTCTCTCTCCAGCTCCCTGTGCAGGGACAGGGCCCAGACTGGCCCATCTTTTGTGACAGTGCCTATGTGGTGATGCCCCCCATTCCCTGATGGGCACCTGGGCCTGAATGCCATGCCCCTAATGGATGGAAGTCTGACCCCAGGATTCAGATCCAGATTGATGCTTCACTTGACATTCTCTGAAGCCAAGCGGGACCCAAATTCAAATCCTAGTGCTGCCCAGGCAGAGTTGGCAGGTTGAGCAGGGAGAACACTGTGCTGGAACTAGGAGATCCTGAGTTCAAATCCCACTCAATCAGTGAACATTCATTAAGCACCTCCTGTGTGCCAGACACCATGCTAAGCTCTGGGTCTACAAAAAGAGGTGAAAGCTAGTCCCTGACCCCAAGGAGCTCACGGTCTCACAGGGGAGAGACAACATGCAAACAGATATACAAATTGAGCCGTAGTCAGGACAAATGGGAGAGAGTGTGCAGAGGGGAGGCCTTGGAATTAAGAGGGCTGGGAAGGATTCCTAGACACGGTGGAGTTTGGTTGGAATTTAAAGGAAGCTCCGGGCATGGGGACAGATGGACCCCCAGAGGGTCTTGTTGGTGGGAGAGCCAGGAGGCCAGTGCTGCTGGGCAGTGCCACTCAGAGACTAGCTGAGAAGTCCTTGGGAGAGTCCCTTCCCCTCTCTGGGACTCAGTTTTCTTAGCTATAAAAACAAGGCATTGGATCCAGTGGTCCCTGAGGACCTCACTTTGAGGCCTGTGGTCTTTGGGTGCTTGGCATCCCAGGCTCTGGCCAGAGGAGCCTTTCCTCCATCCCAGCTCCAAAATTCCTTTCCCACAGCTCAAGCTCTCAGCCTTTAAATGGAAGAAGAGGCTCCCATCGGACCCCCCTCCCTGCAAGAGGGCCCGCCCCTCCCAACCCCCCCAGGATTCCAGCCCCAGCTGTGCACAGTCTGCCCTGGCTGAGGGCCTCCAAGGCGAGATGGACATAGTGGGTCAGGTAAGGCCTTAGAGGCGGTGGAAGTGAGGGGTGGGGAGGGAGGCTGGAGTCCTCTCTGGCCTCATATCCTGATCCCCCTTGGGGCTCACAGAGGGTCAGGTAAGGCTTTAGAGGCAGTGGAAGTGAGGGGTGGGGAGTGAGCCTGGGGTCCTCTCTGGCCTCGTGTCCTGACCCCGTCTCGACTCCTCCACAGGAGCCTATGGAACTGCAGCCCATGCACTTCCTCCAGTGCCACAGTAAAGGCAATAGCCCGGAGGACTTCAGCACCCAGCTGTGGGCCTGCGCCTTTGAGCCCACCTGGAATGACAGCCCAGGTGAGCTGCCCCTCCTGCCTTGCTCAGTGGAGTCCCCACCCACCTCCCTGTTGGCCCATGCTCTGGGGCTCCAGTTCACAGGCACAGGGGTCAGGGAGGGGTCACACCTGCTTCCTGCCTTCCTCCGCTGCCCCACCTCCCCCTCTTCTAGGACTGCCTAGAGGTGCATCCCAGACAGTGGCCACTTGTGGCGGGGAGGCCGTGTGCGTCATTGACTGCCAGACAGGCCTCGTGCTCCACAGGTACAAGGTGCCTGGAGAGGTGAGTGGGGGTTCCAGAGGGGCCTTGCCTCCCACCCCTGCATGCTTTGTGTCCACCTTTTTCTGTGGGGATGCCCAGTGGATAGCACATGGGCAAGGATGTGGGCTCTGCTCCCAGCTCCAAGTGGGTTGGTGGGGATTTCTGGGTGTTGCTTTCTTGACCAATGTGATTTCATCAGTGTGGGGAGTACCCTCTTGGCTTTGAGGGGGCCAGTCAGGAGGTGCCCAGGCCAGCTGGCCTCCATCCTGTGGGGTTGGGAGCCTCAGTTCCATGAACGTGAAAAGAACTAGACAAGGTAATGGTTCCCACATGTGGGATGAAGGGAGTAGCTGCTCTCCCCCAGACCCTGTGAGAAGCATGAGGAATGCAGCCCTCAGAGGCCAGCCACTTTCCCCTTAGCACACTGTGCCCTCCCCAGGAGTTCTTTACCGTGGCCTGGACCTGTTTGACCCTGGTGACCCAGGATGGACGGAAGAAGCGCAGTAGTGTACTGGCAGCCGCGGGCCGGCGTGGTGTTGTGAGCCTTATCCACGTGCGCGCAGGTTTCTGCTATGGAGACATACGGGCCCACCGAAAACCCATTGCCATGGCCTGCTTCAGCCCCTCCCAAGAGACCCACCTGTTCAGTAAGACATCCTACCCCTGCCCAGCTCACCAAGGTAGAAGATGCAGCCAGAACCTCCTGTGAAGCCCCAGGCAGGGCAGGTGGTCTGTCAGCCTGCATTTATTAAATGCCTACTGTATGCTGGTCACTAGGGATACTGAGGCCAAAGATGGCAGCGTCCCTGCTGCCAGGCTGTTTGCGTCCTGTCAGGCCTAGGGCTGCTGGGAAGCTCACTGCCTGCCCTTTGGGCGGTCACACCCTTCTTGGCTCTCCACCCTTCAGGGGCTGTAAGAGGTCCTCAGCAGGGGCCAAGCTTCAGCCTTTTCCTCCTTTCTCCCCAGCTGCCTCATACAACAAACGCATCATCCTCTGGGACATCGGCCTCCCTGATTATAACTACCATTTCAGGCCCAGGTGAGCCTTCTCCCCAGAGCCCCGAATAAGGAGGGAGGAGAAAGGCCCCCAGGGGCAGCTCACACTCCTCCTCTCTCCCTCCCCTCAGCCAGCTCCTTGTGCTAGATACCAGTGCCACCCCACTGCGACTCTGCCCAGTGCCCTCTTGTCCTGACCACTACCTGCTAGCTGGTTGTGAAGATGGCTGCTTTGCCTGGGACATAAGGCTGGACGAGTCCCAAAGAAGGAGGTGAGGGCAGAGGTGGGAGAAGGAAGGGAGCCAGATGTGACAAATGTGGGCCGAGCAACTTCGGGAGCTGCCCTGACAGGCTTTTCCCCACCTTCTCAAGCAAGAGAGGCCGGGTCTGGGGAGGGGGCTTTTTGGTGGGGGCCGTGACAGCAGAGTCTACCAGCCTGAGATCAGCGTCTCTATGAAGATGCCACTGACCTGGATGTAGGCTGGCAGGCAATGTGGTGTCGAAGGCTGGCAGAGATAGGATCCAGCATCCTACCTGGGGGTGTCTGTGCAGCGCCCAGATCCCAGCTGGGACCCCATAGTGGTGGTGGTTGGTGTTTGCTCGTTTTTACTAAAAGGATCGTGAGGTTCAGAACAAGGAGATGTGGGGTTGGGTCAGGAAAGCCCATAAGGTGGAAGCATCTTGTTTGACGCTACCCGGGGTTATACAGTTGTGCCAGGGCTGGCCAGGACCTTGCATGGTGCGTTTCTGCATCCCTTTGCATCCCATCTGTCCCAGAGGAGCCACATCTCTTCTTTGTTGTTACTGTGTCCCTGGTCTCCCACAGCTCTGATATCTCCTAGGAGCAGGTGGGCAGTTGTGTTTCAAGCCCACCAGGGTCTGAGGCACATCCGCCTTTGAGAAATGTCACTTTAACTCTCGGCTAGAGCTGTCATAAGGATAAATTAACATCCATTCTAACAAAGGAGGGCTCTCTTCCTCCTGGATTAACATGCCAATGCTTGACCTTGTGCAGAGATTTTGAGATGGTGTTCCTGTTCCCCCAAGGCCCAGGGCAAGTGCACAAGAGAGTGGATGGGCTGGGCTTTGTGAGCGAAGACATCGTGGGTGAGTGGTCAGGACCCGAGAGGAAGCAGATTTTCTGGCCAGCCAAGAGACCCTTCGGGGCTAGCGGGGCACACTCTAATGGGGAGAACAGCCGTAGCCTGAGTCCTTGGGAACTAGCCCAGACGCTGGATTGATGTCCCCAGGCTGGGCCCACGTAGACCAGAACATGGGAAAGGTGGTCCTCTGGGAAGTATTCGTGTAGATGCAGGGAGGGGAGAGCTGGCCTGGGAGTCATTTAATGCCTGAAGCCACAAAAGTTTCTCCCCCAGGACACCGCCATCCTTTGGCGGATGCTCCCAGGCCTTAGACCTTTAAGTAGCTGCCATCCAAGGGAGGGAGAATGAGTCCCTTGAGCTGATCGCTCAGCTTTCTCCTTCTTGTGCAGTTTCCAAGGGCTGTACACCTGGCTCCATCTGCTTATGGAGCTGGAGTCAGTCCCTGGCAGGAAGGGGAGACAAGCAGCAAGTGACAGCTGTCATCTTGGCAGAGCTCCAGTGGTCGAACACAGACCTGTCCTACCTGACCCTCAGCACCTGCCCAGGTAAAGCATGAAACTGGAGGGAGGTGACAGGAGGCCTCGTCAAGATGGCAGAAACAAGTAGTGGGGACTCCCGGGGGTTCAGGGAAGAAGACAGGCCTTGGTGAGTTCAGTACAGCTTAGGAGGTAACTCTTAAGAGAGGACTCCAAGGCCGCCTGGGGCTGTCACTGGGATTCTATGAGCCAGTCAATGCTGAACCCAACAAATGGAACTTTATTGTTTAAGGAAAGGACCTGGGGCTTAACTGGAGACTCCCATGGGGAGAGTAGTGGAGCAGCCCCTGGTGCCCCCTCCCTCTAAGCAAGGATGTTGCCAGATGGTCCACACTTGCAGGCAACTCAGGCCATTCTGACTTGGCCCCAACTCCTGAAGTCACAGACCAACGGGAAGAGGCAATGACCTCACCACCCCAAATGGTGTATGCTTACAGAGAAAGCCTTTGTGTTCTGCGGAGATGAAGAAGGTAGCGTGTGGATGTACAACATCAGGCGCCATCTTGAGCAGCAGCAGCCCTTGCAGCCCAAGGTGGCTCCCACAAAGGTAGGCCTGCTGGCAGTTCTGTGGGGCAGGGGGACACTTGATGCTTCGCACCTCTGGGCCTGTGTCTTTATCTTGAAAATGAGGCTGAGGCCATTTCTAAGAACCTGCCAGCTCCAGACCTGTAGTCCTGGAGTGACGTTCACAGTCGAAGGGTTGGAAATTCCTCCCTGGTCCTTCTTTGGAGTAGGAGTGGGAGACGTTCCCTTCCGTTGCCCTCCCAGAAACGTTTTCGGTACCAGTAAAGGCCGAAATACTGGTATTATTGCTGTTCCTCTCCAGAACTGAAAGGAAGTTTGTGTCTCGTTCATAATACATCTAAAATCTTTTTTTCATTTTGACAGATTCTCAAATGGCCAGATCTCTCAGCCCGAGGCAGAAAGATTGACAAAACTTTAATCAACACAGCAGTGGCAGACCCCACCTTCACCTACCTTGTGGCTCTGACTGACACGAACATCATCGCCATCTGGAAGAAACTCTAGGAGCCACAGGCAGGGTTGAATAACGGGGTTTGTGCTTTTTGTGGTGGGAATTGTGAGCTTCTCTTAAGTGTGCATTTTTTAAGAGGATAGTTTTCAACTAAACAACTTAAAATAAAGTGAGTTGTGTTTTTATGTTCTGTGAACATGGAGGGCGGGGAGAGGGAGAGAGAAAGAGAGATAGAGATAGCTAGGTCTTAGCACACCAGGTAATTGCTTTCCTGACTTAGTGGTCATATACTCAATGGCTTTAAGAAAAACCACAAGCCTACTGGATTGGGCGTAAGCAAGATGATTTTGGAATCCTGACTGGCAGCCAGTCAACTACTCCGTCTCCCATTTCTGTGGCACAGCAGCCATGGCAGCAGGATAAAGCTCTTTGGCAGCCCTCCTTCTAGATGGACAGAGCCATCGGTTACTATTCTTTCATTCTAATTAAACTGTCTAATGAGTCCATCTCCCTCTAATGGTCTCCAGCCCACATTGGCCAAACCATCACTGTGTGATTTCATGGCAAGCAAGATTTTGAAGATGGCTAAAAATTGCTACTTGAGAGACAGAGTGACTCAGAGGTAAGAAATACATTTTATGAGGAAATTACAGTTGTCTGGCAGAGAGAAAAGCATAAGGTTTCCCCCATTCAACTTTTCATACCAATCGGATATCAAAGGGGAAGAAGTTTCTGTGCTCCTAATCCTATGGAAACTGCATAGGGAAGACATCAAGAACTATTCAATTCCTTCTTGTTTGTCTTTGATAGCGACCTAGAATGAGGAAAAAACAAATTTAGCCAGTGAGTCAGGGCTGAGATTCCTGAACAAAACGTAGGATCCCAAGGTAAGTTATGGGCACACCACAACTGACAGAGTTCAAATGTTCTCTTCTGTTCCAGGAAGAGAAACATTAGTAAAACACCTATACACATTTAAGCTACGTCACAACGGTTATTTTTACTGTAAGAAATCCGCTAACCACAGTGTCCACTAAGACAAGTGTCTTTGGCCTTTCAAAGTCATCACCAATAGGGTCGTGACTATAAAGAGTAGAGGGAATGGGGGAAGCAGCCTAGAGCACAGGCTAATCTAATGTCTCCACTGGAAATGACCTTCAGGGAGTGAATTTAGTTGTTCCCATATCCCAGGTAGGGAAGAGAAGTCTGGGAGACTCAGAAGTGTTCTCGAGGCTGGTCTTTTTATGTGGAAGGCCACCAGTTTAGGACAAAACATAAAAACCACCATGACACATGGGGCTGAAAGCACTCCAATTTAGAGACTATACTCAGAAAGGACATTAAAAGTTGGAAATGAGAGTTGTTTTATAGGGAAGAAGCTGCCGACACACCGGGGAAAGAGAAAATATCAGGGGAACAAATCTCTCCAAGATTCTGTTCTCAAGACGAGCCCATCCCTGTGAGCGCCCCCAAGCCCAGACCTGGCAGGGTGCTTCATGCCCACACTGCTGGTGGCCCCTTACCCGGAATCGCTCCTCCAACAAGGAGAGCTCGCTGATCAGATCTGTGATGGCGTTCGTGAAAGCTTCCTGAGGGCTGTAATCTGGAGTGGTCTGTACTCGGATGATGATTTTGTGTTCCAGTGGGTGGGGGACTTTATAGCCTGCAAACAGCACCTGAGGGTCTTTCAGTAACTGTCTGAAAGGAAGCAAAGGAAACCAGGTAAGCCGACTGAATGGAGAATGAGGGCGCTTGCTCCGTGCCCGCTGTGCGCTCCCATCTGAATTACTTGGGATGAAGTAAATAATCAGTTGTTTTACATAATAAAGCTCTAAACAACGTGCGCTGTCTCTTGCTGCAATGACTTGTTTTATGTCACTTGAACATGAGATTTCAGCGACATTCTCTAAATCACTGTGAAGCCGGCTCTTCTCGCTGATTCTCCAGGCACTGCTGTCTTTCCAAGTCTAGCCGTGATTACAGCCTAGAGGTCTTTATGGAGCTCAAGTCAGCTGAGTGCCCTGGTCATCGAAGCATCCTGGGCAAGCTCAGCCTTTTGTGACATTTGGCATCAGGCTGCCAAGGCTGTACGTATATACAGCAGACCTCTGGACTGTCTCCATCTGGAAATTTCTGTAATTGCGGAACAGTTCTACTCTTTACATATTGGTATGACTGTCAGAGTTCACCATCCCCTTCGTGGAGACAAGACTTTAAGGCCCACTGTAAGTTAAAAAACCCAGAATATTTTGGGGAGCAGATGTTTCATGGTGCAACTAGGCCCAAATCCCACAGGCTCACTTGAACTTCTGACAGTGTTTCTGGTAAAGCCTTAAATACCAAAGTGAGTTTTGTCAGTAAAAATGACCTTTCCCAGTCTTCAGAACTCCAGGCTCTTTACCCACAACAAGCGTGTTTTCTCCCATAGTTGCAGTTTGCTGCTGTGATTTTACTGGTATAAAGAACTCCCAGGTGAGCAAATTCCCTTCCCCAACGCAAGCCAGCACCATCTCTGGGTGTTTCAAAGGTGGGACTTGAATCCAGGTCTTTCTGGTGTTGAGGCCAGCTTTCTGTCCACTATCACAGTGCTGTCTCTTGGCATATCTCGTGGAGGAAAAAATGAATTTGCTGACAAAGTGGAGGAAGGCAAGACGGATCAGAAGGCAGTTCCCAAGAAACACCTCCCTCCTGTCAGCTCACCAAGCTAAGCTCAAACTTCCAGACCCAGCCTTCCGGCCATCCTAGGTGGCCTTCCCCTTATCTCTCCTCTCAGCCCTGCTGGCCGGCTCCCAGAACACACCTTCTCCCTTCTTGCCTGGGTCCCCAAGTTCTGGAACATGTTCTCTTCCCTCCTCTTTGCCAGAGGACTTCCTCTTCCTCCTCCAAAGCCCAACCCAAATACTGTCTCCTGTAGACTCCCTGACCTCCTCCTGCTGTGATGCTGTGACTCAGACCTGGTTTGCAGCTTTCTAATGTATTTAAGTACTGTAATGTATTATGGTGATCTGGGCATCTGAGACCCTTCAAGACTCAGCAGCCTCCACAAGAGGGGGAGTATTTCTTAGCTAATCCCTCTAACTCTCAAGACCTTAACAAATATTTCTTGATTTTAAACTTCTGAATATGGCCGAAGTGTAACGACAGTAACATACTTGGCCAGGAAGCAACATGATTTAACATAAAATTTAAGTGAGTTGTATTAAAAATTTACTGGGCACCAAATGTGTGCAAGGCGTGAGATGTGGCAATTACTGTGGGGAATAGAAAGGCTGTCTGTGCCCAGTAAAGACCTAGAAGAGGTGGATCTAAGAGGGCAGAAAAGATGTGGAGAGAGGGGCGGGTGGACACAGCAGGCAAGTCGAATGAGGCAAAATCAGAGGCAGGTGAATACGCACAACACTGGCAGGGGATCTTGAGGAAATTGGCCTGAAGGCTGCGAAAGGTTTTGATGCGATGAGGAGAGAAATAAGCCTAAGGTGCAGCAGTGAACTAGAAAGGAGAGAGATCCACGATGGGGAAATGCTGAACAAACTGTGACCCGTAAACATAACTGAATTACTTATAAGAAACAGAAACCATGATGAAAATATGGGAATGGACTAATGCCAAGTGAAGCTCACAGAACCAGGCAAACAGAGTACACGATGACTACAACACTGTATAGGGAAGAAACAAAACAACAGAAACCTAAAGCTGTAATACTCTAATAACCAAGCTTGGCCCACAGAAAAAGTCTTTGCACAGGAGAGAAATCAAGGCTGCAGAATGTTGCATAAAAGGCCATACCTTTGATGTGTTGGGTTAGTCTGACTGAAATTTTTTCAGTGAAAAATATTAGTTACATTAAAAAAAAGCTGTCAACAAAAAATTATCTTAAATGTAGCCTAAGTATCAGACCTGGTAGCTAGGTGACACAGTGAGACAGAGTGCTGGGCCTGAAGTTAAGAAGACTCCTCTTCCTGAGTTCAAATCTGGCCTCTGACACTTACTGGCTCAGTGACTCTGGACAAGTCACTTAGCCATATTTGCCTCAGTTTCCTCATCTGTATAATGAGCTGGAGAAGGAAATGGCAAGCCACTCCAGTCAGTACCTTTGCCAAGAAAACCCCAAATGGGGTCATGAAGAGCTGGACACAACCGAACAACATGTTGGCGGGCCTCAAATGCCAAGGTAGTTTTATTCTGTAGGAATTGGGGAGCTACTGAAGGTGCTTGAGCAGGGAAATGTAATAAACACTATCTGGGGAAGGTTAATCTGACAGCAACATGTTAAGACAGACAGTGGTTAAGACTAAGTAGAGAGACCAGTTAGTTATGCTAGTCCAGGGGCTAGGTACAACCGATCTCCCAACGTAACTGAAGCCTCCTAAAATTTCCCCCTTTTATACTAAGCAATTCACGGCTAGATGTTCACAAGGGGTGAAATGAGGTAAATAATCGTGAATGTCCCCCTTTCCCCAGAGCTCCCCGGTCTAAGTGCAGATGATAAAAAAACTCTAGGTGGGTAGGGATGAGGACCACAGACGGCCTGCTTGTGAATAGCGTACAGCTGAGAAGGCTCATTCTTACCAGAGGAATGAAATGTGTTTATTTTGCACGAATAAATTACACAAACAAGAAAACACACGGGGCGACTGATCTCTGCTTCTGGAGGTTCCATTGAGTTGGTTTAAAGAACTTATCTGAGATTAACGGGTGACCACCCAGAATTCTGGAATAAGCCGAAAACGCCTGAATTTGGAATGAACGGTTCAGTACGAAGAGTGTCCTGCTTTTCCCTAGCACACCCCCATAAAATCCAGAAGGGTTCAGGAAAGGAGGGCAGCAGCCCCAGCTCCTGCCTGCAAACCCAAGGCCTGGTTTATCGCTCTAAATAAATGTTATTCCCTTAAAAAGGCCGCCCAGCACGTCGCCAGCCAGGGAGCCTGGTCACTGGTCAGGACGTGCCCACCCCTTGGCCGCAGACAAACCGCACTTACGACTTGATGATGTTTCCCAGCGTGTGGTCCTCCTTGTTGATGGTGAACAAACAGGCATTGGGAACCTTGGTGTCCTTATTAATGGTAATCCTGGGAAGGAAGAGGGGGCCGTGAGGGTCCAGGCTGCCCACCTAATCCCACCCGGCTCCAGGGCAGCCTCTTCTGAATGACCAGGGTTAGAGGGGAGACCCGGTGCGAATCCCGACTAGGGAGGAGGGATCTGCCCCAACGATGACCCGGGGATCAGAGCGGACTCCTGAGCTAAGCAGGGATCGTGGGCTAGTCCGATGCTCTCATCGAAGCCCGAGGTCAAGACCAGGACCGAAGCTCGGCCCATTCTTTACACAAACAGCGACTTTTGGCGTTCTTATCGCTCTTTCTCACAACCCACAAGGCCCAGCGTCCCCAGCTTCTTTTCTATGTCAGCTGCGGGTAATCAATGGGGACAGCCCGGGTTCGAGTCTGGCCTCCGACACCTGCCGGTCACTGCCGGCCTCAGTTTCCCCCTCAGTACAGTGGAGGTGCTAGGTCATTCCAGCGCACGTGACGTAAGGGCTGGCGATGACCCTCGTCTTCCCCAAAAGGGCTGTCGCGGTTTTTCTTTTGTGGGGGGATTAGACAGATGAAATAAATGAGGCCCGGGGAGCGGCGCGGTAATGGGGGCGGGGGCTCTCCTGGGAGGACTCCCCCCATCGTACGCAGGAGGAACCTGAGACCCCACCTGCCAAGGGTCACGCAGCAGCCCCGCCCGGCCCTCCCGCCCCGCGGCCGCGCTCACTTTTTCTCTCCTTCAAAGAGGAGGAAGGACTCGAAGGCTGGAGGGGCGTTCATTCTCCTCCGCCGCCGCCGCCGCCGCTACTTCGGGGGCTCACCAGCCGACCCAACTTCCGCTTCCGGGGCACAACGGGATCAGAGAGGAGCTCGCGCACGCGCGTCCACGGCGGAACAGGAAGTAACGCGCTCCGTCCCCAGATGGACCAGAAAGGGAAGGGGGGAGCCAGAAAAGGGAGAGCAAGACCAGTGCATGCGCAGCCCAGCCGGGCTAAGGGGAGGGGACAAGAATAGTAGATATGTGTGCGCGTGCGTGTCCAGCGCCTTGTCCTTCCCGCTCCGCGAGGGGGCGCCGCGGCTCCAGCGCTGCTGCCTGTGGGCCCGGGCTGAGACGCCGTCTCGCATAGCTCTGGAGACGCTGGCAGGAGCAGGGGACTCGGGTTCTAGTCCCGACTCTGCCACTGACTTCCTGCGTCCTTTTGAACAGATCCCCTCCCCTCTCTGTGCCTCGGTGTCCTCATCAGTTAAATGAAGCGCTGGGGATCGACCCTTCCAGCACTACGTCGTGTCTCCGCTTATGCCACGCTCCTCACCGGGCGCCCCCTCCTCCTGCTTTCGCTGCTTCCCCCGGAAGATGGCAGCCCTTGGCCACTTTCCTCACCCACCCGTGGGGGTGCCCCCTTTGCCAGAGTCGGCTGACCGCCAGGAGGCCCGCCCCAGCCTTCCTCCGCCCGCTCTTACTAGGTGCCTTGCGGAAGAAAGCTGGGCTTAGATCCTGGCGCGGACCTCTCAGCCTCAGTTTCTTCATCTGCGAAATGGCACCCGCCTCATGGAGTTAGAGCTTCCATACAACAGAGGCGTCGGGAGGCCCAAATGAATGAAACGAGCTCGGTGGGACTTTGTGTAAACCATTAAAGATTCTCCTCCCAGGCCCTTCCGCCGTCCGTGTCAGCGGGTCCAACCCAGAGACCCCGGAGCAGATGGCTTTGAAATGAACGTTATCTGCACATTGACCTTATCTGCGTTGTGTCGCGTGGCATGGACTCTATTAAACGTGCCCAGTTACCTTCGCACGGCCTCAGGCCTGGAATTGACGCCTCTGATCAATATCACCGGTCCAAAGTCCTGTTACAGGCACAGCCTCTTACTATGTGTGCGAGCTCTGCTTCCTTCTGTATTCTGTATTACCTGACTCGCGGCGCCTCGGACCCCTGCCCTCACATCTGGACCCTTCAGTGTACAAACCAATGGTCTCTACTAACCGGCTCCCAGCTCATCAACCTCTTCCACTCTCAGCAGTGGATGGTCTTGCATTTGCAACAATCAGTCCAATCAACATTTATTAAGCACCTGCCGTGTTCAAAGCCTTGGACTAAGTGCTTTTTACAAATACCTCATTTGACCCTCACTGCAACCCTGGGATCTATGGATCAATCGGCATTGATTAAGCACCTTTATGAAGCAGGCACCAGGCTTAGCTCTGGAGATACAAAAGGAAGCAAATGTCAGTCCCTGCCCTTAAGCAGCTTCTCCTCTAATTGGGGGATTGAACACATGGCAGGGATGTTTGTAAGGCTGGGGCCATGCATCCTGGAGTCCTTCCCAGTTTCCAAGGGATGGCCCCTCTAGGCTCATTTAGACTCATTCAGGGGGAATGGTAGCACCATCTTCTTTCCACCCCTGGGCCTCTTCATATCTTGGCTCTTACCATCTCCCGTAGCAACGTGGGCTCCATGGTCTTGACCTTTGAAACACCTCCCTGATCATACCGTTCTCTCCTCCTAAACTTCCTTTTCGCAAGCTTCCAGGCTCTCCACCCCTCTAGGCTTCCTTCCCAGGCTGACGCTCCTAATTCTGGCCTGTCTTTAAAATGTAACTGTGAAGTATTTAACAAAATAGATGAAAATACAACAAAACTAGGTCAAATTACATTTTAAGACCAAGGCAGCATGTGGTCCTCAGGGATCCTTTTCCACCTGGGCCCTGCCTCCCAGGATTGTGAGGGTCAAATGAAGGAATAGCTGTGAAGTACTAAGCACTTCAGAAATGTTAGTTATTATTGCTGTTCCATTCCTAGCTGTGTGACCCTGGGCGGGTCACTTAACCTCAGTTTGCCTCAGCTCCTTCATCTGTAAACTAGGAATAATAAAGATATCTCCTAGGGTTGTTGTGAGGATCAAATGAGATCATGTTTGCGGAAAGTGCCTGGCATACGGTAGGTGCCATATAAATGTCTTAGCCCCTTGCACTTGCTGCCTTCCTGTGGACAGGGACAGTTCGACTTTTGATTTTATACCCCCAGCCCTTAGCATTGCGCTTTGCCCAGAGTAGGCATCTACTAAAGGCTTGCCTATGGACTGATGGCTCTTAACCAGACAGCCTTTGGTCTCTTTCCCTATGCACTGCCCCCTGTGGGGATCCATTTTTTTACCCCCACCTCAATGCCCCTCCCTGTCCCCTCCCTAGCTCTGCCTCCCTTCCTCCCCTCCCAAAAGAGAGGACCAGAGCCCCAGTCCAACAATGGTAAAAGAAAGTTTATTGTACTCTGCAGTGATGCCCAGCTGAGGGGACAGGCTGCTGGCACGGGAGGAAGTGGGGCTGCCTGAGGCTCTCCACCCCTGGGGATGAGTCAGGAAGCTGCATCTGGAGTCCTGGCCCTCGGGAGCCTTAGGAGCCCAAGTCCCTCGGAGGCTGAGCAACCATGCTGAGAGTGGGGGGAGGGACAGAGAAGACAACAGCATCTACTTTCTTCCCTCCCCATCCCCTTCTAGGGGACTTGGCTCTCCAGACTTCCTCTCGAGACTGAGAGGACAGCTGGGAGACCAGGGACACCAGTCATGGGGTCGGCAGAGTAAGGAACAGACTCCAGAGACTTCTCAGAATCACCGAGTCTCAATCAGTAACCACAGCACCCCTTTCCCTCCCCCCAGCTCCCAAGTTCCCCGATTGTGAAGCTCATGGAATGTTAGAATCAAGGATGTAACTCAGAGTGGGCCAAGGGTGGGGGACAAGCGATGAGGAGAGGCTGGGGCTGCCGAGCCTGGGGACTCATCCCAGGAAACCAGGGCACAGACATCTCTGTTCCCCTCCCCAGCCAGGGGGCCCTTCAGCCTCCCACTGCTCTCCTGACACCTAAGAAGAGAGCCTCTGCACAGCCCGGGACCAGGCTCAGCCCCCTGAAGTGCTCATGGAAATGGGGGTGTTGGTTTGGGGCAGAAGTAAGGGCAGGGCCAAGGATCAGGGGGCCTGGTGGATCACCCAGGCCACAGGCAGATCTCCAAAGCAGAGTTCCTAGGTGGACAGCATGGCAAGGAGTTCCTGGGAATAAACAGCCCCAGCAGGAGGCAGAGGGTGGGATGGATGGCATCAGGAGGAGCCTGGGCCTGAGGGGAGCAGGGCTCAGTCTCACGTCTGCAGCTCCAAGATAGAGTTCTTCTCCCGGTCTGTTGTAGTCAGAGCACCAGAGCGGTGGGCATCTTCTAGGTCCTGGAGTACCTGGAACAGCTGGGTGGGGCCATCCTCAGGTGCTGGGGAAAGACCATCCCCAGAGCGGCTGGTAAGGGCCTTGAGACCTTCTATGGGGCCAGACTTTCATAGGATCAGAGCTGGAAGGGACCTGGGAGGCCAACTAGTCCAGCCCTCCCATTTTAGAGAAGGGATAACTGAGGCCCAGGGAACCTAAAGTAATCTATGGTCCCACAGCAACAATCATAGAAGAGACCTCAGATCTAGGTCAATTCCATTATTTTACAAATGAGGAAACTGAAGCCTGGGTAAGTATCTCAAGTGGGATTCGAACCCAAGTCCTCTGACTCTAGAATCAGAATTCTTCATCAAACTGCCTCCTGGTCCTGGAACAGGAGGACGGGGGTTTGGGAGGGACTGTCAGGGTCCTACCTTCGCTTTGGATGTCGGGGATATTTCCAGCAGTCCCCAGGGCAGTCAGCTCCAGGTACTTTTCACTGATGAGGCAGAGGAAAAGGGACAGGTTTTAGACCGAGGTTGCTCCCTGTCTTAGTCCTGTGAGACCCTTTGGATGACTGCCCACTGTGTATCTTTAGGAGTGTCAGCAGCAGTAATCATTAGTAATGCTAATTTGAGATTAGTAACAATAACAGCAGCTAACATCCATTTAACATTTTAAGTCCACAAAAATCCTCCAAACCCATTTTACAGATAAGGTAACTGCTTTTGCCCTGGGTCTCCCAGCTAGTAAGGGTCAGAGGCAGGATTTGAACACAGGTCTCCTCAGTCCCAGGTCCAGGACTCTATACCTTATGCCAGGTTGCACACTCTCCTTGGCGTTAAACCATTTCTGCCTTGGTTTGGTCTTGCCCTATCCAAGCATCCCATCCTTCCCCCAGTGAGTCCCGAGTCACATCCTTCACCTGGGAGACAGAATAAGATCCCGGACCCCCTGCCCGGCTCTCATGGAGAAGCCTGTTTAAACTTTGAAGGAGGAATGAGCACCCAGACCCTCTGAAATATTAACTTATATCACCTTCCTGGGGGAAGAAAAAGCCCTGAGTGAGAGAATTAGAATCCAAAATTTCAGATCTAGAAGCTTCCAACTCCCTCTCTTAACAAGTGAGGAAACTGAGGAACACGTGTGCCATTTCTCTTCATGAAAAGATAAGGCACAGTCACCGAGAAGTGAGGGCATCGGACCACAGATTCAGAACCTGAAGTGATCTCCCAGGCTACCATTTTACATTCAGGGAAACTGAGGCCTAGAGAGGTTAAGGGACTCACTCAAAGTCACACAGAGAGTAAGGATCTGAACTCAGTTCTTCCTGATTTCAAGACCAGTGGTTAGCACAGCCATCCTGGTGGTCTTACTTCTATCCACTGTCCTTGCACAGTCATAATGAGGCACAGATAAGTAGGGGACCTTCAACGCCATCTAATCAAAGCTTCCCGGGGACCTGGCCTGAGTTGCTCCTTCTCTCCCTCCTTTGGCCCCACCACCCCACTGCCTAGGGGACCCAAAGGTCCCCTAAGACCCAACACCTAGCAGAGGATTTTACTCATAGGAAACACTTCATGAGTGTTGGTTAAATTAATTCAATCAGAAAAGAAGCAAGAGGCCCAGGAAGGCAAAGAAGGCAAGAGTTTGAGTTCCCTCTGCCCACCAGGTCTAGGAGGTGGTCAGTAGGTGCCCTGCTCTGGAGTCACCCTGCTCTGGGGGTACCCTGCTCTGGAGGCTCCCTGCTCTGGGGGTGCCCTGCTCTGGAGGCTCCCTGCTCAGGGAGTACCCTGCTTGGGGGGGTCCCCTGCTCTGGGAGTACCCTCCTGGAAAGGACTAGGGAGGGAGGATGCCCTTCTCACCGCATTGTGTCTTGGACACCCAACAAATGTCTATAGATGAGCTGCGCTTCCAGGTCTGGGTCCAGGGGGTCGTTCCACTCCTGCAGGGTCACCCGGTTTCGGGTTTTGTCACAGCCCAGACCTATGAGACAGGAGAGACAAGATGTCCCCCATGAGAAGGAACAGGGGGAAGCTGGAAGACCAAAGTTTAATGTACCAGGTACTAATGAGGAGTTATGTCCTTCGGGGGCCAGTGGGTGGGATGAAGACAAGGTCTACGGAGTAGAAACCAATAGAAATCACAGCCCCAGGATTTATAATCCCCATCAGCCTGCAGGGGTGGTCTCCCTCTGTGACTCAGAAGGAACCTAAAGACAAAACTTTCCTTCCACAAAATCAAGCCTGGAGGTTCTTCAGGGGCATTCACACAGAGCAGGGGCTCTTAACCTGGGACCCATGAACTTAAGAAAAAATATATTTTGAAAGCTTTTGTCTTTCTTGTTGTTCAGTCATATCTGACTCTCCATGGCCCCATTTGGAGTTTTCTTGGCAGACATACTGAAAAATTTGGCATTTCCTTCTCCAGCTCATTTTACAGATGAGGATAACTAAGGCAAACACGGTGAAGTGACTTGCCCACGGTCACATAGCTAGTAAAGTGTCTGAGGCTTGATTTGAATTCAGGTCTTCCTGACTCCAGGTCCTGAGCTCTGTGCACTATGGCGCCACCTACAGGCCCATTTTGAAAACTCTCAACATAACTGGTGTCCTTTGTAATGCTGTTTATTTTATGCATTTAAAATCATTTTTCTGAGAAGGGATCCTTAGGCTTCATGAGACCTACA
Source organism: Phalanger gymnotis (assembly GCA_028646595.1). Classification (NCBI taxonomy): domain Eukaryota; kingdom Metazoa; phylum Chordata; class Mammalia; order Diprotodontia; family Phalangeridae; genus Phalanger; species Phalanger gymnotis. The sequence goes on from CM053627.1 coordinate 17,825,180, forward strand.
CAGAGAGGGTAGGAACCCTGGATAGAGAGAAAGGCAGGCAAGCAGGCAGGCAGGCAGGCACATAAACAGCTCTAAAGGGAGGAAAAGATTGCTGGCTGCCTCACGGTGGTGCAGTGGATACAGGGCTGTTCCTGGAATCCTGAGTTCAAATTCAGCCTAAGACCTCATGCACTGTGTGACCCTGAGCAAATCACTTAGCCTCTGTCTGCCTCAGTTTCCCTATCTGTAAAATGGGGATAATGATGGCACCCAACTCACAGAGTTGTTGGGAGGATCAAAATGAGACAATGATTGCAAAGTGCTTGTCATAGTGCCTGGCACATAGTAGGTGCTTAATCAGTTCTGGTACCCCTCCTTTCCTTCCTCAATACACTACAGCCCTAGCCCATGGGCAGGCTTGCCTGGAGGCCAGCTGACTCCCAGTAAGGATCAGATGTGAGCTATAAATAGTCAAAAGCAATGGTTATTAAGTTTAGAATAAAAATAGCCAACAAGCAGACCTCTCCTGGTGAGTCATTACTTCTCATCCCCCACATCCCTCCAAGCACATGAGCTGCCATCCAATAACAGGTGGGCATGTTGGCACTTCCCTTGGCAGGGCTCTGCCTCTAGCTGACTGTGCGTGGTTGAACAAGGCACGTCCCTGCTCAGTTTCCTTATCTGTAAAATGGACAGGTTGGACCGAGTGATTGCTAGGGGCACTTTCAGGGCTGAAGGGTCAGAACTTTCTTGGAGAACAGTCTGGTTCTTTCCTTGCAATGCCTCAGTGTGTGAATGGACACCCATGACAATGACCTCAGGTCCTATCCCACCTTTCCCACATGGGTGAGTGCCAGGCATCCTGTATAGAGAGGGCTTGTGGCTGGTTCTCTGCCTGAGGAGGCCGGATTGCCTTCTCCTGCTCTGCAAGGGCCCAAGCCCCTGGGGTATACCCACAAGGAAGCCTGTTTCCCTATAGGCATTGCAAGGACAATTACGTCAGCCTTGCTCCCAGCATTAATAGAATTAGCTAGAATGGACAGGAGAGGCCGTGATGAAGCTGGGCTCCCAGGTCCAGAAGCCATCACAGCCTCTGAAATTCTATCTGCCCCTAGAGATGGGGAGGAAATCTGGGGGTGGGGAGGGTGAATGGACACCCATGACAATGATCTCCATTTGACAGATGGGTACTGAAGGTCAGAGGAGTTCAATAATTTGCTTAGAAAGGATCACACAGAAAAAGCCACGCGCTGTATCAGAGTTGGTCACCCCTAATGCAGCGCTCTCTCCATGATCTCACAATCAGGTGTCGGCACCCATGAGACTACTTTGGTGCCGTCATCCTTCTGGGAGCGGGGGCCTGGCCCAGGCTAGTGGGAAGCACAGAAGACACTCTCGGGTGCCTCAGCTACCTTGCCCATCCTGGGGTCTGGGGTCCAGTAGAGGAGGGACAATTCTCACCCAGGAACCCACCCCTCCAGCTTCTCCACAAATGAGGAAACCGAGGGTACAAGGTAGAAACTGGTTCCCAATGGCCCTGAGCCCACAGTAGAGTTCTACCCCCATCTCAGGCTGTCAGTGCTCCTTCCCCTTCCATCAAAGTCCACCTAAGGCGCCACCTCCTCCATGGAATCTTCCCTGATCTCCCCTGCCCACCCCAACCAGGCAACCATGATCTATCTCTCCCTCCTCAGAATTCGCCTAGCCCCTAGCCTAGGGTTGTATTTGGCCCTTCTCTGTCCCCTGGTACCCTTTAAACTCTCTGCCTGAGTTTTGTGTTGCCAACACGCATATCCATTCATTTGCATCCAGCGGGGCCCCCCAGGATCTCTCCCCCCAGTCCCCCAGTCTCCCCCAGGCCAAGCCTTCCTACTTGTCTTTTCCTTCTGATGACAGCAGCTCCACTTTTCTCCTCGGAAGATGCCCGGGTGGTAGGAGCCCAGCATGCCCTGGTTGTTGAGGCAGACTTTGCGCAGGGCAGACAGCCACTGGTTCAGCTCATTCACACACTGCAACACAGGCCAGTGCCAGGAGCTCGCGGTGGTGACCCATGAGCCTGGCCCTTGACCAAGCTCCCACCCCAGAGGAGGGACTCTTCAGAGGTTGGCGAGCCCACCCCATTCCTTTTACAGAAGAAGAAAGTGGGACTTAGACAAGGTCACGTCAACCAGAAAGAGCCCCGGGTAGATTCGAACCTGAGTCTTCCTGACTCCAAGTCCAGCACTACCCACTACCCCCCTGCCCCTCGCCAAGACCCAGCCTGTCTCCCAATCTAGACAACAGATGGAAGACAAGCTCCTTGGGAGCAGGAGTGGTTTCATTCTGGGTATCCCTGATGCCTAGCACTGTGTTTGGCACCGACCAGGCATTTAATAAACAGGTATTGATTGAATGATTGATTGAGTGTGAGCTTTCTGAAGGCAGGGATTGTCTCTACAATGTTGTGTTTGTGGCTGATAGTCACATATGTGCACTATGTTGAACACTCCTGAATGCACACACAGGCATATACACAAACACACAAGCATACAGTGTTATGCCCTCTGCATATTCACAGGCACACAGAGACACACACGTGCACCCACTCGCTGAGGATGAGGGGGGGAACATGTAGAGGATGAGAGAACTGACTCCTGTGAAAGGAGCTGAAAGTCAGGCTGGGCTCTGAATTCGGGAGCCCAAAGGCTCCTGGGAGAGAGGGAGGGGAAGAGAATGAGGAAAGGGAAAGGGAGAGGAAGAGGAAGAGGAAGGAGAGAAAGAGGGGGAGAAAGAAGAAGAGATAGAGGGGAAAAGGAAGAGGAGAGGGAGGGAAAAAGAGAGAGGGAGGGAGAAAGAGAGACAGAGAGACTGTGTGTGTGTGTGTGTGTGTGTGTGTGTGTGTTGGGGAGGGAGTGATTCTCGCTTTTCATTCCTTTCTCTGTTCTGAACCCTCAGCGGAATCATGGGGAGAACAAGGTGAGGGAGCTCACTGGGCCCACCCAGCTAGGCTCACCTTGCATTGCAGGTAGGCCGTCTCGGACTGGCCTGCTTCCCCTGCATAGATGATCTGCATGACGTGAGAGTTGCCAAAGCTCTTCTCTTCCACCTTCTCGGCTGCCCGGATGTTGGCCAGTGTGATGAAGGACATTTTCTGGAGCAGGAAGACCAGGGAAGAGGAAGAGAAAGGGTTTCAGCTCAGAGGAGAGCCCATTGCTGGAGGCCGGAGGCTAGAGGTCCCGGGGCCAGGATGGCAGTGGGAGACCCAGGGTTTTTGTATAAACCATCCACCCCCGCCCCATCCCAGAGCCCCAGAGAAATCCAATGCAGAGGAGGCTGGGCGGAACATCAGAAAGAGTGAGAGGGCCTCACCCTCCTCTGACATTTACTACTTGTATCACCCGGACAAATGTCACAGCACCTCCCTGGGTCTTATGTCCCCAATTGTAAAATGAGAGTTTTGGCCTATTTAGCTGCCAAGGTCCCTTTCAGCTCTAGACCTGTGACCTAGGAAACACTTGGCAGGTTGGCTTAGGTCTCGAAAGCCCTCAGGCAGGAGACAAACCAAAATGGGCATTGTGCCCACAGTAGGGCAAATCTGGCTGTCTGGTTCTCTGTCTCTCTCAAGCTGCTGGTGCTCCTCTCCCAGTCACTCAATCAGTAAGGAGTACTGTTTTGGGAAATGACTGCTTGGTGAGAGAACCTACTCTGCCCTTGTCCTTGAACATGGGCAGGAGCCACAAGGCAGGACCCTAGCAATCTGACATGCCTGATGCCCAAATCCTGCTTGGGAAGGCTCTTGGAGTCTAAATCAAAAGCCCGAGGGATGGAAGGCCAGGAAGATGCTTTGCCCAACACTCCCCAACACCTAAGTGGGCCCCCACTTACCTTGGAAGTAGGTGTCTTAGCAAAGCTGAGGGCCTCGCTGGTGAGAGAGAAGTGGAGCTTCTTGAAGGAGGGCAAGAGTGGACCCTTGCCCTTGGCCTTGTGGATAAAGAGGGGCCCCTCCTTCACAGGCAGGGCCTGCAGGTTAAGTGCTCGCTGGAGGTCCAACTCTGGGAGGAAGCAGTGGGGCACGGGGCCAGGTGAGTTTCCCCACCCACCCCCAGAATCTGGACTTTTGCTCTGACCATCCTGGTCACCAGAGACATGGCCAGGTCCCAGAGTAGCTGCTGAGAAGGGCATTGGCTGGGCTAAGCCCTCCTCCAGGCCACAGGCCTACCCCTGGATCTCTGGACTCCTATCAGGACCGGGCCTCACTGTCCCCTTTCCCCCATTGCCACCTGGGGGCCCCACAGGGTCTATTCCCAGTGTAGTAGGGGCCATCCTGTAGAGAATGCATAGAGATGAGCCTGCATCCCAGCCCCTTCTGGGGGGCTGCACGAGTTCTGACCCCTTGCTAAAGGATATGAGTGATCAGTGGTTCTCGATCCCCATTTTGGCAGGGGACTGTCAAAGACGTTTGGAGACAAGAGCCTCCCTGGTAATAAGCAGTCATGTTCTCTCTGCTATATATGTAGCAGAGCTGGGGAATAGGAGGGCAGAGAAATCCCTCCTCCCCCTCAACTGGGGGAGGTGGGTCCCAGCAAAAATTCTGCCCTGAAAGAAGAGTTTTCACCTTGTTGGGGAGGTGGAGGGGTGTCTTCCTGGCTCAATAGTCCACCGTCTTTAAGACAGCCCTTCACCAACACCATCCTCTCCCAACCAAGGAACTAACCAGGGGCCATGGGCCATGCACACCCTTTAAGGAAGGGGCCAGGGCACAGGCCCACTCCCTTGCAGTCTACGTAGGATGGCCCCTGCTACCCCAGGCTGGAGATGACCAAATGGGGAGGGGGCCTTACCCTCCTTCTCCTCAATGTCAATGAGCTTGGTAATGAACTCCTTCAGCTGAGCAACGCCTTGCTGCACCATGGGCTGGACGGGCTCCATCCAGGCCTCCTTGGCTCGGGAGGCTAGTGTGTCCATGTTGCCCACGTTCTGGACAGCCTGGCATGGGGCAGGATCGAGCCCATGGTGGTCCATGGATCTGTGGTCCCTCTTCAACCCCTGGCCCACACCCCCACAGTCCAACCCAGTGGCTACTTCAGATACTTTCTTCCATCCCCACACATACTCCCACAGCCCCAAAACCAATCAAGGCACCAACCAACAGAGGGAATCAGCATGGTGTGATGGAAGGAGTAAGGACACCTGGGCCCAGCCGTTTGCTTGCTGTGGGTCACTGAACAAGCTCCCCTCCTTCTCTGGGCCTCAGCCTCCCCCTCTATAGAATGAGGAGGCTTCGATTTGATGATCTCTCATGCCATGTCTCTAGAGCTGGAAGGGACCTTGTACCATCTGAACCAACCCTCTCTTTCTACAAATAAGGAAACTGAGGCCAAAGCAGTTAAGACTTTTCCAGGTCACTCAGGCACTTAGTATCAGAGTTGGGATTTGAACTCAGGTTCTCAGAATCCAGTCAGTACCCTGTCCTTTGTAGCAAATATCCTCCATAGTCCCTGCTGAGCTACATCCCACCTGATTTTTGAGCCCTATATACTTCAGGGGGCCTTTGCTGACTCCCTCAGTCAGTCCATAGGGACATAACCCTCCCCTCTTGACACTGTTTCCTCTCTGGGGGTCTCATCTCTCCAATCAGGCCTGCACTCCCTGAAGACAGATCTTGTGCCTTCCCCTGTCTATGCCATAGCTTCATTCAGGGCAGACAGAAGCCCACCAAAAGCACCCCTGGCCCTATTAGAGGACCACACCTAACTGCCTTTGAATCTGAGTCACTGCTAGACTTTGGAGTTTCCTTCCTGGTAATGAGGTCTTTCATTCCTAGAACTCTGAAACATTAACCACATCTTCATATGTGTGTATAGGACTTTTGATTTCATTAGTATACAGTGTTTCTGGTAAGGAAACTCCAACAACCAAGATCAGCACAGTCCTGAAACTGACAAGTCTGAGAATTTCATAGGGCCCTGAGATGTTAATCTTGCCCAGGTTCAGAGAAGGGACTGGAACCTAGGTCTTAACTCATTAAATGCTTTTCACCTCCTCTTTCTCTCTGCATCAACTTTTCCTGCAGGCCCACTGCCAATCTCCTCTACTGTATGCTCCCTGGCACACTGGCCAGACTTTCAGCATAGCTCCCAAACTGTACTCTCCCATCCCCCAGAACACCATCCCCCAACTTCGTGCTCAGCTTCCTCCTGTCTCTGGTCCTGAGAGTACCCATAAGCCGTCATAGCTACTGTACTGCAAGGCCATGCCCACCCAGGTACCTTGGCCAAGAGCAGCAAGGTGCGGCTGGTGCGGGCATCAGCGTGTTTCTCCCACAGGTGGAAGAGTTTGGGTGTCATGATGGCCGGCGAGAAGAAGCGTAAGCACAGGAAGCTGGTGACAGCAATGAACTTCAGGTTCTGTGGGTTGGGTTTGGGTCCCTTCTTACTCTGGGTTAGCAGCACCCCAGAAACCCCCCTGCCCCTGCCCACATCCATCTGTCCAGGAGCAGCCAGGTGCTGTGTCCCATGTAACTGCCTCTGGGAAGGAGTATCTTGGCTCAACCCAGGCTAGGGGTAGAGAGGGCAATTTGGCACCTAGTAGAACGGGAAATCCTGGAGAGTCAGGAGACTTGAAGTCCAGTCAGGGCTCTACCACTAACCACTAGTGCCACTTTTTAAAAGACTAGACCTTAATTTTTTCATCTGTAAAATGGGGATCATTATACCTGCTTTTGTCTACCTGTGAGGAATGAGTACAGTAATAGGCTTCAAGAATCTTTGAAAAGTACAAAATGCCACACCTTTGAGGGTGGGGTTGGGGGTGGATGTTAATATTAGCTCCAAGGGCTGGAATATGCCAGGACCTCAGAAGCCATATACCTGTCTCCCCGTTCACTCCTACTAGACCCCAAAGTGGCTTGCTCTGTTCCCTGCTGGTTTTCCACAGCCCTCCCTAGCTCCTAACTTTCCGAGGGGAGTCTTTGCTACCACCCCAGAGGCAGGGTCCCAACTTAGAAGATGATGGGCTCCAACCTGGTGCTTGTTCTCAGGAAAGTGCTCCTGCACCCGCTTGAAAAGCTGGCGGAAGGTGGCACGGATGACTGCTGGACACATCCTCACTGAGCGACTGATAGCTGATAGGAGCCCACTCAGGTATGACTGCAGAGTCTGGGCACTCTGCTCTATCACCTCACTCTCTGTCTGGATCCGGTGTAGCCCCGAACACCTGGAGTGAGGGAGGGGCATGCCATGCTGTGCTGGTGTTCCTAGCCTTGCCCCAACTCAGACAGACACAGACACATAGAGACAGAGAAAGAGATATAGGCACAGATACAGATATAGACATAGATATGAACATAGACAGATACTGGCACAGACATAGACAGAGATATAGACATAGACACAGAGATATAGGCATAGACACAGACATAGAGATATAGACATAGGCATGGACATAGATACAGACTCAGACACAGACATTGACATAGACACAGACAAATAGAGATTCAGAAAAAGACCTAGACAAAAGCACATACAGTGATTCAAACAGATATGCACAAAGACAGACAAAAGCACAGAGACCCAGACAAAGATACACAGAGATACAAAGAGACAGGCACACAAGCATAGAGAGAGTAGAGAATAAAATTTAACAAAAAGGTAAACTGAGGCAATTCTCTGTGTAAGATATCAGAGGCATGCAACTTGATAGTAAAGGATAGGTCTAATTGCCCTGACTCTGGCTAAGAGACTCTGAATTGAAGGTGCAATACATTTTTACAAGCACAGAACAGAACAAAAATCATGTGATTGGCCTGCCTTACAGAGTTAGGAGATTATTGGTTACAACAAAGAAAGTTTAGCCCCAGGGGGGATGGTGACTACCTCTCTCTAAATCTAAGAAATGTTTTTATAAATTTTCGGAGTCCTAGCTGCATCATGAGGTTACTGATAAGGACAAACAGTGACAACTGAAGAATTAGACAGGACCACCTTAACTGTTAAAGATGGGACAAGGTCAGGCAGTCCCCGCTTCTCAGGGATACCTACAGACCTTGCAGGAAATGCTGAGACAATATTTTGTAAGAGCATTGAGAATAGTTTTTCTTCAAATGGCAGTAATTATATCCTAGGTATCTCTCTTCACAGAGGGGGAAGCTGAACTTTAGCTCACGTAAGCTGCTTTACCCAGAGACAGAGAAGAGGCCCAGGCTTATTACACACAATACAGAATATGGTTACAGAATAAAATAAAAAATAAAGTACAGTAACAAGAATTAATTCCCTCAGAGAGACAAAGAACCAGGATTCCTCTTCCCTCCAACTTCTAGGTCATGCAACATCTACATGTCACACCCCTTACTCCTGAGGTGTTTGGAACTGGGAGAGGCATTCCCATATCCCTCTCTTTCTCTTTTTGTCTCCTTGGCACAGCCAAAGTGCCCACCCACAGAAGGACCTGGGTGTCTCACCCCACTTCTTTGATCTCCACTTTGCTGGGGTCCAGCTCCACGTACTTCTTCTCTTCAAAGATTCGGTTGATTGTTGGGCCCAGAACACTGTGTAGGTACTGCATGCCTGAGACCTGAAGGAGAGAGGGGTCAGGATTGATCATGGAGGGAGGTAGGTGGGAAAAGGTGGACTGGGTACATGGTAGGCGTGGCAGAGATGGGATGTAGGAGTGAAGAGGGGGTGTTCTCTCATTGGGAATACCATCCCCCTTCCTCTCCACTTGTCCAAATACTCACCATCCAAATACTCACCATCAGGTCAAATCCCACTTCCTCAGTCACCCAATCAACAAGCACTTATTAAATACTTAACATGTGTCAGAGCCTTTGCTCTGGAGTTACAAAGACAAGAGTGAGGCTTTTTAACCTTTAAGGAAAAGGAGCCGAGAAAGATTCTACACTAGAAGGATGGTGGCGCCCTCACCAGAAGTGAGAAGAGGAGAGACAGCTTAGGAAAGAAGAAATGAGCTCCATTTTCGACAAGATGAGTTTGAGATGCCTATTAGATGTCCAAGTGGAGCTGTCCAACGGGCAGTTGGTTATGACAGCTTGGAAGGGATGAGAACTTGGACATATAGGTCACACACACCCACAAACACTCCAGATCTAGAACCGGAAAGGACCCCAGAGGCCATCTAGTCTACACCTCCCTCTTTTTACAGATGAGGAAACTGAGGCCCAGGGAGATTAAGTGATTTACTCAAGGTCTCAGATCCAAGAATCATCTGAATAAAGAGGATAATTCAATCCATGGGAGTCAATGAGATTATTGAAAGAGGAAAGTGAGAGAGAGAAGAGAAAAGAGCCTAGGAGAAGGCCCCAGACCTCATCTTATTTAGGGGACCAAAGATGGATGATTTAGAAAAGAAGACTGAGAAAGATCAACGCCAGCTAACATTTTTTTATGCTTTCAGGTTTGCAAAGTGTTTTACATCTGATCCTCACAATAACCCTGGGAGACAGGTGCAATTATTATCCCATTTTAAAGATGGGGAAACTGAGGCAAACAGCAGTTAAATGACTTGCCCAAGGTCACACAGCTGGTATCTCGGGCAGAATCGTAACTTGGGTCTTCCTGACTCCAGGTGCAAGCCAGGGTTGAAATTTCACTGGCTTCCAGTCCCATTTACCAGAGTCCCACAGGTGTGCACCCTACCAGAATGCTTGTGGGCTTCTTATGAAATCCTGGACTAGATGAAGGAGCTTACAGGTGTTTCTCTTTTGTTTTATTGATTGTAGCATCACCTGGCTCCTTTTCCTCTTTGCTGGGGAGGGGGGCTGGGCTCAGCTGTAATCATTCATGCTTCCATGTTTGCTGGAATCCTTGTGGAGAGTCCCCTGTACCTTCCTGTTCCTTCAACCTGGCTTCCCACCCTCCCTCTCTTAGTCTTCCATGATGTGTCTTCAGGAAAGGTTGCTCCCATTGATGAAAAGGGAGAGCCTGGGTGAGTGTGTGGATCAGGGGTGCAGGTGGGAAAGAGTCTCTCCCTATCTCTGGTTCTATCCCTGTCCCCAAGCCTGCCTACCCTCTCACCCACCTCCCTCTCACCTTCAGAAATGATTCCATTGACTTGGAGGCCAAGGAATTGCTCCGGAAGAGGGTGTTAGCTTCAACTGAAAAATCAATAAACATTCATTAAGTGCCTACTATGTACCAGGCACATATAGCTAATATACAGGTAATAAATAATAAATAACAGATAAAATAAAAAGATGATTGTGAGGGACCTGGGAGTGGGAGGATGGCAAGGAATGTAGCTGAATTTGAGATAGGGCTCTGTTCTGAGATTCAGGTCACTGTGAGGGCAGAAGCTGGAAAAACCAGCAGTCAAGGGCCTACGGTACTTGGCCACGGACATTCTCTTGAAGGGCCTCATTCCCCCACTCCCTCCCCCAGGTCTGAGGATTGTGAAGCAGTTTCTTTCCCCCCTCCCCTTCTGACATTCAGTTGTGCTGGTTGGACCAGGGTCCTGTGCCCCATCAAATGCCCTGCTCATTCCAGACCCTGTGGATGTTTGTTCTCACTGTTCCCTCTCCCCTTAGCCAGATGCTCTCCTTTCTCATCTCTGCCAGTCTTCATCCTATAATGCCTCCAAGACCCAGCTCAAGCCTCACTTCCTCCAGGAAGCTTTCTCTGATTGCTCTGTCCACTGAACTCCTCCTAAGTTTAGGAAGAATCCTTCAGCTATGTTTCCAAAAATGCACACTTGGGACTGCTCCCTGCTTCCCCTACCCTCATCCAGGGGCACTGCCAACACTACTCGGGCCCTTAGGACTGCCCCAGTTCCCAGCAGAGCCTCTCACCAGTCCGTTTGAGCTCCAGTTGGAAAAGCAGGTCCAGGAATTCCTTGGCTAGCCCCTGCCCCAGGAAGAGCTTGACCAGATTGGTGGCCACCTCCTGGCGACACTCGGCTGTTGTGGTCTCCTCAATTAGGGAGATCAGCTGTACTGGATGGTCCTTTGGGGTTGGGGGAGAGGAGGGACAGAGTGTTGGGCAGGAGAAAGAATGGCCCAGTGAAGGATGAGGCTGAAATCCACTACCCCCTCCCCAAGGAATTGGGAGATGACCTCTAGCTAGGCCACACACTTCCTCCCCTGCTGCCCCCAAACTAGGGTCTTAATTTGTTCTTCTGCAAGGTGGGTCAACCCCTGGGCCAGGGAGGCCTCCCGCAATGAGGCCCCACCTAGAAGGTGTTCTACGGAACATTCACTTCTCTTGTCTTCCCAGGGTGGAAGGTGCTACCCACCCCCAGGGAGAAAAGGAATCTAGAGGCGAAAACAGTGGACAGGACCAGCAGGAATGGGGGCAGTGCTGGGAGTCTCTAGTACTAAACCCAGGGCCCCAGAAGGGAGAAGATTCCCCTGAGAGTGGATTTTCCCAGCTCTAGATGCCAGCAATGCCATGCTCCCAACTCTGACCTTGGGGCTTAGTTTGACCTCCCGGCAAAGCAACTGCACCAGGGGCTGGTAGAGGCTGGAAGGCAGCACCGTCTCATCCCGAAGCCACACCTGCAGTTGTAAGGAGCCCAGGCTTCCCCTGGAAGCAGGAGGACACAGTCACCGAGGCAGGTGACCTAGTCAATACCCTGGCTTGGACTGCCATCCTTACAAAGTCTCCCCCATTCCTGCCTCTCCTCCCTCCAATATAGTCAGTATATTCTCCAAGATTCAACTTCCTCAAATGCTGTTTTCATCATGCTCTCCATCCCCAGCCTTGCAGCAGAAAATCCCAGATTCCTAGAACCCAGGATGGTCATGGCTGGAGGGACGTTAGTGGTCTTAGGAGCCAGAGGCAGAAGGCAGCTGGAACTTCAAGGTTATTTCAACTCATCTCATCCCATCTCCAACCGAGGTTCCCCACTCCTAAACTGGTATCACAATGGTGGAAAGTTTCCCCATCTGAGGCCGACGTAGAGCAGTGTCTCCCCCCATTAAAATTTAGGCTCCTTGAGGACAGAGTGTTTTTGCTTTCTCTTTGTATCTCCAGCACTAGGCACAGCGCATGGCCCAAAGGAAGAGCTTCATATACGCTTACTGACTGGTTGGTTGATTCTTCCCCATCCCCCACTTGTAGGCACTGGGGCCACTCCCAAGGGGATGGCAGAGGCTGGGCTGAGATACATCTGAAGCCAAGTGGCCAGGTAGTCCTCTGCTCAGAATTCAGACACTGTGTCCCAATGGTGAGCCAGGGGCCATAGGGCCATAAGAGAGCCCCAAGGGAGGAAGGCTGTGGATTGGGAAGGGGCAGTGACTCCCACACCTCTCCTAGGAGCCCAGGTAGCAGTGGCCTAACTCGATGCTGCCCCTGTTGCGATGATCTGCCCTGCAAGACTCTGGAATGAGTCTCAGACCTGGAGCCTTTCAGGTCCATTTGGAAGATTCCAAAAACTTTCTGGACACTCACTCATCCACCCTCGTCTTGGTTTGGTCTGGCCGCAGCCAGAACCAACCCTCCTCCCGCTGGGCAGCTTGGAGGCCGTGAATATCGAACATCACCTGAGGAAGGAAAGAAATCAGAGAAGACTGGAATGCTGGTACTCAACTCTGCCACTGACTCTGATGATCCCAAAGCACCGTCTCTCCCTCTAGCCCTCCAATAAAAAAGTTTAATAAGTGGGTCGTTTAATAAGTTGGAGAGTAAGGACAATCAGGTTTCTGACTCTGGTCCCCTACTGTACCACAAACCTGGTGGGCCAGGGATGCCTTAGTGCCAGACTCCCCCAAGTCTAAGTGGCTGAACTGATGAATAGATACCACTGATCTAGAGCTGGAAAGAACCTCAGAGGCCACCAAACCCAACTCCCTCATTTTAAAGATGAAGAAACTGAACCTGGGGAAGTTAAGTGATTTCCCAAGGTCACAGAGAGGTAGATGTCAGAGGCAGGATTCGAACCCAGGTTCTCTGACTCCAGACAGAGCCCATGTTCTTTGCCTCCTACCTGAATTCCCCTCCAGCTCGGTCAGTGTCTGCCTGCATGGACAGGAGAAGGGCCATTTCTTTGGGAGAACCCCAGACAACAGTTCTAGGGCTGGACCCAAGATAGAGGGGCACCGGAACTCACACATTCTGAACCCTAGGCCAAAGGACTCACCCCTCACCAGCCAGATGAGCCCATCCCTGATGGCTGGAAATTTCCCCTTCATTTCCCTCTCCAGGGACCAAAGGCTGTCTGTTACCCTTCCCCTGAACAAAGACGCCCTCGGCCCCAATCTCAGTCTCCCTAGACCATCCCCATGAGATGTTCTGGGGCCAAAGGTACTGCTGCTACCACCCTGACTCAGGGCAGAGCAGCCTCACCCTAGGATACCCCTAGAAATACAGTCTGGAGTTCTCCAGAAGAAGTAACTTCTCTTCATTCATCTGAGTAGACTGAATCAGAGAAGGGAGTTTTGTCAGGAGGCAGTGTGGTTAATAGGAAAAGCATGAGTTGTAGAGTCAGAGGACTGGGGTTCAAATCCTGCCTTTGACCTTTACCACTGTATGACCTTGGCGAAGTCACTTAAGTTTCTTCATCTATAAAATGAGGATGCTGGATTAGATGGCCTTTGAGATCTTGTCTGACTCTAAATCTATGGGATATATGTTAATAGATATGTGCACTTATATGTATATATATGTATTATGTATATATATACACACACACACACACTTAAAAAAACCAAAATGATACAGGGCACATTTACTTATATCACCCTCTTTCCGGTTCCCTTTTGTATATTGACATGTTTGTGTTGGTTGGTGGTTGGTAAGTTTCTAACAAACAGACATTTTCTTTCAAAGCGGGGAGAAGCTACCCAGGGCTGGGCTGGGCCCGACTCACCTTGCCCAGAAAGTCATTTCTGCTGACCAGGTCCCAGTCCCAGGCTTCCACACACAGCGTCCCCAGGGCAGACTCCTCCAGCTCAAACTCAAAGGTCTCGTTCCATCTCGGGTAGCAGGATTTCTTCACAATCTGACCAAGGCAGGAAAGGAGGCAAGAGGAAGCCAGTCCCGTACCTGCCTGCCACATCTCGACTTGGTTGTTTGGGGGTGGGGGGATCTCCTCTATTCACAGGTTCTGCTGAGACCAGGCACATCAGTAGAGCCTCAGTTCAGAGAGGGGCTCACTCCCCAAGGCTAAGTTAGAGAACCACGACACCAGAGTGGAAAAAGCCCCAGCTCTGGAGACAGAAGCTGAGGGTTCAAATCTGACCTCTGAAGCTTACTGCCTCTGTGGCTGCGACTGGGTCACTTAAGTTCCCTAAGGCTCAGTTTGTTCATCCATGAAATGAAGGGTCAGTGGAACTCTGTGGTCCCTTTTGTTCTAGATCTAAGATCTTAGGGGTCATCCAGTCTGACTTTCTCTCTCTTTCACAGATGGGAAACTGAGGCATTGGGCGCAGCAGTGCCTAGATCAAGGGGAGTGGCATTTGGGACTCCTGACTCCTCACTCAGTGTCTTTTCTCTTATGCCGCGCTCTCTGATCAGGGCTCCCCTGAGGTGGCTCTGAGTGGGTCTTGGCTCCAGTAACACTCCCAGTTCCCTGATCCAAGCTCGGCTGAGAGGAGAATCTCATTTCTTCCTCCCTCTTTTCCCCCCAGGAGTCCAATGACAACAGCCCCACGCACACCCTGGAAGCATCCTCTCTCCAGCCGCTCACCGAACTCTCCTGAGTCTTGCCGTTGTAACGCACTCGGACAAAGGGGTCAGATGCTCCGTTACGATCCTTTCGGGCCAGGTCCCTGGGGAAGGACAGGTGACTGGGTAAGTTCTGGCTTACCCTCTGTCCTCTGGGGCACAGGGAGATCATGCAGAGAGATAAGGGGCTCCTCCCACCCACCTGAGAGCAAAAGCTTTGTCCAATCTTATCTGGTTCTGAAGGGTGGGGTGCTCCACCAGAGCCTCAGTCTGGCCCAGCCCCCAAGAAAGGATGCCTCCCCAGCCTCCCCCTGCTGAGTGCCCCAACAAAGCCACCATCACAACTACGTGCTACAAGACACCCAACCAGGGTTTCATGAGATTTAACAATGATCATCATAATAACATCACTGATTTTATGTAAATAATAAGGATAGGGTCTGGACCTGTGACTTCAATAGTACGAGGAACTTCCAGAAGGGGAAACTCCCTCTACCATAGCAGGCCAGCCCTCTCTCAGCAACCTAGAGCCCTAGAGATTGCCCAGAGCATTGAAAAGTTAAGTGACTCTGGGTCGAAGGTGTATCGGGGTGGGAGCTTGAGCCCAGGCCTTCTTGGCTTTGAGGCCAGCTCTCTCTCCACTCTGCCAAGCCTATGCTAGTAGTGAAAGATTTGGGGGCTTTCACAGATGTGGCAACCAAAAATGTGAATGCAATCTGGGGGCGCATTAAAAGAGGCAGGGAGAGCTTCCAGGAATAAGAAAGTGATGTGGTTTTGGTCGTTTCGTCATTTCAGTAGTGTCTAAGACTTTCTGACCCCATTGGGGGCTTTCTTGGCAAAGATACTGGAGTGGTTCGCCATTTCCTTCTCTAGATCATTTTACAGATGAGGAAACTGAGACAAAAAGGGTGAAGTGACTTGCTCAGGGTCACATAGCTAGTAAATGTCTAAGGCTGGATTTGAACTCAGGAAGGAGACTTCAGGCCAGCACTCTATCCGTTGTGCCACCTAGCGGTCTGATGGTTTTCTGCCTCAGTCAGATTGCATCTGGAGTACACATCAGGTGCTTAGCAGTGCCTAGCAGATTCTAGGCACTTAATAAATGCACATTGACCTTAGCCCAAAAAGGCCAGGGTCTCTCATTGCATCCTGGGCCATCTCCAAACTCCCTGATGAATATCAGGCCACTGGACCCAGATGGCTCTGGAGGAGAAAGTGAGGCTGGTGATCTTGCACAGCCCTCGCTCACTCAAATCAAAGTCAACTGCAAGTCATGTCATCATTTCCCTGATGTCATGGTCCTCTTTGAGAACAAAGGACAAAAACCAATTGATTGGAAATGTTGTGTTGGATTCTAAGAGGCACATTGGTTAACATCCAGAGGATGGTGACTGGGGGTATGTGTATGAAGGGGCTTGAGGCTGTGTCATATGAGGAGCAGTGGAAGAACTAGGGATGCTTAACCTGGAGAAGGTGTCAGGGCACAGCCCAGCACTTGAAGGTTTGTCTTATGGAGGGGGGATCAGCTTTGTTCTGCTTGGCCCCAGGGGACAGAACCAGACACAGTGGGTGGAATTCTCAGAGGTAAAGTGAAGCTTGAAGGGGGGGAGAACAAAAACAAACCACCACTAGTTTCTCACAATTGGAGCTGTCCAAAAGTGAGCTGGTTAACTAAGAGAGGAGGTGGGAGCCCTCTCATTGGTGGTCTTCGGGTAGAGGCTGCATGACTGCCTGCTACAGCGTGGGTTGGGGAAATGGGTTGATAGATATTGGCAATATGGTAGACAGCTCCTATGGTCCTTTCCAATTCCACCTTTTAAGACTATAAGCTATCAAGAGGCGTGGATAGAGATGAGGAGGAAGAAGGGAATAGATATTTAGATAGCACTTACTATGTGCTAGGCACTAGGCTAAGTACTTTCCTCACAACAACCCTGGAAGGTAGGTGCTATCATTATCCCTATTTTACGGTTGAGAAAACCGAGGCAAACAGAGGTTAAATGACTCACTCAAGGTCACACAGCTAGTAAGTGTCTGAGGCTGGATTTGAACTCAAGTCTTCCTGGCTCCTTTGTCTGGCATTTAAAACCCTCACAACCTGATCTTTCCTATATTTCTCATCTTCTTATACATTACTCCCCTCCATGTTCTTTATGGTCCAATGACAGCTTCCTATCTGCTGTTCCTCACAAATGACAGTCCACCTCCCATCTCCTGGATTTGCCACCGGGTGTCCCCCATTCCTAAAATGCTCTCATCCTCATCTCCAGCTCTTAGAATCCTAGAGTCCTCCAAGACTCGGTTTGAGCCCCATCTTCTACAGAACCTTCACCCTGAATACCTTCCAGCCACTCGGTATTTATCTTGCCTGTGCTTCCGTTTATACATGTGGTCTCCACCCCCACCCCCACCATGGAATGTAAGCTCCCTGAGGGAGGGTCTGTTTTATTTTTATGTCTTGTATCCACAGTGCCTGCCTCTGGTGCTGTTTCCTCCTCTGAAAATGAAAACAATAGATTAGATAGATGATATCTAAGCTTCCTTCTAGATCTAAATCTCTGACCCTAGGATGGGGAAGGCAAGAAGGGGCTTCAAGAGAGGGGAAATCACCCGAGACAAACTTTGCTGCCTTTAAAATCTAGGAAAGTGCTGACCCGGGCACTGGCAGTGTCAAAAGACTTCAGTTTCCTCATCTGTAAAATGAGAGGTTAGACTCAACAGTTTCTGAGCTACGGTCCTATGAATCATAATCTTTCACTCTTGGAAGCCTTTGACATGGAACCCGGGTGGTCTGGCTTCCAGCTCCACTCTTGATAGCATAGGAGGCAGCCTCCCCATCAGCTGCCTGTGGTCTGACAAGCACAGAGCTGTCTCCCTCGCTCACCCGCTCCCTCATCAGAGAAAGGGGGAGATCCGAGCTGGCTTCAGAGCCAGAGATGGGCTTCCTAAGGGTGGAATTCTCCATGACTCACTCCCTGAGACTGGTGTGGGTTGTGGGTGGCAGCTGAAAATACCTGGGGAGACCCAGACAGTCCAGTCAGGGGAGGCAGCAGACTGTCTCCATCCTGCCTACTCCCTTCCCAGAGTGACTCAGTGCCACAGAGGGACCCAAAACAGCAGGAGATTCTGGGAAGAAAACCCCAACATGCCTAGGCTGTCCTTCATTGCTCCCACCAACAGGAATGGAGAGAAAGAGAAAGCGAGTCACTCCTGGAGATTCCCAAACAGCCTCCCACACACATATGGACACATGCTAAGTACTTTCTTCACAACAACCTTAAAGCTTAAATCCTCATAGTGGGGGACAGGGAGGGGACGAGGAGGGGGAGGGGAGGGGGCAGGAATGGCATTAGACACAGGGCCTGGCTTGCTCTAGGGGAGAGATGCAGTCATTTGTAGAAGAACACCAGTAGTCAGAGGACCTGAATAAGAAGACCTATTACTAATAGCTGTGTGACTTTGGGTCAAGTCCCTTCCCCTCTCTGGGCCTCTGTAACATTAGAAGGTTGGAATAAGAGTCAAAAGAATACTGGATTGGGAACCAGAGGGCCTTAGCTCAATCCTGTTTCCATCCCTTAGAACCTGTTTGACCAGAGGCAAGTGACTTCAACCTCCCTGGGTTTCCTCATTTGTAAAAGGAGGGCATCAGATTCCTTTCCTACTCTACATTTGTGACCCTGTGCTCGACAAGGCTGTTTCAAGGCCCCCCTACCAGCAACCTGGAACAGGTTTAGATCAGGAGAAAAGGAAGGGAACAGTGGACCCTGAGGAAGGAGAAGTTAGAAAAACAGATGGTGCCTGGAAATTGAGGGGATGCCCATCAGTTAGGGAATGGCTAAGCAAGTGGTGGTATATAAATGTGACTGACTACTCCGTGCTATAAGAAATGGTGAGCTGGGTGGTTTTAAAAAAACATGGAAAGACATCCATGAAATAACGAAAAGTGAAGTGAGCAGAACCAAGAGAACATTGTAAATGATCAGTGGTATTGTCTGAAGACCGTCTCTGGATGACTAAGTTAGCCTGAGTATTAGAATATTCAAATCAACTACAAAGGACCCATGAAGGAAGATGTTTTCCACCTCCAGAGAAGAACTGAGAAATAGAAGTATGCATTGTATGGTTTCGTGTGTGTGTGTGTGTGAGAGAGAGAGAGAGAGGGAGAGAGAGAGAAAGAGAGAGAGAGAGGAAAGAGAGAGAGAGAGAGAGAGAGAGAGAGAGAGAGAGAGAGAGAGAGAGAGAGAGATGGTGACCTTCTCTAGTGTGGAATGGGAAAGGAGGGAGCGAGACAGTTCAGAACTAAAAATGTAACAAAAAATATTAAAAACAGAGGAAAAAACTAGATGGTGCCAACCCCCAAAAAGAAACTTTGCAGAGCAGGTAGCTGACATGTGGTAGAGACGAGATGATATGGGAGATGGGGAAAGAAGGGAGAGATCTGCCCCCCACCTCCACCCCAATAATGAGCTATGATTTGGACCAAACAGGGTTTTCCTGGCTTAGTCTTTGTCAGTCCAACAGAGAAGAGGCCACATGCCATAAGGGAAGGACCACTAAGCTTGTGGAATTACAGAGATGGGGTTCAAACACTAGCTGAGTGACCCTGGGGTCTCCCCTAAGCCTTGGCTTCCTCATCGGAGTGAGATTTCCTGGACTGGGGTCCCTCCTTTGGAGCCAGACATGTGTTCTGAGTTCAACCCAGTGAATTCTTCTGACTGACTTGTTCGCTTGGTGTCTCCTTGGTTAGATTGGAAGCTCCTTCAGGGCAGGGCTGTCTTTTGCCTCTTTTTGTATCTCCAGTGCTTAGCACCATGCCTGGCGCGTAGTAGACTGACTGGATTGACTGATTCCCGGTGGCTGGGGCAGTTGGGATGGGGGCCACTGAAGATGATTTGTGGGCCAGTGTCAGAGAGGTTCACTGCGTCCTCCCAGCATAGGGCCCATGCTCCTCAGAAATGACCAGATCTACGGGAAGTGCCCTAATCCTCGAAATCAGAACTTCCTCTGATCACCCCAGCTACGATCACAAGATGAGGGGGCTGGACTAGATGGATCCCCCTCACTCTTAGTCTATGGTCCTTCCACAGGCTCGTCTCAACCCCTGATCACTGGCCACAGACTAGCCCTGAACCCCTAGACTCTGGGGGAAATGAGAGGGAGTGTGGATGACTCAGCGCAGACCACCCCCACCCAAGAGGCAAAAAGTAACTGTTCTTAGTGTATCTTCTAGGGATCTTACCATAAGCTCCCAAAGGGCGGGGACTTCAACTTTCCCGGGAGCTATCTGAAAATTGGACAGATATCGATCCCTGACAAACCATGATGGTGGGGTGGAGGCTTTGCAGGGGAGACTCTCCAAATAGGGAGGATTCATCTTAAATACTGCTGCAATTAACCAGATTTGCTGTAAAAAGCTAATTTATCAAGAGTCTTTCAGGTCACTTTATAAAGGAAAACTCACCAGCCGCAGGTAAAAAGCACTGGATTTGAAGTGATGAAGACCTGGGTTCGAATCCTGCTATAGAAGCTTACTACCTCTATGTCTGTTTCCTTCAAGACTCAGCTCACTTGCCAGTCTCTGCTGGAGAATTTCTCTGGTGCCCAGAGCTGCTGGTGCCCTCCCCTCAGAGGCCACTTTGCCTCTACCCTGAATGTATCTCCCATGTTCCTCATTAGAACCTTGTTCTTTCTCTCATTAGAATGTAAGCTCCTTGAAGACAGGGACTGCTTCTTTTGTGTTTATATCCCCCGTGCCTAGCATGATGCCCAGCACACGGTGAATACTTAATAAGTTCTTATTCATTCATTCATTCATCCATCCATCCATTCATCAATTCATTCATTCATTCATTCATTGTCTTCTCCAATGAAATGTAAGTCCCTTGAAGGCAGAAACTGGGTCACATGTATCATTGCATCTCCACTGTCTAGCATGTAGTAAGTGCCTAATAAATGCTTATTGATGAAATGATTGGCCCTGTGTAATTTATTTAACATCCCTGAGACTCAGTTTCCTTATCTATAAAATGGAGATAATAATATCATCCATCTCCCTGGGTTGTTGTCAGGATCAAAGGAGATGCAAACCGTATGAAAATATCAGCTGTTGTGATTACTAGCTCTTGTCGACCCATCCCCCACCTCTCCAGGACCCAGGAAGGCATCCACAGCTTACTCAGGGTAGCTGGTCTGGCAGAGTGAGGGCCCTCCACCCACCTGGCCTCGAACACTGTGCAGCGAAGCTTCCGGGGCCCCTGGCCTCGAACGATCTCCATCTGCAGATGGATCTCTCCCTGTACCTCCTCATCTGGGTCAATCTCCTTCAGGTGCAGCCATCCACTGTAACCTGGGGGAGGTAAGAGGGACAGCCCCTTAACAGCGCCCACTGGGGCCAGGTTGAGACTGGGTTACTCTGGGCAGGCCCAAGGAGAGGAGGGAATACAGAAGGCCCTGGAAGAAGGCCCTCTTGTGTCTTGTAAGACCAAACTTGTCCCACCTGCCCCGAACTCAGCTTCATCATCCATGGTGGGGGGCAGGGAGGGGCTTTCTGCTTGGGTACCAATCTTGGCAGGGCTGGGAGCCAAAAGACCCAGCCTTGAATCCCCAGCTTGGAAACTTATGAGCTGCTTGGTTTGCCCAAATTCATCTCTTTGGGCCTCCTCCTCCTCCTCCTCTGTAAAATGGAGAGGTCAGGCTAGACAAAGATTTCTCTAATAGTAAAGTGAAAAGGAGGATGAACCTAAGTTATTGGACCTGAGTTCAAATCCTGACTGCTATTTACTACATGCATGACCTTAGGAAGGTCACTTTCCCTCTGTAGACCTCAGCTTCCTCATCTATAAAATGATCTGGTTAGGCTATGGCCTCTGGGGTCCCTCCTAGCCCTAAAGCTCTGATCTTCTGATTCCAGCTATGAGTGTGACCCGCCTGCTCTAGCCCACAGAGGTATCATGCGGAGGAAATTCATACCCTGGGCAGGAAGGAGTTCAGAGGTACTGGATTGTGGTTCTGGAGTTGCAAGGGACTCTTTGGCCATCTAGTTCAGCTCTCTCATTTTACAGATGGGCAAACTGAGGTACACAGAGGGAAGTCACTTGCCTAAGGTCTCACAGGGAGCAAGCGTCAGAGGCAGGGTTTGAACCTTGGTCCCCTGACTCAAAGCCGATGCTAGTCAATGATTTTCCATGCCCCAGGGGATTGTCATTTGTCAGGAATGTTATAGGGGGACTTCCTTGCTTGTATGGCTAAGACTAATAACTGCTACAGTTCTTTCCAATTCTCCAATTCAGTGATTCTGTGAGTCTACAAAGCAGGAGAAGGCAGGCTCTGAGAAGCATAAGCCTCAGGGCCCAAGGATAGAGCTTAGTTATGTTTATTTCAGCTGTCAGGGATTTGGGGCATAGGCCCAGAGAGGAGCAGACAGAAATGCCTTCAGTCTTAGGTGGTATTGGGTGAGTCAGTAGTTCAGAGCAGCCATGAAATCCTGCCAAGGGGTTGGCAGCCCATTATAAACAGAAGCAGGTGGGGAGAAAGGAAGCAGGGCTCCAGAGAGAGAAGGTGCCAATGCTTTGGGGTGTGGAAGAGAGGAGAGGACTCAGCCAGAGGCCATGTCCTTGTATGGTTTGGCCCCGGTTTAGTTCAGTGGACTGGAGGACTGAAGTGGGTAGAATGTGGAGGGCATTCTCAGCCTGAAGAGCAATATTATGGATTCCCTCTGCTCAGGTCTCTCTCGTTGGGCTGTCTGTGACTAGGGGACGTCCCTATAGAGCCCAGCTTCTTAACTGTTTTTGTATCATGGGCCCTTCTGGCAGTCTGGTAAACCTATGGACCCTTTTCTTAGAACCATGTTCTTAAATAATTGAAGGATCCAAGGCAAAATATGGATTTTCGATAAAATAGAGGACTTTCAAACTTTCTCAGTGAAAAGACCAGAGCTGAATAGAAAATTTGACTTTCAAACACAAGAATCAAGAGAAGCATGAAAAGATAAAGAAGAAAGAGAAATCATAAGGGACTTACTAAAGTTGAACTGTTTTGTTTACATTCCTACATGGAAAGATGAGGTGTATGATTTATGAGACCTCAATATCATAGTAGCTGAAAGGAATATGCATATATATAGGTGTATGCATATATATATATACATATGTGTGTGTCTATGTATATATGTAGGTGTGTATATATATATATATATACATATATATAGACAGAGGGCACAGGGTGAGTTGAATATGAAGGGATGATATCTAAAAAAATAAAATCAAATTAAGAGATAAGAGGAATATATTGAGAGAGGGAGAAAGGGAGAGATAGAATGGGGTAAATCATCTTGCATAAAAGTGGCAAGAAAAAGAAGTTCTGTAGGAAGTGAAGAGTGGGCAGGCGAGGGGGAATGAGTGAATCTTGCTCTCATTGGATTTGACCTGAGGAGGGAATACCATACACATTCAATTGGGTATCTTACTCCACAGGAAAGGAGGAAGAAGATAAAAAAGGGGGGACGACAGAAGGGAGGGCAGATGGGGGAGGAGGTAATAAAAAACAAACACTTTCAAAAAGGGACAGGGTCAAGGGAGAAAATTCAATAAAGCGGAATAGGTTAGCAAGGAGCAAAACATAGTTAATCTTTCATAACATGAGTATTGTGGAAGTGTTTTACATAATGATATGCATGTGGCCTATGTTGAATTG
>CM053627.1:17848946-17861257 GCA_028646595.1 Phalanger gymnotis
ATTCAATAAAGCGGAATAGGTTAGCAAGGAGCAAAACATAGTTAATCTTTCATAACATGAGTATTGTGGAAGTGTTTTACATAATGATATGCATGTGGCCTATGTTGAATTGCTTGCCTTCTTAGGGAGGGTGGGTGGGGAGGGAAGAGGGGAGAGAATTTGGAACTCAAAGTTTTAAAAACAGACATTCAAAAACAACAACAAAAAAAAGTTTTTGCATGCAGCTAGGAAATAAGATATACAGGCAATGGGGCGTAGAAATTTATCTTGCCCTACAAAAGAAGGGAAAAGGGGATGGGAGGGAAGTGGAGTGACAGATGGGAGTGCTGACTGGAGAATGGGGCAACCAGAATATATGCCATCTTGGAGTGGGTGGGAGGGTGGAAATGGGGAGAAAATTTGTAATTCAAACTCTTGTGAAAATCAATGCTGAAAACTAAATATATTAAATAAATTAAATTAAAAAAATAAATAGATTCACCTATTCTACTATTATTATATTGAAACGTAAAATGTTGTGGAATGTTTGTAAATGGTGTGCTTATTAGATTTTTTTTTTCTTAATTAAGAGGATAAAGATTATCGGTAATTAAAAAAAATTGAAGGAAATGCTCCCTTTCAGTTAGAAGTCCATGAAGACAAAGATGTGACCTTTTCCCATTCAAGTTCACCCCTCTATACACAGACACCAGTATAGAACCTGGGCTTCAGAGGGAAGTGCTTCGAGTGCAAAGTTTGAGGAAAGAAGCTCTGTAAGAGTAGGCTAATGAGATTAGCGACAGGAGCAGGGCTCACTGGCTGCATCTCAAGGCAGAAGGTTGGCCCCCAAAACAACCTCTGCCCCCAAACAGCTCCTATTCTATCTCCAGCAGCAGCTTCCCAGTTTGGGATCCCTTCTGGCTCCCCTTTCCAAATGCAGCTGGCCCCAGGATGGGACACACACTCAAGTCTCTCACAGCTGATAGGGGGTGAGGATATTGGAGTGCATCCTCACCCAGGAGGAACCAGGGTAGCAACCTTTCACTGAGGGCTGATCCTACAAGGAAGCAGGGAAAACACTGGGGAAGTGAGGGGCAGCCTCCACCCCCAGGGACCTCTATCAGTAACACTGACCTCATCCTTTCATTTCAACTTCATTGAACAAACTTCCTATCTCCTTGTCATGGTGCAGTCCGTCACCTGGGCCTGGACTGCACTCACTCTGGACCCTTCCTTTAGGGCTCGACTCAAATGCCACCTCCTACAGATGGCTTTTCCTGACCTGGCCAGATGAGAGTGTTCTACCCGTTTAAATGACTTCATCTTTGCTTTTTCTGTTTTACATTGAGCTGTCTGGATACTTACTTCCCAAGAATAGGATGTTAGCCCTTTCATTCCAGGCATGGTTTGTTTCATTTTTATCTGTTACCCTCAACATCTGGCCCAGTGCATGCTACGTGTAACAGGTGCTTTGTTCAAGACCCTGAAGAAGTCCTCACCACTCAGTGTCCTAACTGCACCCCCCCCACTCTAAGGCAGAGAAAGTGCCAACCTGCATCAATAGAGGCAGGCAGCTTCCACCTCCCTTTACCAGTGAAATGACAGGACCAGTGCCTATCCCCTAGTGGATTCTGTGTCAGGAGCTGTCCTAGGTGCTGAGGAGAAAAACAAACATTGAAATGTTTCTGACCTCAAGCTCAGTTTCCTGGGATAGTTTTAAGGGCTGAGTGAGCTGCTAAGATGCTGGGGACTGGATGAGATGACTTGGAAAGGGGACTGGATTTGGAGTCAAAGGATCTAGGCGTGAATCTCAGTTTTGCCACTTATTGTCTGGGTGACCATGGGCAAGTCATTTAACAACCAAGGGCCTTAGGTTCTGTATCTGTAAAATGGAGGGTGGGGGTAGGGGTAGGACTAGATAGCTACTGAGGCCCCTTCCAGCTCTGAGGCTAACTTCCTTCCAGGCACAGGAATCTATCAGCTTCCAATTGTCATTAGCTCTCCCTTCTCTAAGGGTTAGGTGTGAGGGTTGGACACAAGGGTATGAGGCTCTGCCAGGTTTGCTGAAGCATGGTTGCAAGGGAAACTCCAAGGTTCCAGCCTGGTAAATAACCATGACCCCTCCCTTCCTCCCTTTGACCTCCCCACTTCTGGCCAGGAGCCTAGCATCTCAGAGCCAGGGCCTCTGCCCGAATAGACCAAGCTACAGAGAAGGCAGGAACAGAGGACGTTAAATATGGTGGATATAGGGGTGGGGTCTGTGGTGAAGGGGCAGAGCACAGGAGACTGGAAGATGCTCTTACCCTTGGGATGCTCAGCTAAGACGTCTCTGGTGAGGCAGACCTTCCCAATGACATCATCTCGGCTATGGAGGTGGAGAAGGAGAGAGAGCATCAAGATTAATGGCAATGAGAAAAGCAGTGGGGCTGCATCCAAGGATCTGGGTTCAAATTCCACCTCTGATTCTTACTACGTGTGTGTCCTTGGGCAAATCTCTTCATTTATTTTCTCTGGGCCTTGGTTATCTTATCTAGAGGGCCTTCCTAGCTGGCCAGCTCTGCTACTGACAGGAAATCTTGGGCTACTTCACTATGCTGTGGAAGCTCCCTGAGGCTAGAGCGCTGGGTTGAGTCAAGAAGTCCTGAGTCCAAATTCAGCCTCAGACACTTGCTAGCTGTGTGACCCTGAGCAAGTCAACTAACTCTGCTGGCCTCAATTTTCTCATCTATATAATGAGGATAGTAACAGCACCAACCTTCCAGGGTTGTTGTGAGGATCAATGAGATAATGCTTACAAAGTGCTTAGCATGTGCCTGGCACACAGTAGGGCTACATAAAAGTCAGCTATTATAATGATGATTATACTATGACCCAACTCCAAACTCCAGCTCTGTTCCTGACTCCCTTTGCAATTTTGGACATATCATGTTACTTCCCCAGTCCTCTTCATCCTTAAAATGAGGGCAGTGAACTAGATGTCCTCCGAGCTCCCTACAAAACTCCCCTATGAGTTGGCGCGCTGTCTGCTTCTCAGAGCTCCAAGCTCTAGGCCCCGAGGAGTAGAAGCTCAGGGCCATTGTCCTGGCCAGACTGAGGTTAAACTGTGAGGACAGAGCTCAGGGGCCCAATCTCATTTACCACTGTATCCAGCATTGCAGGCTAGCTCATCTTCTGGGGTTGGGGTCATGTGGCAGGACTCCAGACCAAGAACATGCTTTCTCTCTGGCTTTGGGAAACTGCCTAGCCAAAGGCAACAGGGCTTTAACTTCCTACTTGTGCAGAATGCTTCCATGCTCAGATATACACACTCACATGTGCACACACACACACAATCACACAGTGACCAGTGATATGTGGCAGAAGAAACAAGGAGGCAGAGGCAGTTGGAGTGAGGGATGAAGAGCCTGACTGTAGCCCCCGGCTCCAAAGGCATCTTTGCTTTATCTCAGTTCTAAATCTACTCCAGATTGCCGACTCACTCATGACAGGTATAGTCATAGGTACCTAAAGTCTCCTTGTCCTAGTTGGGTGCATTTATTTTGTTCTTGTTGAGTCATTTTTCAGTTGTGTCTGACTCTTATTGACCCCATTTGGGGTTTTCTTGGCAGAGATACTGGAGCAGTTTGCCATTTCCTTCTCTAGCTCATTTTACAGATGAGGAAACTGAGGCAACTGAGTTAAGTGACTCGCCCCAAGTCACAGAACTAGTAAATGTCTGAGGCCGGATTTGAACTTTGGAAAATGAGTCTTCCTGACTACAGGCTGAGTACTCTATCCACTGCACTAGCTAGCTGTCCAGGAACATTCATAGTAAAACTCATTTCTCTATTTTCTTGTTATTCTTCAGTCTATTTTCTACCTTAATATAAAACCCCCCAATCCCTAACATCTGCAGGCCATCCAGAATGGATCTATTGAATGGATAGAGCCAGTTGTAATGCATGCATTTGGTCTAAACCAGTCCAAAGTAGGGACCTGAGAAGGCAGGGAGGTAAGATGCACACTTCTCAGAGCCTTCTTTTAGGAATGAGTATGGCCACTAAGCTGTTTTGTATGCTATCAATAAACCATGTACTTAGATCAGCTGATATGGCGTGGTGGAAATGACATAAAGGAAGATACATCATCATCTGCTTTGTGGATGTGCCCTGGGCCTTTCCATCTGCTCTGCAGACGCACCCTCCTATATGAGATGTCTCCTCCATTGGGGTGTGAACTCTCTGAGAGCGGGGGCTAGCTTACTTTCCTATTTGTATCCCCAAAGTTGAGCTTAGCACATATCCGTATTCATTCATTCATTCACTGATTCATTCACTCACTCACTCATTTATTCATGAATTCATTCATCAGCCAAATGTTACTCTTTATCTCTGTTCTTTCGATTTCATTCAATTCAACAAACATTTATTGAGCTCCTACTATGGGCCAGACCACTGCGCTAGGTCTTGGAGAGAGGGTTAGGGAGTAAACCTGTGATCTCATTGGTAGGATTCCAAGGGATGAGCTTCCTCCACAAACATAGGCTTAGAGAGTCGCCTAAGGCACTGAGTGGTTAAGTGACTTTCCTTGGGACACACAGCATTGGTATCATAGAGACAAAAATGAAGCAGTTTCCACCATCAAAAAGCTTACATTTTATTGGGAGAATAAAGCATGTGCTTGGCAAGTGAGGAAAAACAAGATGAATATAAAGGAATTTCAATAGGGAGAGGATGCTGATATCTGGGTGGGGGGGGTGGAGATCAGCAAAGGCCTCAAGTAGGAGGGAGCATCTGAGCTGTGCTTTGAAGAAAGATGGGGATTTGGGGAGAAGGAAGGCAGGGGAAGATTGTATTCAAGGCATGAGGTAGAGACCGTAAAGGCATGGAGGGGAGGGCTAAGATGTCACACATGAGGAACAGCTAGCAGGCCAGTTTGACATCTCAGACCAAACACATACACACACACACACACACGTACATACAACTTTCTTAGTTTCTCTAGTCATGATTTACACCCAGTTGGCCCCAGAGCCCTACTACAGGAGCCAAGCCCCAACTCATCCCCATTCCCATCTGAGTTCTTCCCAGCTGAGAAATCACATTCCCAAATGATTCAGCACACTTCCAAGACCTTCATCTGGCAGTGTATCCTCAGTCCTAATGCTGTCCCATGAGACCTTGGGTGAGTCCCTTCTCTTACTAAATTCTTCCTCTGTCACGTCAAGGAATAGAACATACTAGACTCCTAGTAATGAAAGAGGGGATGTGGACCTGGTTCTAGCTCAGCTTGCTTGTATAAGGGCTTCAGTGTCACTCCCTATACCCATCAGGGTCCTTTTCTGGACCATCTACCCCTGCCTCCCCTTCCATCACATACATGCCCACCACCACAACTACAGCCATCCATTCTGGGTCCATCTCTTGGGTTTCCTGTTGCCTCTGGCTCTCTGGAGTCCTGAGCCAGACCTGAGGGCATCATACCTGAGGGCATCTTCATCCATGACATAGAAGGACACAGAGTGGAAGGTGGGAGGAAGGTGGACCTTGTACTCCTCGCCCCAGAATGGGGACAAGGTCTTCCACACCGTGGCTGTCCTGTTGGAGAAAGATGGATGGAGAGAAAGAGAGCTCTTCAGGGACAGCCCTTAGTGCCAAAGCCCAGTCATCTTCCACCTCTCCCCCACCCCCACTCCCAAAGCCTAGCACAGGGTGGGGAACCTGGGGCCTCCAGGACCCAGGTTCCCTACCCCTGGGTAGGAGGCTTTTTTATTCCATTTGATCATTTTTTCAAATGTTATTTTAACCCTTTAAGAGTTCCTAACCTACCTCTGCTGCCTAGTTGGGCAAATGGCTTTCTTTCTTTGTGCTTTCTATTTTCCCCACTCTCATTCATTCATTCATACATTTAGTCAACATTTATTAAGGACCTATGACATGTAGGGAAATACAATGATGAATAAGACACAGCCCCTGCCCTCCAGGAGCTTCCAGACTCAAGAATCGTGTAGTGTTTAGAGATAACAATGTTTTCACATTCATTCTTCACATCCATTTCATTCTCAGAGTAGCCCTACGAGATAGGCAAGAGGGGTTTGACAGAATGAGGAAACTGAGGCAGAGAAGGGGCAAATGACCTTCCTAACATTATGTGGCAATTCTGATTCTCTCCCCCCTAGAAGGACAGATGATCCTAACCTTTCTTCCAGTGGCTGCCATGCCAAAGGAGGGGGATCCTTGTACTTTGACTGGCCTTACTAGAAGCAGTGGGATGGACACATAACAAAGGAGACCATCCAGAAGGAGCTGCGAGGGGAGAAGGGGGGCCTGGTGATGGGCAAGAATGTTGGCTTTGGACTCAGAAGACGAAAGTTCCAGTTGCAGCTCGGCACCTTTCTGGCTGTGTGACTGATCGGCTCCCTGGCTGGAACTACAGAACATAGCTCCTCCAGGGCAGGGATTGCTTCATTTTGTGGGTGCTTAAGCATAGTACCTGCCACAAAGAGGCAATTCACAAATGCACCCTGACTGGTCAGCACTGGATGGTTTTCTCATCTATAAAATGGGGACAATTAAATTCAATGACTATTTCTTAAGCACCAACAGGGCAGCTAGGTGGCCCGGAGTCAGGTGGACTTGAGTTCAAGTCCAGCCTCACACACTTACTAGCTGTGTGACCCTGAGCAAGTCACTTAACCCTGCTTGCCTCAGTTTCCTTATCTGTAAAATGAGCTGGAGAGGAAATGGCAAACCACTCTAATATCTCTGCCAAGAAAACCCCAAATGGGATCACAGAGAGTTAGGCACAACTAAAGTGACTCGACAATGACACACAGGGCTGTTGTGAAGACTGCACTTTGTAAATCCTAAAATTCTATCAGTTAGAAAGTAATCTCCTTGAGAGCAACATTTTCCCTTTGTATCCCCAGTGGCTAGTACGGTGGCTGGCATTTAGAGGGGACTTGAGAAATGTTTGTTGGAAAGCTAAAAATAAACAAATAAATATATAAAATATAAGTGTTTGTTGGTTAAATATATGTGTGTGAATTACTGTTATTCTCTCTGATCTGTGCTATAGGAGTCCACCCAGGCCTTATGGGAGGTGAAGACCTGAGAAGGAAGGAGCACCTCCCCAAAGGAGTTAGCCCTCCTCCTCAATTACCTGATGATGGGCTCATTGTCGATCTTCACGATGCAATAGGGATCACTGCTGCCAGTGCTGAAAGAAAAGACAAGAGGACCCCATCAGTGGTGTCTGCCTATGTCAAACAAAGGTGGGGAGGAACAGGCACATGCCAAGAGCTGGCCCTGGCGGGGAGAAAGGAGAGGAGAGAAAACAGGCAGAGAAATGGGCTCTGCCTTGGGCTGGGAATGGAGGAAATGCTTCTGTGCCTTAGAGAAAGAGATCAGGCCAAGATAGGCTAGGGGAGAGGAGGATGCAGAGTTGGAAAGGACCCTCGCCACTTGGGGCTTCAGGGAAACTGAATTGAAATTTCATCTACCCCCAGACTCTATACTAAGCCATGTCCGACATCAACCAACCAGTCAGTCAGCAACTATTTATGAATCCTCTCCTATGGGCCAGGCACTAAGCCGGGAAGCAAACACAAAAGTGAAAAAGCCCTCAAGGAGCTTACATTCTACAACTCTTGGTGGGACCTCTGGTGGTGGAGAAAAGCATGTTTAGAGACAGGTAAATACAGGGTGAGAGAGGCAGTTTGGCAGAGTGGTTAGAAAGCTGATTTTGAAGCCAGGAAGTCTCAGCTCTGACACACATTGGCTGTATGACCCTGGGCAAGTCACCTTACCTCATGGTGCTCTGGGAAACTTCCTGGGGGAGAACTTCCTCTACCTATATGGCCCTGGCATGGACCCTGCAATTACAGTCTTAAGTGCATAGCTGGGGACATTGAAAGGTTAAGTAATTTGCCTAGGGCCACAAAGTCTGTCAAAGGGAGGACTTGAGCCATTCCTGATTCTGGGGCAAGTTTTGTATTATGCCACCCTCCTGCTCAGGAGAAAGACTAGGGCTGGATATATAGATCTGGGAGTAATCCACATTGAGATGATAGTTAAATACCTGGGAGCTGATGAGATTTCCACTCAATCAAAGGTATTTATTAAGCACCTACTATGTGACAGGAACTGTATTACAAAAACAAAGAATGAAATAACCTCTGCTCCCAAAGAGCTTACGTGGAGAGAATAGAGAAGAAAGTCTGGGACAAAGCCTTGGGGAATATCCACATTTAGCGGTCAGGACTTGGAAAATGTAGCAAAGGAGACTGATGAGTGGTCAGTCAAGGCGAAAACCAATAGAGTCATGTCATGGAAGACAAAGAGGAGAATGTCCAGGAGTAAGGGGTGGACAGCAGGTCCAGAAGCTGTCATCAGAATGAGGACTCAGGAAGCCTTGGGACCCTTGGTAACTTGGAGAAAGCCAGTTTGGTTAAGGGGTGGTGCTAGAAACCAGATGATAAGGAGCTGAGAAGTGAGAGGGAGGTAAGGAAGGGGAGGCAATGAATGCAGACCATCCTTCGGAGGAGTCAGGCAATGAAATCTAGGATAATAGCATAAGGGATTGCCAGGGTAAAGAGAAAGGGTTTTTAAGAAGTGAGTTGTCTGTAGATGTCGAGGAAGGAGTCAGTCTATAAGGTGACACTGAAGATGGGAGAGAAAAATGGGATGATTGAAGGGCAACCTTCGAGAGGAGATGGGAGAGGATGAGACCAAGCCCACAAACAGAGAAGATGGCTTTGGTCAGAAGGGACAACTGGTCACTAGAATCTGGAACAAAGGAGAAGCAAATGGGCAATGGTGGATTGCCGATTAGAGGTAAGTGGGGGAGCCCAAGATGACTGTAGGTGACCTTTAACTTCAGGAAAGCACCCTGTGAGGTATTCTGCTGAGAGGGAGGGGGGAAGAGGGATTATAGGAGGCTTGTAATAGTGCATATGGAGAGTGACTGATGGTCACACCTTCATTGTGGACTGGGTGGCCTGTAGGGCGCCTTGCAGCTCTGAGTCTATGTTTGTGGTTTAGACCACATGGCCTCTGAGATCCCATCCAGCTCTGAGCCTCTCTGATTCTGTGACCTATCCCAGAAACCCCCTCCCGAAGGAGAATCTAAACTTGCCTTTTAAAGAAGGGGGAGAGGGTGAAGAGAGAAAGAAAGGCCCCATATATTTGCAGCAGTACTTTTTTGTGATAGCAGTACACAGGAAACAAAATGAGACCCATCAATTAGGGAATGGACTGTGATATCTGAATGTAATGAAATGTTATTATGCCACGAGAAATGAGGAATACAAAGAATTTTGAGACTAGGAATGACAGACGAATGTGGAAGCATGAACAATACAACAATATGGAATGACCACAATAATGTAAAGGAAAACAACAAATGAACGAACTCAGGCTAAGGGGACACACTTCTGTCCTCATGGTAGCGTTTACAGGTATAACAAGTTGGTCACACAGTAAGATGTGATTGCTGTGTTGGTTGGCTTTCTTTTTCTTTGTTACAAGGGAAGGTTCAAAGGTTGGGGGGGGTGAGCAAAGGTTGTTGGGAAATAATTATGGCATCAGTGAAATAAAACAGAACTCCAAAACACAAGAAGAATTAAGGTGATGAAGAAGGAATTATGTAGTGGTAGCCCAAGGTCAGATGCAGGGGAATCCCAGCTCATGTTCCCCTCCCCTCTCCGCAATGTCCCTATAGAGGAAGTGACTGACGGGAAAACAGTTGGACAGCAGCCCAGTCTCCTACCCAAACAGGAAACCAACTGATGAGGACATCTCCAGCCTCTTGTGACTTCTGAGATTGGCTGTGTAATCTGAATTGTGGCCAGTAATCCTTCTTACAAGGCAATTAACCACTCTCTTGCTCATCAGTAGTGTGTGTCTGGGAGTTGTATAGGGTGTTATTGTAAGCTGTGACTTCCCAGAACTTTGGGGATGGTTAGCCTGGAGCTATGTTAAAGCTGGGATCATCCCCATTCCTGAGCTTAGGAAATCATGAGAAAATCAGAGTGGGAAAAGGCCCATTTTTTCTTTCTTCTTAAAAGTTTTATTGCTGCCTTTTGTATCTGTACCATAGTTATCTCTTCCTAGACTTCTCTGCCCCCAAACTTATCCTTGGAACAAAGAAAAACATTTAAGAAAAGCAACACACTAATCTCATTTTAAAACGTATACTGCATTTCCCATTTACAGTTCTCCCCAGCCTATCTGCCCCCTGAAAGGCAGCGTATGTGTTTCCTTATCAGTCCTTCAGGATTCAGATCATTCCTTATAACTCTTCAGGGACTGGCTGCTTTTTAGTGGCTCTCATCTACAATCCTGTAGGCATTACATATGCTGTCCTTGCTTATGTTCTTTACCTAGAATCAGTTCATGCAAATCTTTCCATGTTTCTCCGAATCACTCATGTTCAGCATTTCTTACAGCTTAATAATATTCTCTTGCTTTCATACACCATCTTTCTTCCAGGCATTCTCCAATCAGTGGGCACCCACTTTATTTCCAGATCTTTGCTAACACAACAATGTTAATGTATAATGGACATAGTGGTCTGGCTGGAATGGAAGGTGCCTGTTGGGGACCGCTGGGAGATGTTGTTTGGAGAGGTAGATTAGGGCCAGATTACAGAGGACCTCAAGAGGTCTCCACAGCTCCTCCTTGCAAATATCTTTTGGGTCTTTAAGAAATTTAAGGTGTTATAGAAATACAGTCTTTTAAAAAAGATGAATGATTGTATTATCAGTCATGGTTAGAGAGTGCAGCTTTGATGGGCTGGCCACATTGTTCAAATGCCAAATGTACATTTGCCTAAAAGACTATTTTATGGAGAACTCACACAAGGCGAGTACACACATGGAGACCAGAAGAGTGATATGAGGACACGCTTAAGGCCTCTCTGAAGAACTTTGGAATTGATTGTGAGATGTGGGAGACACTGGCACAGGGGCACCCAGCATGGCATGCCCTCATCAAAGAAGGTGCTGTGCTCTATGAGCGAAACAGAATTGCAGTAGCTCAAAAGAAACATGAGAAGCACAAATTTAGAGGCATGTCCGCTCCAAATGTTCATAGGGACTATTTGTGGTTGACCCGCGGTAGAGCCCTCCAAGCTCACATTGGTCTGGTCAGCCGCAGTTGGACACACTGTACCCTCACCCCAACACATTGATGTCATTTTGGTCCTCTTTGAGAATGAAGGACAACAACCAACCAACCATCACTCATGGCATATCACCAGTCTTGCGGGATCATAGATCTAGGGACTTTGGTGGCCACTGGGTCTAGATCCCTCATTTCACAGATGAGAAAACTGAGCATCAGATAGAGGAAGTAACAGTTGGAGTCTCATAGACCTGGCGCTAGAAAACCTTAGAGGTCAATTAGTCCAATCCTTCCATTTTACAGATGAGGAAACGAAAGCACGGAGGTTAAGTGATTCCCTCTGGGTCATTGTTGTTCAGCTGTTTTACTGTTATGTTTGACTCCCTCTGATCCCCTTTGGGGTTTTCTTGGCAGAGAGACTGGACTGGTTTGCCATTTCCTTCTTTAGCTCATTTGACAGATGATAAAACTGAGACAATCAGGGTGAAGTGACTTGCCCAGGGTCACAAAGCTAGTTATGTCTGGGGTAACTGCTAGTAACTGCTCGAGGTCACACAGTTAGTAAATTTCTAAGATGAGATTTTAATTCAGATCTTCCTGAATTGGAGTCCAAAGACCTACCATACTGACTTCCTATATGGGGGCTAGAGCCCTGAGGAAGAGACTAGCAAATGGCACTGCAGGCAGGAAGAAGACTTGGCCAGAGGTCTGGAAGAAAAAATGAAAATGGCAGAAGCATAGGACAGGGTAGCCTGGCTGGAGTGCGGCGACTTCGAAGCCAGCCCTCCAGGGCAAGTCTCCCCTTCCCAGGCCCTCTCCAGTGACCAGCAGGACACCAGCTTCAGGCACTTGGGCTCTGCCTTAAAACAGTGGTTTCCTTTTCTCGAGAAAAGTGGGAGGAGTAGGTGCATTTCTGCTGTACACTAGGCCCGGGTGCTATATTTAGGCCCTTGGCAGTTTTGTCCAAGACAAACAGAGAGCAAAGAGAAGGAGAAGTGAGGGCAAGCACCATAATAGCCCCTGAAACTGCAGATGGTTTTTACCCAGATCTTTTGGGGGTTGGGATATTTCCACTGACTGAAATTAATATCCCAAGGGGGAGAAGAAAAGAAAGAATGAGAGAGAAGGGGAGAAAATGAAAGAGAGAAAGAGAGAGGGGGCGGGAGAGAGACAGAATAGAGAGGGAGAGAGAGAGGGGAGAGGGGGAGAGAGAGGGAGAGAAAGAGAGAT
>CM053627.1:17861357-17879531 GCA_028646595.1 Phalanger gymnotis
AGAAAAAGAGAGAGAGAAAGACAGACAGAGAGAGAGAGAGAGAGAGAGAGAGAGAGAGAGAGAGAGAGAAGGGGAGGGAAGGAGAGGGGAGAAGAGGGGACGGAAGGGGAGGGGAAGAGAGGAGAGGAGAGGAGAGGAGAGGAGAGGAGAGGAGAGGAGAGGAGAGATGAAGAAGGGAAGGGAAGAGAAGGGAAGAGGAGAGGAGAGAGAGGAGGAGAGAGGGAAAGAGTTAGGGAGGTGGAGACAGAGAGTGAAAGTGGAGAAAAGGAAAGGGAGAGGGAGAGAAGGAGGGAGAGAGGAAGGTAGGGAGGGAGAGAGGCGAGGAGAAGGGGTGAATAAGACAGAGAAGAGAGAATGAAAGTGTAGGCAAGAAAATGAGAAGGGCTAAAATTAGTGAGGGAGAAGTCTCAAGAACTAGAGAGAAGGTAAAACAAGAGAGGAGACAGAGAGAGGACAGGAAGAGAAATAAGGGGGAGAAAGAAAAACTGAAAGATCAGAGAAGCTGCTTGTCCTGTCCTCAGAGGGCTTCCACTCAGGTCTTGTCAGAGCAGCTCTCTTAAGTTCCTATGTGAGATTGTCCCCACTGCAGGCACCACCGACCACCACTGGCTCAGACTGAAGCAAGGGAGACTTATGGGGGATGATAAAAGGCACCCTCCAACCAGGACAGCAAAAGGTACAGGAACAAGGCACGTGTAGAAGATGCACAATCTCTTGCTGGTGGTGCAAAACAAGAAGAGACATCTGCTCGCTGGGGAGTATGGAGTCTGCTCCAGGGGCAGGAGTCTGGATTCAGCCATATGCTGATGTCCTGTACAGCCTAACAGGGGGCCCTCCAACCCCTAAACCAAATGAGGCACTGGTGGTGATGTGGAAGGAGCACTGGACCAGGCGTTGGAAGGAGAGTTCAAATCTCGCCTCAGATACGTACTAGCCGTATGATCCTAAGTAATTCACTTAACCTCTGCCTGTCTCTCAATTTTCTCATCTATAAAATGGGAATAATAACAGTACCTACCTCCCAGGGTTGTTGTGAGGGTCGAATGAGATAACAATATTTGTAAAGAGCTTAGCACAATGCCAACTATCGCACACCTCATGCTGGCACTTAGTAGGTGCTCTGCACTTCCTTTCCCCTTGAATGACCACTCTGAGTTGGTTCTAGGGAGAAAAGGGGGCATGCTCTGTATCCCCTCCCTGGGTGGAGGCCAGCCTCATCTCTAGCAGCTTCAGCTAGCGCTCAGGCCTCTTGCTGGGCATCTCCTGACCACTGCTCTCCACCTGCCAGGTGCATTATTTCATCGGTGACTCATAGTACCCTGGGAAGTGTTGTCCTGGTGAACTCCATTCTTCAGAATAGGAAAGTGGGATCTATTGAGAGGAAGTCCCCTTAGAGAGTGAGTAGCCCAGCCCTGCTGAGACCAGACCTCAGATCTCCTGCTACGCACTTTCATAGGCCCTCTGGAGGGCTGGAAGGGATCTCAATGATCATTGAGTCCAATAGAGTCTATTTAAATGGTTTAGATTTGTAAAATCTTAGATTTAGAGCCAGAAGGGACCTCAGTGGTCATCTTGGTCAACTCCATCTTTTTACAGATGAGGAAACTGAGGCCCAAGATCACATAAGTAGTATGCTTCACAAGTAGGATATGAGCCTAGGTCTCCTGACTCTGGAGTGCCCTTTTCTCACAGCCCATACTGTCACCACTTAAAGATACAGAAACAGTATCTCCAGTCCCTGCTGGGAAGGCTTTTGAAGCTGGAAGTTCACCAGTGATCCCTCTTATCGTCAAGGTGCCAGTTCAGGTCAGTAGTGGAATTGTGCAGATTTTGAGGAGCATCCTGGAGGAGAAAACAGGGGAGAGACAAGGCAGGGAGCGGGACAGGGTGGGGCAGGGTAGGAGGCCTTGGCAGATGCTGCCAGAGAGGCCAAGGAGGAGTGACGGAGTATGGTGGGATCAGTGCTAGAACAAGAGGCAAAGGGGTGGCCTTTAGCAAGGCCCTTCTCCTTTCCAAGCCTCAGTTTCTCCTCTGTAAAAATAAGGGGCTCTCCAAGATCTCTGGCCAGCTCTAAATCTGTGGTCCGTTGACTTCAGCTGGCACTGAGATTCACACACTGTTGGCAGATATAAGGGTGAGAAAGGACTCACCAGGCAGGACCAGCCAGGCAGGAGGCAGCAGAAGGCCTGGAGCAGGAGGCTGGGAGGGTTGTCCAGGGGCCTGACTATGGAGGGCCTTGAAAGCCAGGCTAAGCATGTGGTCCAGTGGAGAGTCCTAGCTTTGGCATCAGAGTCCCTGGGTTCTGATTCAACCTCTGACATCTCTTCCCACTGTGATCTAAGTTAAGTCATCTCTCATCCCTGGGGGCCTGTTTCCCCATTTGTAAAATCAGAATGTTGGACTTAATGGTTTCGCAGCTCTCAACTTGTGATCTTCTCACCATCATCCCCGCCCCAGCAGCTCTGGGTCCTGTTAACAGAGGAGCTGTCTTTGGCAGTGACATCTAAAGGAAACACACTCAGCAGCTGGCGCCTTGGCAGGTCCCTGCGCCACTGAATGGACAGTGGGAAGGCCGTCTTGCAGAGAGCATATTTAGGAGGAGGATTAAGAAGAGTTATTTGTACACAGAACTGGGGTGAGAAATGGGAAATGACTGAAGGCACCAGATACCCAAAGGATGTGATCCATGAACAGCAGGAAGGCAAGGGAAGAGAACGTGGGAATAGTGCAAGGTCGGGACAGATCATCCCTCATAACTGTAGAGTAAGAGTCCATCCTCTGTGAAAAATCAGTGCATCTAGCCAGTTTTCATGCTACAGCTGGAAGAGACCTCAGGCCATGGAGTCCAATCCCCTCGTTTTACCAATGAACAGGATTGGAAGCTCCTTGAGGTCAAGGACTGTCTTCTGCTTCTTTTTGTATCCCCAGCACTTAGCACAGTGTCTGGCACATAGTAGGTGCTTAATAAATGTTTATTGAAGTGACTTGGAATCATAGGGTAATAGATCTTTGACTGAGAGGACTCTCCAAGGCTATCTAAGTAACTGCCCCCATTCTTTTCAGGGGTCTACTTTACTAGCTGAGTGACTTTGGGCAAGTCACTTCATTTCCTTGGGCCTCAGTTTCTTGATCTGTAAAATTAGACTTGATGACCCATTAGGTCCCTGCCTGCATTAGTTCTATGATCCTAAGTATAAGACATTGTATTATATGCTGGGAATACACAAACAAAAATGAAACATCCCTGGCCTTAAGGAGCTGACATTCTACCGGAATAGGGTCAGTACTACCTCTAACACCCTCCCCAGAGGGTTGTGATGAGTCTCAAATAAGATACTGTCCCTTAAATGCTTTGTAAGCTTTACCTAGCTGTGTGACCTTAGGCAAGTCACTTAACTGTCCTTTGCCTCAGCTTCCTTATCTGTAAAGTAGGGATAATAATAGAACCTACCTCACAAGCTTGTTGTGAGGATAAAATGAGATCTTTGCAAAGTACTTTTTAAGTTATAAAGTGCTATAAAATACTAACTGTTGTTCTCTAGGTTATTATCGATGCCCTACAGAAGCCTACAGTGTGGCCGATGCTGCCCCACTGCCCACCCCCTCCTCATCCAGCTGCAGTTTGCTCGGTCTGTGCCCCCACACCCTCTCACTGTGAACGCAGGGGGAAGGGGAGGGCTTGGCGAGATGCCCTGGGGGTGGGGGAAACCCCTGGGGGCCAGGTGCTTCTCCTGGTGTAGTGGAAACAACCCTGGCTCCAGGAGATCTGGCTCCAGTCCCAGCTCTGCCCCAAGCTGGCTGACCAACTGGAAACATGACTTCCCTCTCTCTGCCTTTTGGTTTCAGGGTCCACAGAATGGGAGTGGTGAGCTCTCTACTTCCCTCACATTAAGTGCTGGCTGCTTAGTGGGGGTGAGATCAGAGGAACAGGGCTCTCGAGTTGGAAGGGACCTCACTGGCCATCTAGTCCAACTCCCTCATTTTACAGATGAGGAAACTGAGTCCAGAAGGATGAAGTGACTTAGAATAGTGGGATCCTAGCTCTAGAGCTGGAAAAGACCTCAGAGGCCAACTAGTCTAAACCTTTCATTTTACATATAAGGAAAGTGAGGTTCAAGGAAGTTAAATGACTTGCCCAAGGTCATACAGATAGTGGGTTCTGACTCCAGAGACGGGGCTCTTTCCACTGCCTACCCTGGCTGGGGGAGCGAGGAGTGGGGTGTCAGGCAGCCTACTGAGCAAGACATAATGGCAAGCGTCTTCCAGGTGCCCTTAGACCCTAGGTGGAAGCTGGTCATCTCAAAGCAAGAAGGAGTCTTAGGATTTTAATCCATGGGTCCTTCCCCTTTTTGGTCTCTTGGACCACTCTGGTCAAGCTAATGGACCACTTCTCAGAATCATGGCCTTAAATGCATAAAACAAAATATATAGAATTACAACAGAAAACAATTATATTTGGTATAAATTAAATTAAATGAAGGTGCCATCCCCATCCCATTCAATTCATGAAATCTACCCATAGATGCCATGGGGATCTATGGACCCCAGGGGAAGGATTCCTGATTATCCAGCTTCCACATTTGATAGATGGAGAAACTGAAGTCCAGAGAGGGATTATAGGCTCAAAGATTTCTAGCCAGAAGGGACCTTAGAAGTCATTTAGTTGAACCTCTTAATTTGACAAATGAGTAAACCAAGACCCAGAGAGATTAAGGGACTTGGCCAAAGTCACTCAGGTAGTAGGCGGTAGAATAAGGATTCAAAACCAGGTCTTCTGACTTCCCTTCCATTGCTCCTCCCACAGACCCAATGCTGTGACGGGGCTTAGCCAAAGAGAATGGGGGGCTGGGACTTGAGGCTGAGTCTCCTGATTCCCAGACTCTTCATGAGGTCCAAGGGCACTGGGCAGAGGGGAGACAAGGTATGGGCTCTTCCATGCCCTGGGTAGAGGGAAGGGAGGGTCTAGTCTGGGCAGGGTATGAGGAGGTGAGAACATCACACACTCTACCATCCCTGCACACAATCCACTCTCCTCCATCCCTACTCTTTCTCTGCCTATCCCTCTGACAGCTGACCTGAGCACTGCTGAGAGTGGATCCCTGCACACACTTGCGTGGCCCTGGAAAGGGCTGTGTGAATGCCCTTCTGTACTCAGTACAGGAATCACATACAACAAATATAAGTCCAGTGGGGCCCCCACTAATAAACTGAATATTTTCACTAATAGATGCATGAATCAGTATCTTAGTCAGTATCCATGGCTTGAGGAGAAATGGGACCCTGAAGGAAAGGGATTATCAACCAAACCAAGCATTTCTTTCCCTAGCACCTAATTGGAGTGGGCAGATGTTATTTTGAAAAGCTGGCTTTGCTCGAGTGATTTGACCTATGGATTGATAAACTAGAAGTTGGGAGGATCTGGGTTCAAATCCTACTGCAAGCACTTCCTGGTTGTATTACTTTACCTTTCTGGGCCTCAGTTTTTTCATCTGAAAAAATGAGAGGGTTGGACTAGACAGCCTCTGTAGCCTCTTCCTACTCTACATCTGTGAACCATAATGAAGTAAATATCTTTAAGGAAGTAGCCATCAGAAGTATGACCCAGGTCAGAAGATGGCCCACCTCTCACTGCCACCTCTCCCCATCCTCAAAAG
This sequence comes from Phalanger gymnotis, assembly GCA_028646595.1. NCBI lineage: Eukaryota > Metazoa > Chordata > Mammalia > Diprotodontia > Phalangeridae > Phalanger > Phalanger gymnotis. The sequence goes on from CM053627.1 coordinate 17,867,012, forward strand.
GCAAAAGGGGAACGAATCAGAAAACCATGCCCACATGCCATCCATGTCTGACAGACCTTGTGTTCTGGGACCAGAGGGAGCCTGAGGACTGGGTTTGAATCTCATCTCTGCCTACTATCTATCAAATCACTGCCAGGCTCATCTGCGAAATGAAATCGTCTGTCTTGAAGATCCTAACCGAGGGCTTTGGGCCCAGGCAGTTGCCACTGATTTCTGGCTCTACAAGACCCAACCAGGCCCACTGGGTTTGACTCAGATTTATTTGGCAAAATCCTATCTTGTTCTGTTCATGCGTGAGTCCTGTATGCCTGTGTACGCGAGCTCCTGGAAAGCTGGACCCTATTATCTTCTGCCTGCCACAGGGCACTCCCACACATAATAACTGCCCATGTCTCTCGGTGGATTGGCATTTCATGGCCAACAACTAGACATGACTGGAGAAAACTGCTTGGATGCTCAAAATGCACCCTTAGGCTAAGTGTCTGGTTTTAAAACTCAGCTGCCATCTCAATAATTTTTGCCTCTTTTTGTAACTTCAGTGCTTAGCACAGTGCCTGGCACATGGTAGGTGCTTAATAAATATTTGTGGATTGACTGAATAGTGAAAGTGGTTTCCCTTGCTCTTGGGCTAATGTATAATAAATGACAAGGATGTTATAAAGTCCACCTTGGACTCTGCCTCCATTCCACCCTTAGTCACAAGTGAGGAGTAGGTAAGAGTGGGGATGGCTCCTCACCTGTAGAGTGCACTAACCTCTAGTCTGTGGTGGAAGGAAGGCATTTATCTCAGGGACAAGGGAGAGATCTCAAATATATTAAAGCCATCTGAAGGACAGTCCAAGAAAGCTGGAGAAAAACCAAATGGTGAGCCAAATGGTAAGAATATGGAGTGATGAGGAATGTGGCAGAAACAGTGGGGCTGGGGAGCGGGGTTCTGGGCTGGGAGGTCAGGAGAGAGAGAGAGCAGCCCAGGACAATGCAAAGCGGTATTTTTAGAGGCCTAGTACCAGCATTTGAGTCTCAGTTCTGGAATGACCTCATTGATTTAGTAACAATACACTAACAATCCTATCGATTTTCTATCAGCCTATATAGGAGAAGGCATGTGGTACAGTGGAGCCAGAGGGTCTCTGATAGGGAGTATCTGTGTGACCTCTGGCGAATCATTACCCCTTGCCCGGAGCCATTTTCCTCATCTGTAAGATAAGGTGAGTAGACCAAATGGGCTCTGATGCCCCTTCCAACTCTGGGTCTGGGAGCCTATGCTTAGGCTCTCTCCCTTAGTAGAAAGGAAGCTCCCTAAGGGCAGGGGCTCTTTGTTTTTGTCTTTATGTCCTCAGCACATAGCAGGCACTTCATGAATGCTTGCTACTGATTGGTATGTCTTTGATAGAGCAAGTCCTATGTCCTCTCTGGGCTTGTTTCCTCACTTGTAAAAAGGATGGGGGTGAGGGTGGTGTGGCCCAGATGCCCTCAAAGGTCCAGTTCTAAAGCCTATAATCTCTGGCTATGGGCCCAAGTCTTTGGAAACTCAGAGCCTTAAATTCTTCCTAAAACAGAGTTGACTAAAACCCAACTCCCAAAGACACAGCTGGAGGCAGGCAGGGGAATGAGGCAGGGATGGAGAGGAAAGGTGTGAGCAAGAGGAGAGGCAGGTGACAGAGGAGCACCTGAGAGGGAGGTGGCAGACATCCTCCTAACAGGGTGTTCTCACCCTAGGTCCCCCACCCCCACCCAACCTGTGACCCACACCATGATTGGCTAAGTGACCTAGGCAAGGTTTTAAGCTATGGAAGTGGGCCAAGCCCAGCTGCCTAGGGGTGTGTGTTTGTGTGTGTGTAAAAGAGAGACAGAGAGAGAGAGACAGACAGAGAGAGAGAGGAGAAAAAGAGGATAGAATAGAGAGGAGAGAGAGGAAAGAGAGATAGAAGAGGATAGAAGAAAGAGAGAGAGGGAGGGGGGAGGGGGAGGAGAGAGAGAGCGAGAGAGCGAGAGAGCAAGAGAGAGAGAGAGAGAGAGAGAGAGAGAGAGAGAGCGAGAGAGAGAGAGAGAGAGAGAGAGAGAGAGCGAGAGAGAGAGAGAGAGAGAGAGAGAGAGAGAGAGAGAGAGAGAGAGAGAGAGAGAGAGAGAAAGCAGCTTTGGGCCTCTCTCCCCCTTAACGGAACTTACCTATTCGCATCCACTCAGGCTGTGGAGGCTGTGGATGACTAATCCACATGAAATGACCTCCCTCTGCAGCTGGCCCAGCAGCTTCAGAGACCCAGGGAGGCACCTTGCTTCCTATTTACCTCGTCCCCATCTCCCCATGCCCACAGTTCATCTGAAGAGCCGCAATCCACCCTGGCTTGCTTTTTCTGCTGTCCAGCCTAGAAAATCCAAGCTGAGACCAGGCCATTCCCCCCCACCTCCGTCTCTCTCTCTCTATCCCCTCCTTCCCTCCCTCCCCTCCATCACCATGGCAACCACTGACTGAGGTCATTCCTCTGCAGGGGCCCAGGGGGCCTTGGACTCTCCACTGAAATGTGCTAGGGAAGAAAGAGATGGAGAGCCATGCTGGATGGCAGGAATAGGGCAGGAGCAGAGGGATCTGTGGGCATGGGATGCTACTGCTGCTCTTGCCCCCTCCTCCTTTGCTGGGATCTAGGGAGGGGAAATTTAAAAATGAGGAGCAGAGGGAAGTATTGAGAGGTCAGAGGGCAGCCAGAAATCCCAGGATGTCCCACAAGCTTCACTATGGTAGGACCTTGGATAGAGCACTTGTCACTCTGTACCTCCCATTCCTTAACAAACTACAAGTTCCTTGAGGGCAAGACTTGAGCCTTCATTCATTCTTCCATCCCCCACATCTAGCATAGTGCTAGATTTGTTTTGCGGTTTATGTTTTCTCAAGCATTTCCACTGTCCTTTTTGAGCCTCAGAACAGCCCTGTGAGGTAGGAAAGGCAGGGACACTATGGTTAAGGAAACTGAGGCCAGGCAGAGGTGAAGTCTATACCCTAGGTTAGTGACAGAGACAGAACTAGGACTTGTCTTGAGATTCCTATTGATAAAATCAATAAGCATTTATTAAGTGACTACTGTATGCCTGGTGCTGTGTGAAATCTTGGGGAAACAAAGGCAGAAACAAGATAGTCCCTCCCTTAAAGCAGCTTATATCCTATGAAGGGGAGACAACATATATTTATAGACCTCTACCAAGAAAAATACCAAGTGACTTAAAGTGGGAGGAGAAGGGCATCGGAACTTGGTGGGGAGGAGCAATCAGGGAAGGCCTCCTGTAGAAGGTAGCATTTGAACCGAACCTCAAAGGAAACTCAGAATTCTAACTAGCAGAGGTAATGAGGGGGATGCATTCCAAGCAGGAGGCACAGGCAAGATAAAGTCATGGAGGTGAGAGCATGGATAAGGAACACTAAGAAGGTCATGGAGGGAGTAAAGGGCAGAAATGTGTGATAAGACAGGAAAGGATCTGGGAAGTGTTTCTATTTGATCCTATCCCATGTGCCTGTTAGGTAAGAGAATGAAAAGATGCTCCTAGAGAAAGGGGCCTTGGGAGATGTTTCTTCTCTCTTTTTTTCTCTTTCCGTGTTTCTCTCTCTCTCCTCTCTCTCTCTGTCTCTCTCTCTCTCTCCCTTCTCTCTCTCTCTCTCTCTCTCTCTCTCTCTCTCTCTCTCCGTCTCTCTGTCTCTTTCTCTCTCTCTCTCTCTCTCTCTCTCTCTCTCTCTCTCTCTGTGTCTCTCTTTTTTCTTTGTTTTCACCTATAAACTTCTATCCTACTCTAACTAGGGCTCCAGGTTAGGAAAGGGTTCTCAAGAAAGCCCTGTATTTCGGATCCTGCTTTTTCTAAATTGGAATTCAAATGGAGATTGAGGTGGGCAATGGCTAATCTATAACCAGACCCCTCCTCATTACCCCAGCACCAGCCTCTCACAACTGAGACCCAAACAACGTAGCAATATGTATGAGCCCCACAGAACCAACTCATCCTGGCGATATGATTCCTCCTCCCCTCCTCCTCCCACCCCCGGCTGATTTCCCTGCCCGGGATGCCAGCTGACGCCATCCCCTGGTCCGGCCAGTGGAGGCTGCTACAGAGTGGACTCCAGGTGGGCTAACTCCTTCCTGACAGCTTTCCCTCCTGAGATCCTGGCTTCATTCTATTTCTATCTAGGGGGAAGGACCCTTGTGGTTTCTGTCAGCAGAAAGAGGCACCAGAAAGGAACGGCAGCCATTTCCCCTCCCCCTCCTAGGTCCTGAAGCAGCTGGCTTCACCTCAGCCCCACAGATCAATGATGTCCTCCCTCCCCACAGCCCTCCCCAAAGGCAGCTCTCTTCTCTCCTAGGCTCATGAAAACCCAGTACTTCCTCTCAAATCGGAAACCAGATTAGCGGGAGCTCAGAACAACTTCCCAACTTCTGCTCCACCCCCACTGGCAGGTGGTGCCCAGCGTTCCTGGTACTTTTGCCAGCAAGGACCATGAGCTGGGAGGTTACCAGAAGAGCCCCTAATCTCAGAGGCTGTCCACCATTCCTGAGCAACAAGATAGTCTCCCCAATCCTAGGACTGAGACCTTTTCTGGGTGCTAAGATGCCAATGCCCAGCACTGCCAGCTCCATCCTACAACGAGTCGGCTTCCTGCGTTTTCCCACCGCCTTCCAAAACGCTGGGAAGGAATCTCCGCAGGTTGTCAGTGTACCAAGCCCTCTGGTCTAGGTCTGTCTAGCTTGGCTAATATCTCTCCCCTTCTGCCCATGCCTCCTCTGGCCACACAGGCCACATTCTAGGCACTGCCCTCCTTCTGAGAAACCCGGAGCAAGGTGCAATGAGAAGATGGCACTATAGATTCTGTAAGGTCACAGTCTCTCCAAGTTGAAAGGGACCTCGGAGGGCGGCCAGCCCAACCCATCTCTGGGCTGGGATTCCCTCCAACACCCCCACAGGTGCTCATGAAGCTTCTGCTTGGGGAGATCCCGGCAGGAATGGAGAATTCCCTTCCCACCTACGCAAAGCGGCTCCTTTTCTGCTCGGCCTTTTAGATTTCTGGGTCTGGGTTTCCAAGGCTCTGGGAAGTGGGGAGCAGAGGGCAGGTAGAGGGGAGAATTCACCTGGCCAGTCCTCGAATCCCTCCTGACCCCACATCACAGTGGAGATCCTGTACCCCAAAGATGTGGCCGGGGGGTGTCGGGGGGAATGACTTAGGCATGGATCTGAATACCCCCCCCAACATCCCGGGCACTGAAAGTTGTTGCCGCCCCGCGGGGGGCCCCCACTCACATGTCCTTGGCCGGCAGGTTTTTGCCTTCTACGATACGGATGGAGAGCGAGCTCCGCTTGGCCATCCCGGCTCTGCCCGGACTGGCCCCAGGCAGCGGTGGGGGAGGGAAGCTCCAATCTCAGTCTGGGCCGGCTGGCCTGGCGTTCGAACCCTCCCGGACCCCTGCGGTGTGCAGGGATGGAAAGCTAGGCGGCCCGGACACCTGGGTCCTGCGCAGGGGCCGGCGCGGAGAAAGGGAGGCGGGGAGAGCGTGGGGTGGGGAGAGGAGAGGAGGAGCGGGGCGGGGAGGGGCGGGGCGTGTCCTGGGGCACCCCCCCCCATCACCGCCCCCCACGTGCTGCCCTTTGCCACTGGTCCAGCCAACCCGGCAGCAGAGAGCGCGGAGGGGCGTGTCTGGAGCCCTGGGCCGGGTCCCCATTGGCCGCAGTCCCCCTTCCTTCCTCCCCTCGCCCCCCGCTCCCGCTCTCGTTTTCCCCCTCCCTAGCCTAGACCCGGCAGGGTGGAACTCCTGCTGGTGCTCGAGAACTGAGGCCCGCAGGACGACCCAAGGCGCCTCCTGACCGCCGAAGTGCACCCCAGCGGCCTGGGGCCAGACACACACTCACACGCTCTGCCACACATCCAGAGATGTGTGTGCCTATGGCTGTGTATATGGAGACGTCTACACGTTTGCCTGAATGTCTGTGCATCTGCGTGTCTCGATGAAGTGTCCACACGTGAAGGCAGGAGTCATGCATGCTGTGATCGTCTTGCATCTCCTTCCCCCCTTCCCCTCTTTTTTTTTTTCAGATCTTTGCACGTAGTAGGCACCTGATAAATGATTGTTGAATGGATAGGTGGACGTAAGGATGGGTGAATGAACAGGCTAATTAACGTGATGCATTGCCAATGCATGGCGGAGTCTCACATGTACGCACGCACATAAAGGTACGCAGACGTACATAAATGTGTGCGTACGTGTGTGGGCTGCCCACTTACCTACGTATGTATGAGACTGAATGTGTGCTAGGGACTGTGTCCTGGGACTTTTAAAAGTGTATCAGACAGCGCATGTTTCTCAGGCCACGTACACCCATAATGAAGTTCTCAAGGATTCCTGATCCCTGAATAAAGCTTGGTAATATTCAGACCGCTGCTGGATGACCACCCCGAGGGCCTGCCTACTGGCCCTTGGGCAGGACGTGGGAATCCATGATCTCCGAAGCCCCTTTCATCTCTGAGGTTCCATGAAGCTGAGATTCTTAGAATTATGAGAGTCTAGGGTCCTCGTTTACAGCTCCAGCAAGGACTGGGCATCGAAGGAAGTTAGAGGAAGCTGAACCACTGTGGCAATTCATGGGGAGGTGGGTCTGCTGCAGATCAGTGTCTTCATGAGGCAGTACCCCTGTGTCTGTTCCTGTTATTAAGATTTCTAAATAATATTTCCAGAGTAAGGAAATCCTGTCAACCAATGTAGATACCTACGTCCTCTGTACTTTTTAGTGTTAGAGGGTATCCTAGGCAGAGCACCCAGGGGTGAAATTGTCAAAGAGGCAAAGTGGATAAACCACTGGACCGAGCTCTAATCCCATCTCAGATAATTGCTGACTCTGTCATCTTGGACAAGTCACCTCAGATTGTTTCTTCATCTGTGAAAATGGACTGATAAAGCACCGATCTCACAGGGTTATTGTGAGGGTTAAATGCGGTAACGTACGCAAAGAATCTCGCAGTCATGGCTGTTAATATCAATACCACGTGTGGGGCACTGAACTCAGCACTAGGGATACAAAAAAACGTGGCAAAAACATGGTCCTTGCCCTTAAGGACTTCACATTCTAGTGGAGACAACAGGAAGATCCCTGTGTAAACATAAGATGTAAATGGAGGGAGAAGGAGCTAGGTGGTGCCACACTGGATACAGTGTCAGGCCTAGAGTCAGGAAGACTCATCTTCCTGAGTTCAAATCCAGCCTCAAACACTTACTGGCCGTGTAGCCCTAGGCAAGTCATTTAACCTTGTTTGCCTCAGTTTCCTCATCTGCAAAATGAGCTAGAGAAGGACATGACAAACCAGTATCTTTGCCAAGAAAACCACAAATGGAGTCATGAAGAGTTGGACATGACAAAAATTGAACAAATAGAAAGAAATCTCCACTTGGGAAGAAGAAAGAGGGGACTGCCTCATGCAGAAGGCAGGATTTGAGCTGAGTCTTAAAGGGAAGTCAGGAGGCAGAAATGAGAAGAGAGAACATTCCAGGCATGGAAGATAGAGAAAATGCCCAGTGTCAGGAATTGGAGAATATAGTAGGAAGAAATGCAAGAGGCCAGTGTGGCTAGATCACAGAGTTCATAGAAAGGAGCCAAGTATAAGAGGATTGGGAAGTTAGGAAGGAGCCAGATGGTAAAGGACTTTAAATGCCCAACAGGGGATTTTCTGTTTGATTGTAATAGGAAGCCAATGGAAACGATTGAGATGGGGGGGATGATGTGGTCAGATTGGCTTTAGGAAAATCAGTCTGGCAGCTGAGTGGAGAATGGATTGGAAGCAGGGAGACCAAATAGGAATCTAATTCTAGGGGGTGGCTTAGGAATGCTAAAATGAAGGAAGAAATGACAAGATTTAACAACAGATTTGATATGAGAGGTGAGTCTGAGTAGAGTTGGTGAAGCGTTCCGTCAAACTTGTGAATGTGGGTGACTGGGGTCAGGACGGTGGTGCCCTCAAGTATCATGGGAAAGGTGGGAAGAGGAGAGGGTTTGGGGGTAAAGATAATGAGCTCTGTTTTGGACATTTTGGGAATAACATGCCTATGGGGCCGTCCAATTTGAGATGCCAAAAGGCAGGTGGTGATTCGAGACTAGAATTCATACTGGATATATAGATCTGGGCATCATCTCCATGGAGATTGTTGGACCCACGGGAGCTGACGAGATCCCTAAGCAGGATGGTATAGAGGAGGAAGAAGAGTGGGTCCAGGGTCGATCCCTGGGGGACACCCATAGTTAGCAAGAAGGAGACTGAGAAGAAGCAGTCAGATGGGCAGGAGGAGAACAGTGGCCCCCAAACCTAGAGAGGAGTGAATAGCCAGGAGAAGAGAGTGACCAAGCATTCTGAAGAGGTGACCTGTTGGAGTGGATGGAGAGCTGGCCCCAGAGTCAGGGGACTTGAGTCCCCTGGGCTTGAGTCCCAACGCACTGGCTGTGGGATCCTGACCAAGTCACTTGAGCTCTCTTAGAGAGTTTAGACAAGTGTCTAAGACTTTCCCAAATGCTCGCCTGTGTTATTAGACCTTCCCAACCTGGAAATTCCCTCTATCCATGAAATCCCAGGTCCGGTCACCCTTCTGTTATTTTTCTGCTAAATCAGCTGTATAATTGATAGGGTCAAATGAGGCAAGGTGTGGGAAAGTACTTCTTAGACTTTAAAACAAAATAAAAAAGCCAGTTATTATCATTTAATTTATCAACTAAAAATTCATTATCATTAGCGGTAGGCTAGGGGCATTCAGAAGCAGTGAGTGAGTCCAGACCTGGATGCCTCCCGGGCTGGCCTCTCTATCTATTCAGCCAAGCCCCTTCTCATTCTATTATTGTTATTCAAGTATCTAAATGGATCTGTGGTCTCACAGGTGGAGATGTTCCTTTCAATAATGCCGATTACAGCCCATCCATGCTCCTCTTTCCCAAGGGACTCTTGCCCATGTCTTCCCTTCAGCACAGGGAATGGACTAGGGGCCATCCTCAATATTTCTTGCTCTCTTGAGGACACCAGGAAACACATGGCCTGTCCATCTGTGATCCCACCCCCTTGCCGGGGAATGGCTGATCTAAAATCTCCCTGGTCCTCTCCCACCCCACCTGCTCCTCCGGCCTAGTATCATCATTTCAGCCACCAATCCAACTCAGCGAAAGGAAAGGCAAACAAATGTCAGAAGACAGGAATGAACAAAAGAAAACTGGGGTGATAGAGATCATACGTTCAGAACCAGTGCCACTTTACTTAAGAGCTCAGAAACACGCCTATCTTGTTCCCCTCACCTGAATAAACATCCAGGGACAGAGCGCTTTCCTGACCTGGTCTTGGAGCAGACCTGAGGTTGGCTCCTAAGAGCCCATTTTGGAGGTGAGAAGAGGGAGATGCTGGTGGGGGTGGAAGTGAGCCATGGGGGGTGATATTCCTCAAACTCAAATTTGCCAGAGGTATTGCTCCCTGTCCCACTCTGAAATTATCAGTGGCTCCTGATTGCTTCCAAAATGAAATACCAATCCTCTGGCTTGGCATTGAAAACCTGATGTAATCTGGCTGCCACTTACACCTTTCTAATCTTATTTCACATCACTCCCCATCCTACACTCTGTTCTAGTCCAAATAGGTTGCTGGTTGTTTTCTGTGCAAAATCTTTCCTTTCCCACCTCCGTGACTGCACTGGTGGTCCCCCTGTTCACGATGTACTTATTCCCCAACTCTGCCTCTTAGAAACACCCAGTTTCCTTTAAAGCACATCTTAGGTGCTCGTGAGGCTTCTCCTGATCCCCCCATAACCTCTCATTATGGATATTTTCTCCTAACTGAAATTGCATTGTATTAGCTTATTTGTACCTTGTGTGTATTTTCTTCTATAGGGATTCTGTTACCAATTTGATCTAGTATAACGTAAGCCCCTTAAGGGCTGAGGCTCTCTCTCATTCCACTTATCAATTAATATCCAAATCTTATAGATTCCACCTCCATAACATTTTTCAACCCTGTCCACTTCTGTCTACCCACACAGTCACTGCTCTGGTTCAAGCCCTGGACGATTGCAATAGCCTCCCACCTGGTCTCCCTGCCTCCCTCTCTCCTGTCTCCAATCCTTCCTCCGCATAAATGCCAAAGGGATTTTCCTAAAATATGTCTGATCAAGGCCTTCTCCTGCTCATAATGTTCCAGTGGCCCTGGAGTCAAGTCCAGACCACCCTGTTTGGTTTCTAGAACTCTTCACCACCTAGCTCCCATCTCCGTTTCCAGCCTTATTCTACATTTCTCCCCTGGGTGCAGCTTCTGGTTTAGCCAAATGGGGCTTCCTGATGTCCTTTGTGCATCAACCCCATCTCCCATCTCCTTCGGTCCCCCTCCTTCCTCACGTCCACCCCTGAAAATCCCTAGCATCCCTCAAAGCATTCAGAGCCAGAAGATCCGAGTTCAAATCCAGACTCTGCCTTTTATTGTGTCCTTAGGTAGCTTGTTTCACTTGGCCTTAATTTCCTGATCTGTGAAATGAAGGGATTGGATTAAATGACCTCAAAGGTCATTTTAGAGCTGAAAATCTTCTATGATCCTATGAGCACAGTCAGCTCAAGCCCCATTTCCTATGCCTTCCTGATTCCTCCAAAGTTCCAGAGCTTTTTTCCCTCAAATTATCTTGTATAGGGCAGTGGTTAAAGGACTGGGCCTAGAGTCCAGAAGACTTGAGTTCAAATGTGGCATCAGACACTTATCGGCTGTATGACCCTGGGCAAGTCACTTAATGTCTGTTTGCCTCAGTTTCCTCATCTGTAAATGGGGACAGTAATAGCACCACCTTCCAGGGTTGGTGTGAAGACCACGTGAAATCATAATTGTAAAGCGCTTAGCCTAGTCAGTGCCTGGCCCATAATGAGGGCTCCATAAATGTCATTCAGTCCTGTCCAGCTCTTCATGGCCCCATGGACCATGCTGTCCATGGGATTTTCTTGGCAAAGAGACTGAAGTGGTTCGCCATTTCCTCCTCCAGCAGATTAGGGCAAACAGGTTAGGTGACTTGCCCAGGGTCACACAGGTAGGAAGTGCCTGAGGCTGGATTTGAACTCGGGTCTTCCTGACTCCATGCCCAGTGTTCTCCTGGCTGCCTCCTATGTAAATGTAAGCTATTAGCATAGTACCTTTGGGACAGCGGCACATCACTTAACTTCCTTGGGGCTCATTTTCTTCATTGGCAGAAAGAGGGGTCTGGACTAGATGGGACTGGGGGCCCCTCCAGCTCTAGAACTAGGAACTTGTGAGGCTCAGTCACTTTCCCTTTCTGGGCCTCACTGAAGTGCGAAGGGATAGATCAGATCACTTCCTGGGTCCCTTCTAGCTCCCTCTACTTATTACCTTTATCGTATTTTTAAAATTTTCTTTTGACAGTTAAGGAAGCCATAGCATTAGTGTGTGTGCAGCTAAGAAACTTGCCCCAGGTCTCGTAAGCCATCAAGAGCAGAACAGGATTTGAACCCATATCCCTCAGGCTCGAAGACCAAGGCGATTCTTGCTTGGCTATCCTTCAGACTTTAGTCATGCCCCAGTTGTTGAGTCCTCCCTGAGGGCCTGCTTGTGAGGCCTTTTGCAGGGATGGAGCAGAAGTATGGAGATGAACGAGTTGGGCTCTGGGCTTCCCTGGGGGTCCTGATCGGGTACCAAAGACAAGGCAGGCACAGTGGTGATCTAAAATAGAAGAGGAGAATGGCTGTGAAAGAGGCCAGTGACTCTCCTTTGAATGCGGGGCAGGGACCCAAGGAGGGAGAGGATGCATCTGGTCCTAGGGCCCTGGCATGGCAGCTTCAGGGCATGACTTTACTCTCTGCTGAATGCTAAGGATCGATTTTGATGGGCGGTGGTGAGGGTGGGGAAAGGCCACAGGAACCAGGGTCAGCAAGGCACAGATGCAGGAAGGTGGGGCTGTGACTGAAGCAGAGCATCTGCGTGGGGGCAGTCGCGTGACATAGTCTGGAAAGGTAGAAGAGAAGCAGTGACTGGGCTCTGGGAAGCCACCCATTACGCCCACTCATGAATACCTGACAGGCAGTCATTCAGTCTCAGTGGTGGAGAACTCATTACCTAAAGAAGCCACCCACTCTATCTCTATTAGACCTGTCATGACTCCTGAGACAAAGGGCTCTTAACCTTTCTGGGTATACTAGCCCCCTTTGGCAGTCTAGGGAAGCCTATGGGCCCCTTCTCAGTGCCCCAAGGCAGCCAGGTGGCACATAGTGCATGGGGCCTGGAGTCAGGAAGAACTGAGTCCAAAGCCAGCCTCAGACACTATCTATGTGATCCTGGGCAAGTCACTTAACCGTGTTTGCCTCAGTTTCCTCATCTGTAAAATGAGCTGGAGAAGGAAATAGTAAACCATTCCAGAGAATCAGACATGACTGGACAACAGCAATAAGCCAGGCCAAGTATATGACTGACTTCACAGAAACCAGGTGTGCGTGGGCCAGAGCAAGCCCAATGGAGAAGAAAGGGAGGGGTAAGGGGGGAGCT
>CM053627.1:17879631-17906924 GCA_028646595.1 Phalanger gymnotis
AGAGAGAGAGAGAGAGAGAGAGAGAGAGAGAGAGAGAGAGAGAGAGAGAGAGAGAGAGAGAGAGAGAGAGAGGCTGATATAGAGACAGATGGAGATGGGGCGGTGGGGCAGAGAGAGAGATTTAGAGATTGGGACTCTCTCTCATTGTCCCTTCAGTAGCTCTGGGAGTCAGTGAGGAAGGAAGGAGGGAGGCATTCACAATCATTCTGCCTCTTTCTTTCCCTCGTCTCTGACTCCTTCAGTGTCTCTCTAGAGCAGAGTTCCTTAACCTAGGGATAGAATTTCAGGGAGTCCATGCACTTGGATGGGAAAGAAAACCACATCTTTATTTTCACTAACCTTTAAGTGTAATTTTAACGTTGCCTTCAATATTTCGAAGCATTCTTCTGAGAAGGGGTCCCTAGGCTCCCCCAGACTTACTGCCAAAGGTCTCCCTGACACCCCAAAATGTAAAAACGTCTACTGGAAGGCCTTTTGTTTTCTACTTCAGCTCCTCTCTCAGGCTTCCACAAATGAATGACTCCTTCCTGAGTTTCTCCAGCATAGAGGGGGAGCTGGGATGTAGCTGAGAAGGAGGGATTTCTCTAGAAGGAGAAGAAAGCAGGAAGTCTAGCTAGAGAGTTCCAAATACAGGCGGAGAGTGGAAGTCTAGCTAGAAAATCTGAAGCATGGTCAGAATCTTGGGAACTCCTGGTCAGGACAGGGAAATATATGAAATAACTGTAGAAATCAATCAGAGCTAAGCTTTGTGGGAGAAACCCTGCAGACGACGGGTCCGAGAAGGGGGGATATCAGTGTGAGGGGAAGCATCCTCCTGGAGGGAGGTAAAACTTCTGGGAAACATTTTGAGATGAGTTCTAAAAATTCTTTTCGATCCGTTCTGCAGAGGTACTTGGAAATCAGCTCTGGAAGCTGCCTTGTGATCGTTTCTGTGCTAGCCTTCAAGCTCTCCATTGAGGTAACCCATTTACTCGTTGCTGAGGCAGAGATGGACTTCCTCTGCAATGAGTTCTGCATAGGAAGCGGGTAGCTGGGATGAGCGGTACTGGATGGCAGAGGAGGGGCCCTGGCCTTGGGGAGGCACGGCAGTGGGAGGGCTAGCAAGGCCCAGAGGGACCTGTGCCTAAAGATGAATGGATAATGTCTGGGGCCAAGTCTAGCCCCACTAGCTTATAAGTCTACAGGCTTGTAAACCTAGGTCTCCTGCTGGCGCCCGGCTCTCTTGGCAGGATATAGTCCTGGCTGACACTAACCAGAGCCCTTTGGGGCTTAGAGGACCCAACTGGTCACTGGGGATATCTTCTAGTTCTCAGGGAAGCCATGGGCGTCAGCAAAATCAGCCTCTAACCCAGCCCTTCCTACACCTGGCTAGAGATCTTGGCATTTGCCCTCTTCCCTTTGGATCTTTGGGAGAATGAGTGTTGGGACCCTGAGGGGAGGGTATTGAGCTGAAATCTGGGGCTCCTTCTCACCACTGCCCAGGCTCTTCCCAGGGTTGGAGATGACAGCTCCCAGGATCCCTAACTAGTCTCTAGCCCCATCCCCACCCCCAGAAGACTCAGCCAAAAGCCCTGATACAAAGGACAAAAGCAGCATAGATTCTACCTTCGAAGAGCTTATTTTCTAACTGGGGGAGTTGGCACGCACACGTAGAGACACATACATAGCACATACAAGGTAACCTTGCCAGCGACAGACTAGTTATTGTGGGATCAGCAAAGGCCTTCCACAGAAGGGAGCTCTTGAGCTGAGTGACAACCAGGGGTCTCAAGAGGCAGATGGGAAAAGCCTTCTAGGCCTGGGAACACAGGAGCTGGGGCCAGGGCTTCCAAACGCCTAAATGAATCTCCCCAACAACTGGCAGGGCCATTCCTCGAACTTTTGGCTTTCTCCCAAGCATCTACCCCTGAAGGGCTTGATGGGACTTCTCAGCATCCTTGACGTTTTTATCTCGAGGAGGGCTACCAGGATGGTGAGAGGCCTGCAGAACCTGCCATATGCAGAGCTGTTGAAGGAACTAAAGACATTCAGCCCCGTGGAGTGACCACAGTGGTCCTAAGAGCCATCTGGGGGTGGGAGAGCTAGCTGCACTTCCAGGTTCTCCAGGGCAATTGGGCTGGGGAGTTCTTAGATTTGGTCTGCTTGGCCCCAAGGGAAAGAATGGAGAAAAAGGGATACAAGATGCAAAGACACCATTTGGACTCAATGTAAGGAAAAGCTTCCCAACAACTGCAGCATCCAAAAGTGCTTGTGGCAGGCTTCCCCTCCCTTTGGGAGGTCTTCCAGCAAAAGCTGGATAGCCAGTTGTGGTTATATTGTGCAGGGGATTCTTCTTTAGGGGCAGATTGCCTCTGAGGTTCCTTCCAACTGTAAGAGTCTATGATATTCTCTCTCTCTCTCTCTCTCTCTCTCTCTCTCTCTCTCTCTCTCTCTCTCTCTGTGTGTGTGTGTGTGTGTGTCTGTCTGTCTTTCTGTCTATCTCTCTCCCCTCTCTCTTTCTCTCTCCTCCCTCTTTCTCTCCTCCCTCCCTCCCTCTCCCCCCCTCCTTCTCTCTCTCTCTACCTCTCCTCTCTCCCTCTCCCCTCCTTCCTCCCTCTCTGCCTCTCTTCTCCCCCTCTGCCTCTCTGCGTCTCTTCTCCCTCTCTGTCTCTTTCTCTCTCTCTCTCCCCCTCCCTCTCTCCTCTCTCTCTCTCTCTCTCTCTCTCTCTCTCTCTCTCTCTCTCTCTCTCTCCCTCTCCACCCCCCTCTCTCTCTCTTCCTCTCTCTCCTCTCTTGTCTACATTAATTCATTTGCTCTTAGATAAAATACCTCTCTTTATCCTGGCATTCAAAGCTCCTTAGAGTCTAGTTCCAGCTTACCTCTCCATCCTTATTTCACATAATTCTCCTTCATACATTAACTACTAGCCATTCCCTGATCTTGTGTTTCCTTCTCTCGTTTGTGGGAACTAGCATTAGCAGATCGTGAAGCCTAAAACAGGCTCCTTTCACGTTCTTCCTTCCTATTGAAATCCTTTTTCCTCAAGACCCAACTTAAGACACCACCTTCACACAGCCTCGCCCCTTCTCCTAAGCTAGAAATGATCCTCTCTCACTCCCCAATCTCTTATAATAACAGCAACTCACACATGTTACATACACATATTATATTAAATTGTATATGATAAATATAATCTACATATAATCTATGTGCAATATATGTGTGTATATACATGTTTATGCATATATGTGTGTGTATAAGTGTATGTGTGTATATATATGCATATACATATATATATACATATATTAAGATTTATAAAACCCTTCTGTCCTAATAGCTCTGTATGGTAGAAAATACAAATATTACTATGCATTACAGATGAAGAAATTGAGTCGTAGAATAGTGATCACATAGTAAGTGTCAGAACCTGGGCCTTGTGATTTCACATCGGATTCTTTTTCCACTCTATTATACCGCCGTTTATCCCTTTTTGATTTCTCTTCCTCGTTTGTTGTATTCCAAATTGTATTCGTGTGGTGTAGATTGCAGGACCTTCCTCACTTTGGGCCCTTGGTTAGTCAGCTACCCCAGGTCCTGAGTATTTTGTGGGTCGGAATTCTCTCCAAACTACAGTTCATGAGGCATTCGCTGACGTATCTCGCTTTTTCTAATAAGCCAGATGGCGACGATGTCCTTATAACAAGGGTTATTTAATTAAATAGTACCAAGTAACCACACAGCATTCACCCACATAAGCCTTAATCTTATTCTCCTATAACTATGTACACGCTCGTAGGAGAAGTAGACCACTATGGCTGAATTATATATAGAATATTCTTTCATTGAACTTGTAGGTATCCACATGTGAGTGGGTGTATACGTAGGGAAGATGTATGACCGGTTTCACACAAAGAGAGACAGCTTATATCTCTGATCCCACAAAATGGTAAATCTTCTGCTCCTGTCTTCTCAGATGGACATTGCTCTCTGTTCTAGCGTCTTGTCAATTCTATTTCCAGGCTCCCCTAATACCCTGTGCAATATCCACTACAGAGGCTGTGGTTACAGCTCTTTCACCAGCTCTTTTAGCTACTTTCACCATTCACTGGAGGTGCTGTGGTTAATAAGCCTCTCTCCTGCAGAGGAAAAGTTACACTCTTTCAGTCCCTTCCTTCAACCTACTCTTTCAGCCTCCTTCTTTGCCTCAGCTATATAGTCTTCACATAAGGTGCTTTCTTCAGAATAACGTGGAGTTCAGTCCTCCATCAGCTGGTGGTTCTGTGATTGGTAATTTTCTCCCAATGAAAAAGATCATAGCTCTGCTCAGCCATAGGCTATCAAGTTTTCTTTTTAATCTTTCCTCAGGCCATTTTCTTCCTTGCTGTATCCCTCCCCCTTTTCACCTGTTTCTGTGACTGTAATCAAATCACTACTATGATTAACACACCTGTAAAGAGGATATTAATAGAATGCTCTAGTTTTCCACTCGACATCTTTATGACTTACCAGTCCATAAATTTCCTTCCCTGGCCACCCCTCCAACCCCCACCTATGCTGTATTTTTTTTTTTACTAAAATGCAAGATACTTGAGGAAAGGGATTATTTTACATTTCTGATTGTATTCTCAGCTCTTGGCACAGTGCTTGGAACAAATGCTTTTTCACTCATTCCTTCAAAGTACTTAATAAATAATTTTCATTCATTCATTCAAAGTACTTAATACATTTGTTTCATTCATTCATTTATTCAACTGTCTCAGTCAGGATTCTCAGCTAATAATAGTTGTGAAGCTCTTCACAGCATTCCCAGACAGTGGTCTCAGATAAACCTCTTGGCTAATCTTAGCCAATATCTAGGAGGCTCTTTTTTCCTCAGCCAGACTGCACCAAAGATCCCAAAGGTTAAGCTGTCAGTTGTGCCCTTTGAATTCTTCTTAGAACATTTCTGTAATTATCTCTTCTTCTGAACTTTTCTATGAAATGAAATTCTTTTAATTGCCTTGCCTGCTACTAAATGCATGGCAGAATATGAGAAAAATCCTGTCTCCCCTGGGGCTCTCAGTTTAACTGTCACCTAACTTATGGCCAGAAACTCATTTTCATCCTTTGGTATTTATCACACTGGGTGGCTGGTGTAAATCTACACAGGGATTTACTTCCTCAAACAGAAAAGGGATTTGAAAGATGCTGGTAAAGAGACTATTTTAACCTCATCCTCTGTTTTATGCAAAATAGCAACTGCTGTTTTCTGAGAGAATTCTGAGAGACACAATAATCTTAGTCCCCTTAGCAGCACATCACAACCAGGTCTCTCATTGACCTTTCCAACTGTAAACTCCCTGAGGGCAGGGATTATGTTATTAGTAACATGTACATGTTTGGTGGATGAAGGCAGAAGAGACCATCTTGTCACTCTTAGTAACACACTTAGTAACTTTCTGCAAAGGCTAACAGAACCCAGCCCTGCGTCTGAGGCTTCATTGGCTCTCTATCAATTCCTGAAACACCAGTTCCTCTGGCAGTCAATACTAAGGACCTTCCTTCAGTGCCCTGCCCCCTTACTTTTCAACCTCTACTTAGATTTTTTTTTCTGGTCTTTGAACCTCAGTTCTTGGAGCACTCTGCTCCTTGAGCCCACTTGGTTCCTTGCATTCAGGGATGTGTCACACCTGAGCCTTAATCACCTGAATCACTTTCCCCATGGTCTCCACTTTCTCTGGTCTAGCACCAATTTCCCTCTTTCCCTTAGGATTAATTATAGGATTATGTAATAGAAGGGACCTTTGGGGTCATCACGCCCAACCTTCTCATTTTAGAGATGAAAAATAAGAAGAACAGAAGTGGAATGATTTGCCAAGATTGAGGTGGGATTTAAACTCAGGTCCTCTGACTTCAAAGTCATTTAAAAATTCTATTATACCCCACAGAGCAGGACCCTGCCTCCACAGGCACCTCTAAAGTTTATTAACAAGGAAAAAAGAGAATACATGATTTCAGAAGTGATATAAAGTATTTCCTTCTCTGGTGCCTCAAGATAGTATTCAGGTGCTCTCATCTTGGAAATCTGCCTTTGGATAAACATAATGGTTGTGTGACCCTGGATAGGTCACTTCTCAATGCTCTAAGTGGTGTGAAATTCAAATAGAAAGAGGGCTACATATAAGGGTCCCTGCTCCTGAATTTTGATTTAGAAAACCACACATTAACATTAGCTGTGTTCTATTGTATTTTTACTATTTTCCAGTTACACTTTAATGTAGTTAGGACCACACTGGGAACTGTTGTGGTGGCTATGTTTGTAGCTTCTGCTCTCCACTGCTGTAAGATGTAGTGTAAGTGCTGACCTACATTGGTAGAATTCAGGAAACTAAAGGTGTGTCTCCGTCACACCATCCAGGTTCTATTTATTAAGCAAGTTGTGTCTTTTTCCAGAGCACCAGTCTGCCTAGGTACAGAGAGGCTCATCACCACTAGACTGGCCATTTGGGGATGAATCCTTTAGCCACAGAGACCTCCCCAAAACAAATAAAAACACCAAAAGGCCTTCACTTATATTTGGTCCTTTTCCTCTTATGTAGTGATGGTGTTAGAGGATGGAAAAGGGGTCAGAGGGAGGAAAGAATTATACAAAGCGTAAGCCATCTATGAACATTAACGGCCGTTGGTGCTGGGATCCTTGTCCAATGACCAAAAACTGGATATAACATCGAAGGAAATCGAATCACATCCGTCTTGATACTCTGCCTGTAAATGAAGAAAACAAGGAAGTTGAAGCTAAGTGGAAGCAGGACTCACTTGTTCTCCTTGGAAAGGCAAAGAAAGGCGGCACTGGGCCTGGCTTTATCATGCATCTGAAGGCAATAAGAGGTATCACTTCATCGGATATTTGTCAGCTCACATTCTAGTGCTCAGTGTAATGATAATAATAAAATATAATAAATTATATGTTATGGGGCAGCTAGGTGACACAGCAGATGGAATGCTGGGTCTAGAGTCAAGACGACCCGAGTTAAAATCTGATCTGAGACACTTATTAGCTGTATGACCCTGGGCAAATCACTTAACCCTGTTTGCCTCAGTTTCTTCATATATCAAATAAGCTGGAGAAGGAACTGGCAAACCACTCCAGCATCTTTGCCAACAATACCCTAAATGGGGTCACAAAGAGGTGGACACAACTGAACAACAAATAATATGTTATAAAAATACAATGTAATAATAAAATATAATAAAAATGATCTGCATTTGCAAAAAGACCATCATAAAAGTAATTGCAGCTTATGGTCTAACACTAGACGCCAGGATGCAGAGAAAGTTTCCACAGAGAGCTTGCTAAGTACCTATAATAGAAACTCCCCTAAGGGGACCCAAATGTGCCACAGTTTCCCAAAGGCTAAGGACTCAGTCTTCCTGATTCTCCCTCAGAGGCAGCCCTCTGTGAGACTAAAAGGGTCTCTTCCTTTCAGAATAACCCAAGTTAAATGGGGGGATGGGGCGGGAACTCTTTCTGGCCCAAGCTCATTGGTCCATTCTTCCAGTCTCAAACTTCACCATCAACCAATTAGAAAGTCTCCTGATAGTGTGTGGCTTGCAGTTACTTCCCATAGCACCTCAGTGCAGCCCTTGTCCCTTGGTTAACCAGATAATCTTATTTCTTATTTCCAAGTCAAAATAATTCACCAGAAGCAGTCCTGCTCTCCCAAGCCATTCGGAGTCAAATTCACAACCAGTCCATGTTCTTTACACCTTCCCTCTTTTCCGATCATTCTAATACTCTTTCCAGATCTGGCTCAAGACCACATACACATAAGGAAGGAAGTGGGAGATGTTGGCGGGGGGAGGGCAATGACCTTGTTACCTGGGTTCTGCATTCTTTCTAAAGCCTCTCCTCTCATTTGCAAAAGACTTAAAGGGAGAGAGACCAAACCTGTGACTTCCTTGGTTTAGAGAAACTTGATGTGAGGAAACTCCCTCTGATCTGAGCCTATAAGGCCACTTCTACTCCTACAGAGTTACCTTGAGCCCTGAGAACTTAAATGATTTTTTCAGGGTCACATTGACAGTAGGGGTCTGTTTCCACAATCTGGCTAGCAGCTTCTGTGGGGGTGTAAGATCCACCCATAGCCAGCACCCAGAAAGCTGCCAGCACCCGCCAAGGCACAGATTCTTTTGATCTGCTTAACTAAGGAAAGCAAGGGGAAGGGGTTGACAAGCTTACTTTAATTCAGCATACAAATATCATTCACTTAGTTCGGGGGAAGAGAACAGCACACTGAACTTCAGAGCAAAATACAAACAAATTACAAACATCAACAGACAGACCCAGTACAATTCATAGTTACCAACATCTAGGTTCAGCCCGGGAGCTCAGAACAAGGGCTGGCCCAGAATCATGCGCACCACCACTGCTTCGGCAAAGAGCTCCAAGGAAGAAGAGGCCAAGCCCTGGTTTTAAATCTTTTTCAGCATCAGGGGTGAGTCACACATGCCACTCACCCACGTGACCTAGAATGGTCACAAAGAGGTGGACTTAAACCCTTGTGGTCTAAGAGCCTCTGCTGTCCCAGACATGTAAACTAGGCCCTCCCTGGAGTTAGCCCCACCCTGGGCCCCACCTTAGTTGCCAATCCACACCCACATAGGTTTTACATCTAATAGGGGTTTGGGCCTGGGGCTTAGCACTTAGTAAGATTCAATGAAATGAATTACTCAAAGCAAACAAAAGCCAAACTCTTCAAGGGCACTTGTTGAACTAAGTGCTAAGGAGCCCATTTTGCTTACCAACACAGGGTCAGAGGTGGCACTTGAACCCAGGTCTTCCTGGCTCCAAGGCCATTGCTCTGTCTTTGTTGGGGAGGGAGAGGAGAGAGGCAGGGGCCGCAGTCAGAGATCCTGAAAGTTTTTTAAAAGATCATCCTCTAGGGGCAGCTAGGTGGCACAGTGAGTAGAGTCCTGGCCCTGGAGTCAGGAGGATCTGAGTTCGAATCCAGCCTCAGACACTTGACACACTTACTAGCTGTGTGACCTTGGGCAAGTCACTTAACCTTCATTGCCCTGCCTTCCCCCCTGCAAAGAAAAAGAAAAGAGCGTCCTCTAGTCAAGACAGAGGAACTATGAGAGCACAATTGCAAAGCATTCTTTACACAAATAAAGACGAATCTAAATAAGAGGATGAATATTAATTGTTGCCGAGTCGGCTGAGCCTGTGTAATAAAAATGATGATACTACCTAAAGTAAGGTGCTTATTCAGTGCTGCACCAGTCAAAATGCCAAAGGATTACTTTATAAGCTTTCTTCCTTCTTCCTTTCCTTCCTCCTTCCCACTTTTCTTCCTTCCTTCTTTCCTTCCTTCCTCTCTCCGTCTTTCTTTTCTCCCTCTCTCCTTCCTCTGTCCCTTCTTCCTTCCCTCTTTCTTTCATTCCTTCCTCTCTCCTCTCCTTTTCTTTCTTTCTTCCCTCTCTTCTCCCTCCCTTCCTTCTTCCCTCTCTCTTCCTCCCTCCCTCTTTTTCTTTCTTTCCTCCCTCTCTCCTTCCTCCCTTTCTCTCTCCTCACTCCCTTCCTTTCTCTCTCTCTCTCTCTCTCTCTCTCTCTCTCTCTCTCTCTCTCTCCTCTCCCTCTCTCCTCCCTCCCTTCTCTGTGTTCCTTGTGTGTATGCTTATCCATCACATGTACAACGGCTATATCTGGTCCCCTTGTGTACTGTTCCGTGCCTGTTCCTTAGGAGTGTCAACTCTTCTCACTGATCAAGAACGTGGATCTGTGGGTCAGGGCACCCTGGGTCAATAGGGGAAATGATTTGTGCTACTTTTCTTGCTGTGGTATTTTATTCAATATTATGACTTTGAAGAAATTGTATTCTTTGACTAAAAAAATCAATAGATTTGTGGAAGGCTCTGGCAGGTGATCCCCAGAGTGTCTTGAAAATGGGGAAGACCCACTGTGTAAACACTGTGCAGAGCAGGCATGACAGAGACAACAGTAACAGCTACAAATTAGCATAAAATACACGGAAAAGACATTTTCAAAATGTTAAAATATACTATTGTTTGGGGGTAAAAAATTAGGTGGTACAAGGAGAGAGGAAGAGTATGCCTCCGGCTTGTGGGGGGAGTAAATTTGCATATTTGTGATTATACATTTTAAAGTAAATCCTCCTTTGTCAAAGCTAAGTTACAAACAAATCAGTTTATGGACACACATAAACACTGAGAACGGCTTTTTGTTTAATTTCATTTGTTCCTTTTTCTTTTCCTCTGCTAACGTATGCATATGAATACTTGTTCTCATCACACATGAATTTTTGAAACACCAGAATTCACTGGTTCTGCCTAACCATATCAGTCTCCTTCTGACACTTCTTCGTCTTCCTTTTCATAATTAACCTAGCTCTTTCAGCAGAATGTCACCCCTGAGTAGTGCCTCCTTAGGAGAGTGGAAGGCATGCTGGATCTGGAGTCAGAAAGCGGAGACCTGAAAACAGTTTTGCTATATTTATTATGTGTATGACCTTGGGAAAGTCATTTAATGCCTCTGAACCTCAGTTTCCTCATTTGTCAAATGAGAGATCAGACTAGATAGCCTCTAAGGTTTGGTCCAGCTCTAGATTTATGATCCTCTTGAGGGCAACTCCCTTTTAAAGGTTTAAACCACGGGATCCTACCTGTCTTACCTTTGAACTCTAATTGGTTTTCTTTAAAGTTAGGGCATACATCGAGTTATGACCAACATGCCTCTCCCTAGTTTCAATGTACATTGAGATGGCATTGTCATTTTCTCAAGGTTCCAGTCATGTCTGCTTTCCCAAACAGTTTCTTTTTATTGGTCAGAATTGGATCGAGAATAGCTGTGTTGCACTTCACTTACTTCATCTTCTGAAAGATGAAATTATTCACACGGCAAGTCAAGAATTTATCAACTATTCTTCTTTTACCAGAGAAAGAACCCTCCACATTTCAGACATAAAGTCCCCTGTCACGACTCTACCCTACTTCTGTGCCAGCTTTGTGATGTATCACAAACTCATCATCCATTTCCTCCAGCTGTCCTGGTGATCTGTGTAATACTCTCACCACAATATCATCTGTTCCTCATCCAAATACTCTCCACCAGACTCTCATTCTCAGATTTTGAGATTTCCAGTAAGGATAATCAATTCGATAGGCGTGATGTTCTAAGCTGTTCTTCTTAAGCAAGATTAACCCTTGTTCCAGTACCTGTTCCAGTCCTGATTCTTTTCCTGTATATTGTGGATAAGTCAATTCACTTCTATTCAACTCAGCTGAACAAGTAACAAACTCTTGAAAGTCATGCTTGCCTTCTTCATGTAGGGTCTCTAACTCATCTTACCATACCTTGGAGGCAGGAGCTCCCACCCTCCGCAACCTTACGGGCTATTCTAAGAAGGCGAGGTCCCAAACCAGTATTCCATCTTTCCAGTATCCTTCCAGATTCCCTCTTTTCCCTCTTAGCATGAAGAGAAGGGGCTGCTGAGGGTTTGTGCCTAATCCACCTTAGGCCGAGAGCATCAGCTCCCACTGACTCTATAGAAAGCTTTTAGGAGCTGCTACTAGAAATGATTAACCAGTTTCTTATCTCCACCTACACAACCAGATGCTTCCTTCTCGGGTAAATATTTACTGAGAGAGTACCATCCCTTCTCCTCCACCCCACTTTCCCCTCCTAGTCCTTTCGCTTTCCCCTCTGAGTTCCCTATCACCTTGTTCTCTTCCTTTGTTCCCATCTGTCCTGGGGGCCTCAGTCTGCTGGCCTTTAGGGTTATCTCCATTGATTTACTTAGTAATCCCCAGCCAGAGGCTACCAGGACAATAGAATATGCACTGGAAATCATCATATCCTTTCACTGGGATCAAAGAAACAGAGCACCCCTGGCCCCTGCCCAAGCAAGTGACTTGGCCTCCTGAGGAGAGTTTGGCCGCTTAGGGAGGGCAGTCTCCATAGGGCAGAGCCTAGGAGGGGCTTCCTTGGGAATGATAGCGTGCTTGTCAAAGTGTGGATGATAGGAATTTGGGAGCTCTACCTTATACGTCAGATGACAAAAATAAGATTTAAAAATCATCATAGCTTCCACATCTACAGATCTTTGCCCTTTGTCTACAATAACTCTGTGAGGTAGGCAAGTCAAATATTACGATACTTCTTTTACAAATGAGGAAACTGAGTCTGAGAGAGGGGAGATGTCTCACCCAAGATCACAGAGCTGGTAAGTTTTGGACCCAAAGCTGCGATGCAAACTCCTGACTCGGCCCAAAACCTTTCCCGCCACACCTCACTGCCTCTATAATAAGATCCTGCTAGGCTCAAATGATGGGCTGAAACCGACATGATGAAATCTAAGAGAAATAAATGGAAAGTCCTGACTTTGGTTAAAAAAAAATGAATGCATTATTGAGAATGGGAGAGACCTGCCTCGATAGAGGCTCATGGGCGGAAAGCTCTCAATGTGAGACAACAACCCCAAGAGTGCAATGAGGGAGGTGGAGAACAAGGGATTGCCTGGATCACATCACATGGAGAATGTTGTGTTTGGTTCTGGGCAGTATATTTTAAGAGGGACATCCTGAAGTATGTCCACAGAAAGATGCCTAAGATCCAACAAAAACCTTGCCCCTCCCCCCCAAAAAAGGTGAATTGAAGGAACTAGAGGGAGGGAGGGGTGGATGTTTAGCCTAGAGAAGACTTGGGGAAGGGCACAGGAGCTGTCTGCCAGTGTCTGAAGAGGAACCCTTTACAAATGTCAGGTAGGCGCCATTATTATCCCCATCTTACAGATGAGGAAACTGAGGCCCACAGAGAGTAAATAGTTAAGGATTACAGGATCATACATCTAGAACCGGAAGAAATCTCAGAGGCAGTGAATTGAGAGCTGGGCTTGGAGTCGGGAAGACCTGAGTTCAAATCCAGCCTCAGACACTCACTAGCCTTGTGACCCTGGCCAAGTCACTTAAGCACTGTCTGCCTCAATTTCCTCAACTGTAAAATAGGGATAATAATAGCACCTACACTTCCCAGGGTCATTTTGAAGATCAGAGATGTTATTTATAAAACACTTAGCACGGCGCCTGAAACATAATAGATAAGAAATGCTTCTTCCTTTCTATTCCCCATTCCCTAGAAGAGCAGAAAAATATATGTATGTATGGTCTGATCCTCGCCTTCTACAGATGGGTAAACTGAGGCTCAGAGAGGTTAAATCATTTCAGATCATAGATCTAGGACTGAAAGGGACCTCAGAGGCCGTCTATTCCAACTTTTAATTTTACAGATGAGGATAATGAGATTCAGGGACGTCTTGGTTACTTTCCTGAGCTCCCACGGATAGTAAATGTCAAAGGGGGCACTGGAACCTGGGTCGTCCAATTCCAGGGCCTCTGATCTTCACCCTGAGCTATGGTGCCTCAGTTAGAGCATCCTTTCCTCAGGTTCGCCCCTCTTATCCCTTGGCTTCTTTTTAAAAATGTCACCTCCCCCCCCTCACCTGGTAGGATTCACACAGTCAGCCCCCAATACCTTGGTGGGAATCAGGCCAGCAGATGCTTGTCTCCCTCTAGGATAAGAGGGACCTATAAGAGAAAGTAACACAGAGAAGAGAGAAAGCAGAACCAAAATGTCCATTGGGACTAGGAGGCTTGGTTGTTTTTACTGTTGTGTCCAACTCTTTGGGGACCATAGCACACCAATTCTGTCTGTGGGGGTTTCTTGGCAGAGATGCTGGAGCAGTTTGTCATTTCCTTCTCCAGCTCATTTTACAGATGAGGAAACTGAGGTGAACGGGTGAAGTGACTTGTCTAGGGTCACACAGCTAGTAAGTGTCTGAGGTCAGATTTGAACTCACATCTTCCTGACCCCAGGCCCAGTGCTCTATCCACGGAACCATCTAGATGCTGCTTAGGAGGCTAGAGAAGTTCAAAGTCTAGTTCAGGGGTGGGGAACTCCCTCCCTAGAGCCCTGAACCAGTCAGTTTGATTCCTAGGAGACCAAGCGACTACAAATAGTAGGCACTTAATAAGTGTTTGCTAAATTGGGTAGTTTAGATTGGGCAATGTGGCTTAGTAGAAAGAATACAGGATTTGGAATCAGAGGGTCTGGGTTCAAATATCTTTCTCTACTACTTATTACTTGTGTGACCTTGGTCTCATTCCTGGATGCAGGAGGAAGAGTGGGGAATGGGAGGAAGGTGTTGAGGTGAGGCTCTGGGCTGGATTTTCCCAGCCTCCCAACCCTTCTTCAGCCATATAGATCACTTATCTTCCTTCCTAGGCCTCAGTTTCCTCAATTGTAACATTAAAGGTCTCTTCTCTCTCTTGGTCTATGATCCTCCGAAATCCCTGGATCCCCAGCGCTCTGTTTCTCTTGCCCCACCTCCCAAAAGGTTCCCAGAGAAACCTCCTCTCGGCGCCTCGTTCCTCCTGCACCCACGAATGAGACCAAGGCCACTGGCATCGCTGTCCTCCACTTGGGGCCTGGAGAATGAAGGACACAGCCCTGCCCTGGAGCTTGGACGTGACATTGGACCTCAGCCTTGACTCTGTGCCCCAAACCAAAGTCTTCCATTTCCATGAGATTAATCATCCTCCGAATAGAGTTAAGTGCTTTGTCCTTCCTCTCCCTCTCAACTTTCCAGAGAGTTATGGGGAGGAATCCGCCCCCCTCTCCCTTTGGGAGCCCCCAGGAGCTCCTTGCGTGTCTTCCTCATCCTCTTTCATCGACACGCCATCCTACTTCCCACAGGCATGAGAACTATTAAAGCAGGGGTGGGGAACATTTGGCCCTGAGGTTGATTTCTTCTGGCATTTGGCACATGTTGTTCTGGTCACCCAGGGACTGCTCTGGGTATCTTGAAAGGGAAGCTTCCAAAGGGTGGAAGATGAGAGTCAGAGAATTATGGATTCAATTCAATAAATATTTGTTGAGCCAAGGCTACATTTCTCTCCATCCTCCCTATGGCACCAGCCATGACGTAGAGCTAAAATAATTGGTAAAGGTTTGTTATTTATTTTACTTTATCTTTATGGAATAAAGTTTCATGTTCTCCATTCTTAAAAAAAAAACAGCTCATTTTAGTGAGACAGTTAAATGGTGCCATGGATAGAGCTGGGCCTCAGTCCAGTTTAGTGCCAACCCTGACGCTGACTAGCTTTGTGGGCCTCAGTTTCTTCATCTGTAAAACGAGGGGACTGGACTCAATGTTACTTATCCATGAGCTCTATTCCAACATAGATCGATGTCTGTGATTGACTTTTTCCTGTGGATCAGTGAATCAGAAGCTGGTTTCTAGGCCTTCTAGATGCAAAAGAAGTATAATAAAAACCCAACTCCACCAAAACCAGAGAGAGAGAGAGAGAAAGAGAGAGAGAGAAAGAGACAGAGACAAGACAGACACAGAGTCAGAGAGACACACAGAAACAGAGACAGAGAGAGAAGAGAGGAAAGAGAGAGGAGAAAGAAAAAGAGAGAGAGAGAGACAGACAGACAGAGACAGAGAGACACACAGAGACAGAGAGACACACAGAGAAAAACAGAGAGAATCAGAGAGATAGAGAAGAAAGGAAAGAGAGAGAGAAAGAAAAAAAGAGACAGAGAGAGAGACAAAGAGAGACAGAGACAGAAACACACAGAGAGAGGCAGAGACAGAGACAGACAGAAAGAGAATCAGAGAGATGGAGAGACAGAGAGGAAAGTGAGAGAGAAGGAGAAAGAGAAAGAGACAGAGAGACAGAGACAGAAAGACAGAGAAAGAAGAGAGGAAAGAGATAGGAAGAGAAAGAGAGAGAGAAAGACACAGAGAGAAAGAGACACACAGAGACAGAGAGAAACAGAGAGACAGAGAGAGAAGAGAGGAAAGAGAGAAAGAAGGAGAAAGAAAAAGAGAGAGAGAGAGAATCAGAGAGAGAGAGAGAGAGAATGAGAATGTTCAAGCTGGCATAGTCCCCATGACTTTTGACATTACTCTCTCCCCAAGATGATTTTGGGTAACATTTCTAGGAATCTTGAACAAGGAAAAGTTATCTTAAAATACAATCTGGGTTCACAGTCCCATTCCTTTTAGACCATTCTGGTGACTCCAGGACCTGAAGCCAGGGGCCCCCTCCCTTCCTTGGATATCTTAATCCTTTCTCTCCAGCCAGTAGCTTCAAGGTGGGTGAGGAGTTAAATTTGGCATTGCCTACCTTTCCAAGGGGCTTTTCCC
The DNA here is from genome assembly GCA_028646595.1 of Phalanger gymnotis. Taxonomy (NCBI): domain Eukaryota; kingdom Metazoa; phylum Chordata; class Mammalia; order Diprotodontia; family Phalangeridae; genus Phalanger; species Phalanger gymnotis. The sequence continues at coordinate 17,895,820 of CM053627.1, forward strand.
AAGAGTCTGGAAAAGGCTTTAAAGAAAAAATATTCTTTCTTTAATATTTTCAGTTTTACCATAACTGAGGCTTTAAATATGCTTCCCCCTTTTTCCTGTCCTGCAATGAGAGCTGACTCCCAGCGGGGAGAGCTCCCCCAAGAAGCAGGGGCTGGAGGACCACGAGTTGGGTGGGTTATAAAAATGATCCTTTTCTGGTTACACAGGATGACCACCAGCTCAGAAATTCAGTCATTCTGCAACTGAATTACTCTTCTTAAAATAGTATTTTATTTTCCCCAATTATATGTAAAAACGATTCTTAGCATTCATTTTTGCAAGATTCTGAGTTCTGAATTTTCCTCCCTCCCCTCCTCTCTTCCTAAAATGGTAAACAATTGACCAAATTACTCTTAAAGAGAATTCAGTTTCAAAGTTTTAAAAACAACTGTTAAAAATTGTTTTTACATGCAACTGGGAAATAAGATATAAAGGCGATGGTGTATGGAAATCTGTCTTGCCCGACAGGAAAATCAAAGGGAAGGGGATGAGAGAAGGGGTGGGAGATGATAGAAGGGAGGGCAGATTGGAGAAAGGGAAACTCAGAATGCACAATGTCTTGGGGCTGGGGAGAGGGGAGAGATGGCGAGAAAATTTGGAACTCAAAAATCTTGTGGAAGTGAATATCGAAAAGTAAAAAATAAATTAAATAAAACAAAACAAGAGAATTTAGTTTGAAGGGCTACCAGGAGGTTTGTGGAGGAGGGGATGTGGGACCACCAATGGAGGAAGTAGGCAGGGGCCTGGGGTCCTCCAGTGGCCTCCCTTTGGGAAAGCCACTCCTCATTGGCCCCTCTCATCCTACATACCTGGGGAAGCCTTACAAGGTAACCATTCCTCCTTTCCTTAAGAACCATCCTTTGTTCCTTACTACTGAAAAATAAAATCCACAAATCTCATCTTGCTATTCAAGGCCCTCCACAATCTGACTCAAATCCACCTTCCCAGACTAATCTCTTACAGGTCCCCTCTGCTTTGGTCTGCTGGCCTTTCCAATGACATTGGCATTCCTGCTTCCGAATCTTTGCCTATGCTGTTTGTTGTTCAGTTGGGTTTTTTTGGTTGTGTTCGACTCTTCCTGACCCCCTTTGGGGTTTTCTTGGCCTATGCTGTTACTCTGGGCCTTGTAATGCCTCCCTTCTCCTCTCTGCCTAGTTAAAACCCACCCACCTCTAAAGGTCCAGGACCACCAGAGCTCTAGCCCTGGCTTCTTTTATCTGAATCTGGTCTCCCCAGGGAGACGATCAAAATAAATACTCACAGGTGCGATCTCACCTGAGCCTTACCACTGTGGGAGACAGCGCTGGGCAGTGAACTTGAAGACAAGGGGCCTGGATCGGAATCCCAGCTCTGCCCACTTTAGATGGATTGGCACCAAGAAGACCCGAGTTTCAATCCTGCCTTAGGCACTTACAGACTCGCAGCATCTGGTTGGCTCAGTGTTGGGCCTGGAGTCAGAAAGACTCATCTTCCTGAGTTCAAATCTGGCCTCAGACACTACCTAGACAAGTCATTTAACCCCATTTGCCTCCATTTTCTCATTTGTAAAATGACCTGGGGGAGGAAATGGCAAACCACTCCAGCGTCTTTGCCAAGAAAACCCCAAATGGGTCATGAAGAAGACTTAAATGACTGAACGGCAGCAGCAGCAGTCGCTGCTGCACTCCTGGGCAAGGGTCCTCTTTCAGCCTCAGGCTCCTCATCCATAAAACGGAAAGGTTTGACTTGGTCCCTTTCAGCTTTAAATGACGATGATCTCCATTTACAGGTGAGGAAACTGAGTCCCACAGAGGTTAAGTATGTGAGACATTGATTCTCCAAGGCTTCTGTTTTTGCCCAGGACTTGGTATCTCAATAAACACTCAGTAAAGACCGGTGTCCGGTGGAGTGCGGTTGCCAAGTCTGATATCCCAGCCCTCGTGTCCTGCACGAGGCAGAGAGGTACAAGAATGGGAAAGCAGATGAGTCCTGTCTGGGCCACTGGCCAGCCCTCCCAAGACCTGGCACCTTGACCTGGCCAGTTCCTGAGGGAATCTGGGAGAAGTGTTTTCTGGTCAGGGATGCTCCACCCGAATTCCAGGAACCTGCTTTGGGGGCTCCGGGCCCTTTGCAACCTCCTTCCTGCCCCCTCCCCTCCCTGGGCTCCCATTACCACTACACATGATAGGCTCCTTGGGACTGAGGAGAGGAAGTGTGCCGAGGAGGGCTAGGAAGGAGACGCCCCTGGTACTATCCCAGGGACCCCAGAAATGGAACAACTTTTCTTCAACAAATGGGCAGAGTGCCCTCAAAAGAGGTGGGACCTAATCTAGGCAACAGGAGGAAGTGTAGGGTGTGGATAGTGGGAGGGATCAAAGGGAAATGGATCCCCTCCCCGCCGCTCCCAACCCCTTTCTGGATAGGTTTGGGATAATACGGTGCCTGGCATGTATTTAGCTCTGGAACATTTCCCTGTGACCTTGGGCAGGTCAGTTAACTTCTCTTTGCCTCAGTTTCCTCATCTGTAAAATGAGGTTCTTTTTCCAGCTCTAAATTGGCTTTGTTGTTGGTTGGTTGCATCTGACTTTTCCTGCCACATTTGGGGTTTTCTTGGCAGAGATATCGAGCAGTTTGCCATTTTCCTCCTCCAGCTCACTTTACAGATAAGGAAACTGAGGCAAACAGGGTGAAGGGACTTTCCCAGAGTCACCCAGCTAACGAGCATCTGAGGTCAAATTTGAACTTGTGTCCTCCTCACTCTAGAACTGCAGCACCGCCCAGCTGCCCTCTTTCACTTTTAAGGCTAATGTGTCAGCAGCTTCTCATAACCAAAGCCTAAGGCCAAGGGCTAAGGTCTGCAGCTGAGCCTCTTCACCTGGACTAAGTCCTTCCAAGCGGCCTCAAAGGAAATTCTTCCTTTAGCTTTCCACCAGGGGCCCGGTCATCACTGCTTACACCAGAGCGGCAAAGCGGGTAGTGTGGGACTAGGGGGCAAAAGGCCAGAGTTCAAATCCTGCCTCAGACACTTATGAACCCCAAGCAATCCCTTAACTTCTCTTGACCTTAGTCTTTCCACCAGTAAAATGGGGATAATGATAGACCCACTCTCCTGGGTTGTTGTGAGAATCTAATGACCACGTAAAATGCTCCTTCTGAGCACCAGCCACCCACATCAATACTATCCCATCCTTGAGGGACATGGAGCTCTGGGAAGTGGGAAGGCCTTTTTTGGCTTCTCCTTGTTTTATAGGCTAGGAAACTGACTTGCCCATGGTCAGTGCCAGCGCCAAGGCCAGGCCCCAGATCGCCTGATTCTGAGCCCAGCTTCTCACCGTTAATAAGTCGTTATAATTGGCCAGAAAGATGAATCCCTGCTGAGTCTGTTGCAGCTGCTTTGGGGGCTGTAGAGACTTTCACAGAAGAAGCAAAAAGATGAGGGTACAAGAAGCAAACAGCCTTTATTTGATGGGTTTTAACTCAAACAAGGAGCAGTGGGGTGGTGCAGTGGCTAGAACACCAGGCCTGGAGTAAGGAAGACCTAAGTTCAAATCTCACCTCAAATACTTACTAGCTGTATGACCTGGACAAGTCACTTCATCCTGTTGGACTCAGTTTCCTCATCTGTAACGTGAGCTGGAGAAAAAAATGGTAAATCACCCTAATATCTCTGCCAAGACAACCCCAAATGTGATTACAGAGAGTTGGACATGACTGAAAAACAATTTAAGGACAATGAAATGCATCAGGTGGGCAGCTAAGGGGCACAGGGCATAGAGCACCAGGCTTAGAATCAGGAAGACTCCTCTTCCTGAGTTCAAATCTGGCCTCACACACTTACTAGCTGTATGACCCTGGACAAGTCACTTAATCATGTTTGCCTCAGTTTTGTCATCTATAAAATGAGCTGGAGAAGGAAAGAGCAAACCACTCCAGTATCTTTGCCGAGAAAACTCCAAATGACGTCATGGAGAATTGGACATAACCGAACAACTCAAACAAGGGAAGATGCTTCCTTTGAAGAGTAGGGCAACTTCACAGCTGGAGCAATAACAACGGACAGCTCCTGCCCTGGAGTCAGAGGGTCTGGGGTTAAATCCCTGTTATGATAACTTTGGGGCAAGTCCCTTCATCTCTCTGCTAATTCAGTAAATTACATGTCAATCCACTGCCCAACATCTCCGTGTACCATCCCTTGGCTGTCCCTGAACCCAACACTGCTCCCCATCTGGTGGTGCCTTCTATCAGGATGGAAGCTCCTTGAGGGCAGGCACCAGCTTGGTTTTTGTCCTCAGCATCTGGAACATGGTCTGGCACACAGTAGGGCTTAATGAGGCTTTTTCACTCACTTATTCATCTATTTACTGGGAAAACTTGATGCCCTTTATTCTTAATTTTAAAAGCTTAAAAAAATAAGACCTCTAAAGCAGAGGTTCTTCACCTGGGATCTATTAACTTTTTTTAATATAAAATATTTGGATAATTGCATTTCTATACAATTGTTTTCCTTGGTAATCTCATGCATGCATTTAGAAACACTCTGTAAAGGGTTCCACAGGCTTCACCAGGCTCTTTTTAGGGTTTGTTTTCATGTAGAAAAGGTTATAACCATCCATGCTCTAATGAGAAAAGACAAAACCTTAAGCTGCTTTTCGTTCGCCTGTGGCCCCAAGACAGGCTTTTTCTTTTTTCTATGGCTCTCAATAAAAACAGACTCTCCAGTTCTGCACTAATCACACTTCTTCCTTAGGAAATAACACGAACTCCCCAAGGACAATCGGGGGAATGCTGAGGACAAGGCCTGGGCTTGGGTCCTGGCAGTGTGGTCCATTCCTCCACCGCCCCATTTTATTAGCCAGACCCAGAGTTCATTAAGGAAGCAGCTTGGACCCTGGAGCGGCCTGTATTGTCCTAAGGGATGGTGCCAGAAGTGGCCTGTTTCTTCCCCCCCAGATTCCTCAGAAGGGATGAGAGTGTTTATTCATACTCATGCCAGAGGGCTATTGTTAGCAGGGTTGTTTTTGTTATGTCTTTTTCCAGGATCCCACCCCCACCCCTACTGAAAATCTGTGTGGGGAGGGGGAGAGGAGAACCTTAGGGGTAGAGCTGCCTAAAATTGTCTCTCCCACCAGCCAATAATGGTGCCTGATAATGCACCAGATAGAGCACTGGGTTTGGAATCGGGAAGACTCATCTTTATGAGTTCAAATCTGGCCTCAGTCACTATATGACCCTGGGCAAGTCACTTAACCCTGTGTGCCTCAGTTTCCTCATCTGTCAAATGAGCTGGAGAAGGAAATCACAAACCACTCCAGTATTGTGGCCAAGAAAACCCCAAATAAGGTCACAAAGAGTCGAACACGCCTGAATGATTGCACAGCAATAATGCGCCATTAGAGATATTCATTCCTTTGGAACTTATAGAATTCCCACCAATAATATAAATGCTCCTAGGAGAAGGAAGACATCTTCAACCTCAGGTTTCAAGTTCTCTTAGAAATAAGGAAAAAGGTCAGGTACCTGGGGTGCCCAAGGCCAGTAGAACTGAGTGGTAACCCTTTTCTAGACCTTCTGTTTACCTTCTCTAGGTCCCTCTCTCTAGCCGGGCTAAAGGTGAGGGCTTGGCTAGTTCAACTTTTCCCCCAGGCCAGTGGTTAGCGCTTGAGGCTCAAGGAGAAAGGGGATTGTAATTCTCCCAGATTCAATTCTGCCACCTGGGCCTCCTGTGATCAACTGGGGAGGATGCAAAACCCCACCTTTCCATGTGGGATGGGGAAGGGACCCAGTCTATAATTCACTGGCATAGAAAACTCCTGGGCTGGTAAATTCTCTGTGATCTATAGAGCACTGACAGGTGTAACGACCGACGAGGTCACACAGCTAGTGTGTGTCAGAGGCGGCACTCGAGCCCAGGTTTCTCTGATTCTGAGGCCAGCTCTCCATCCACTCCTCCATGCTGCCTCTCAGGTATCTTATCTATATCTCTAATTATGCATACATTGTGCCCCGCTTCTGAATACAAACTTCTTGAGGACAAGGATAATTTTGATTCTTCTGTGTACCCCCAGCACCTAGTGCTTCATAAGTGACTATTATATACTTGTTGGTTGATTAAAATGGGGTTAGATGGAGGGCCATTTTGGATATACAGGCAGGTCTGGCTATAGACTGGTCTCTCCATTTCTCTCACGAGACCCTTCCATCTCCTATCTCCCATCATTCCTCTCCCTGGCCATCCCACATGCCTGGGGTGCCTCCCTGCCTCCCCTTTCCTATCTGTACCGTGCACCATAGAGTCCCTCTCTTCCATTGAGTCCAAGCTCAAGTGTCACCTTTGGCATGAAGCCCTTCCTGTTCCCTTCAGCTGCTGCTGTCCTTCCCCTTCCGAACTGCCCGACATGGCACCATTTTGTATATATTTGCATATATTCCATTTGCATATGTCCTAGCTGTCTCTCCTCCATTGGAATGGAAGGGGGCAGCGGTGGTTTCATTCTTTGCACTTTGTGCTTTGTCCCCAGTGCTAGGGCAGCTCCTGGAACAGATAAGAATCACTCTCTGTGGTTAGATTGATGACCCATGGGACTCTGGGTGGCCTAACAGGGTACCAGAAGACCTAGGCCACTCAAACCCCACGTCCTTCATGAAGCCTTTTCTTACCCTGATCCCCCAAGTGTGAGCCCCTCCCACTCTCATGTTACTTTATATCAACTCTATAAATAGAAAGTAAACTCTTTGAGGGCAGAGACTCCTTTATTTTTGGCTTTGGTGCCTTTGTGGCCTAGTCTTGATGTATGCCAGGCATAAATTTGTTCTTCAGTTGTGTCTGACTCTTGGTGACCCCATTTGGGGTTTTCTTGGCAAAGATACTGGAGTGGTCTGCTCTTTCCTTCTCCAGCTCATTTTACAGATGAGGAAACTGAGGCAAACAGGGTTTAGTGACTTGCCCAGGATCACACAGCTAGCAAGTGTCTGAGGCCAGATTTGAACTCAGGAAGATGGGTCTTCCTGACTTCAGGCCCAGGACTCTACCCACTGTGCCACCTAGCTGCCCCTGTGTAAATTAAGGGCTTAACAAGAGATTCTGGATTGATTGTAGTGGGGGGATACAGTTCCTGCCCCTGGGGAGCCAGTCTTTGGTCTGAGGGAGACACAGGTCCCGCTTCCCACCTGACTCCCCAGGCCCCTGGTCTGCTGACAGAGGAGGAAGAAATAGGAGTTTGGCTGTACCTGAATTATCATGTGGAGGGGGTCTCTGTGTAGTGACTTGCATCAGGTTGGTTCAGGCAGAGCTTTCTTCCACTTCCTGGAAGGAGCTAAAGATTGAAACCACTTTTCCAGATCAGAGATGACTGAGGACAGCAGGACATTGAAGAGAGGGAACAGAAAGAACAAAGGCAGCAGGTGAGAGTGGACTAGGGGTGTATAGGGCTGGGGGAGGAGGAAGACACAGTGAAACAGGCCGGGCCAGAGGAGGCTGCAGACAGGATGCTCAATGGACGTAGCCCTGCTTACCTTCTTTGTCTGTCCTTGGCCTGGAGGAGGTCTGGGCCTGGGGTAACTCCTCCCTGGCAAAAGTAACAGCTGGCTGGGCTACTCTCTCTAAATTAGCAATCCTGGAAGTAACTGGAGATTAGCGCTGGAGGGGAAGCTGGGGATGGTCTGGGCAGGGAGTCACGACCCCTCACCCACTTGGGCCCCTCAGCCCTGAGCCCTTTTCCATAACTGTTCTGTTGGGTTCAGCAGTTTGGGTCTCTGCCTTCCCCTCCCTCCCGGCAGTCTGCCAGTCAGACCAGACACCCTTTCCCAGGATTGCCAGAGGATAAGGAGATCTTAGGCTCATAGATTTAGAGCTGTAAGGGACTTTTAGAGGCCATCTCGTCCAAACCTCACTTTTACAGAAAGGGAAACTGAGGCCTGGGGGCCTCCCACATGAAATCTCACAGAGAGAAGTCCAAACCATATGTTCTGGTGAGAGGAAAGAGAGAATGAGAAAGACCCCAAAAGGATAAATTTCCCATCTGTGAGGGTTTATGAGCCATGGATGAGTATTCACAGAGCACCTTGAATTTAGGGGAGCTCTCTTTGGGAGACTCACTTCTTGAGTTAGGAGGTATCTCCAGGTGCTACAAAGATAAATGTAGGGACTCTGAAATAACTTTTTTTGCAACACTTTAAAGGATTATAAAGCCCTTTCCTCAAAGCAACTATGAATTTGCTTTTTACAGATGAGGAAACTGAGGCTTGGAGAAGGGCAATAATTAGTCTCTGATCACCCAATTAATAAGTGTACAAAGCAGGATTTCACCGAGATCCCCACACTCCAAGTCCAATGTTCTCAAGCTAATCCTTGAAGGAGCAGGAGGAAAAGTACCAAGGAGACCAAAGTCCCTCTTGGTTTCACCCCAGGTCACACTCCCCTTGATCTTAGGAATCCTCCTCTATTCCTTGTGCAGTCTGTGAATCATTAGACCCTCACTTCTCTCCTTATTAATCTGCCCTTGACTTTCGCCTCTATCCAAGGTCTAAAAGGCTCCCTCAGTTGTGAAAGAAATGTCTATGGAGGACCCTAGAGAAGGTGAGAACCGCCACACTTGGAGGCAATGGTACATTTCTCCTCTCTTGGCCAAGACATAACGAATGATTATGGTAATTGGGACAACCAATGTGAAAAGACAAATTCAGCAGAGTGTGGGATAGAAATGGGGAGAGGAGAGTCACTGGACCTTAGCCTAGGCTATAGCCCTCTAGTGGTGGTAGGGAGACAGAGACCAGAGCATTAGACGCCACTGTTGGCGCATTATTGGTCGTTCATTGTTTCTACCTGCTGAAGTACACAGGCTTCTAGAAATGCCCTCTAAACTTCTGCACCTCTGGGCCAAAGCCCCAATGGTCTGCCCTAGTTATACCCCTGCTTCCTGGTTCCCAGTCCCAAATGCTGGAACCCTGCTGAGTTCCAGAAGTCCATTCTGTCTCTCTTCCCTTGGCCTCTCCTCCCCCTTCTGATGTCTTCTCCTCTCTGTCCAGCCTGCCTGGGAACACTACCTCATAAAAGCCACAAACTAGACTGAGTCATGTTTCCATTTTGTGAGCCCTGACTTCTGCCTTCGGAATTGGCATGCAAGGAGGGAGAGGAAGCATTATGTAAGGCTAGCCGGGAGCTTCTCTGGTCACCCTTTGTTCCCCTGGCTCGGCTCAGCCGATGTTTCTCTGGCTCTGGGTCCTCAAGCTGAATAGAGACAGCTTACCCTATTTTCTGGGGAAAATGAAGGAAGTGAGCACAATGGCCAAGCTGGGCCCTCTGTGGAATAGATAAAGGGGTCCCCAGCCTCCTGAAGGCAGGAGGGCTGGTCTGATGCCCCCTGGGGCTCCACTGGCCCACTTTCTACCCAGAGTCTAGCTTTAGGCAGGCCAACTTCCCTTCTTTCCTCAGCCCCAAGTCCCAAGCCTTTCTTCCTTTGGAGATGTCGGGGATCGTAGGATGAACCTTAGAGTCATCAAGCCCAAGTTCTGTGTTTTATAAATGAGGAAACTGACACCCAGAGAGGCCGAATGATCTGCATTGAGCGACTACCTGAGGTCACGCAGGTAGATAACATCAGGGGTGGGATTTAAACCCAGATCCTTCGCAACCAGAGCCGATACTCTGCCTACTGATCTGCAGGATACCATTGGCTCTATTCATGTGTACGTGTCCTGGTTTTCCAACTGGGCTATAAGCCTCTTGAGGAGGGCAAGGTCTGTGTCTCCTGCTCCATCCCTCACAGCACTAAGCATGGAGCTGGACACATGGCTGGTGGTCAGGAAGGCCTCATCCTCGGGCCAAGCCTCCTCTCCTCCGGAAAGCCCTCCCAGCCTGCCAAGCCCATTCATTCTTCTAAATGCTGTCAACTCCTCAATCACAGATCTGGAGCCAGAAGGGACCCTAAGGGCCATCCAGTCCAGCTCTCACCCCCTTCATTTTACACAGGAGGAGCTGAGGCCAGGGAGGCTCCAATCGCCTGCCCAAGCTCACACATATCTGGGGTCCTAGTATAGAGCACGCGGCACCAGCCAGGGAGTCAAGAAAATCTGAGCTCAAATGTCCCCTTTGGATACTTCCTAGCCATGTGACCCCGGCCAAGTGACTTCACCTCTCTGTTCCTCAGTTTCCTCATTTGTAAAATAAGGAACCGGACTCTATGGTTTCCGAGGTCCTTTCTAGCGCGATTCAACTCAATTCAGTTTAGTAAACATGTAGTGCCTATTACACGTGACGCCCTCTGCTGGGCTCTGGAGGAGATACAAAGATGCAGTTTACTTCCAGGGCTGCATTATTTAATCAAAGGGAAATTGCAAGTACAGAAGTGTATACAAGGGAAGATGGGACAGGACCGACTTGAGGAAGGAGCTCTCACTTTAAGCTGGTGGGGAGGGAGGAGCGGACATGGTCCGAGAAAGGTCCCCTGGAGGAGATGGTGCCTGAGCTGGACCTGGAAGGAAGAGGGCATGGGGAGGGTCTGAGGTCTGCAGTGGGAAGAGACCCTACAGTCCATTGAGTCCAATGCCTTCATTTTGCAGGTGAGGAAACTGAGATTAAGGGAAGTGATAAGGTCACAAAGATCACGAGGATAGCAAGGGGCAGGGGCAAGATTGGAACCCAGGTCCTCAGACCTCAGAAGCAGGGCTCTTTCCCTGTATCCTCATGTTGGAGGGTCAACCAGACTCTGAGTCTTTACTGTCCATGAGAGAACACTTGGGCCAAATTCCATATTTGCCCTGCAGGGAATGCTGGAAGATGCCGAGCTGCCCAGTCTCTGCTTGTGACCTCCCCTTTTGTGTTCATAGCTTTTGCTCACCAAAGAATCCCAGATCCTCTCTGTCTCTGTTTTTGTCTGTCTCTCTCTCTGTCTCTCTCTCTCCATCTGTCTGTCTGTCTCTCTCTCTGTGTGTGTCTCTGTCTCTCTCTCTCTCCATCTGTCGGTCTGTCTGTCTCTCTGTGTGTGTCTCTGTCTCTCTCTTCATCTGTCTGTCTGTCTGTCTGTCTCTCTCTCTCTCTCTCTCTGTGTGTCTCTGTCTCTGTCTCTCTCCATCTGTCTGTCTCTCTCTCT